>OY804592.1:48684392-48852386 GCA_963680895.1 Fragum sueziense
AAGAAAATTCTTTAAAAATCAACCAATGGGCCAATTTGAACAAAACTTGGCAGAATTGTTCCTTGAGTGACCCTTTTCAACATTTGTTCATAAATTTATAGTTTCGTCAAAAAATGTGGGTGTGGCAGGGCGGGGCTTATCCAACCAAGAGAAATTGTTAAAAAAATTCTTCGAAAATCTTCTTCTCCTTAACCATAGGGCCAATTGAAACGAAATTTGGCAGGAATGTTCCTTGGGTGACCCTTCTTAAGATTTGTTCACAGATTTTTTATTCATCCAAAATTGTGGGCGTGGCAGGTCAGCATTTACCGGACTTGGAGAAATCATAAGAAAATTCTTTAAAAATCAACCATTGGCCCAATTTGAACCACACTTGGCAGAAATGTTCCTTGGGTGACTCTTTTCAAATTTTTTTCTCAAATGTTTTTTTCGTCAGAAAAAATTGGGCGTGGCTTATCGGACTTACAGAAATCCTAAGAAAATTCTTTAAAAATCAACCATTGGCCCAATTTGAAGCAAACTTTACAGAAATGTTCCTTGAGTGACCCTTTTCAAAATATGTTGGCAAATTTTGTATTGGTAAAAAAAAAGTGGGCGTGGCTTATCAGACTTAGAGAAATCATAAGAAAATTCTTTAAAAATCAAGCATAGGGTCAATTTGAAACAAACTTGGCAACGATGTTCCTTGAGTGACCCTTTTCAACATTTGTTCATAAATTTATAGTTTCGTCAAAAAATGTGGGTGTGGCAGGGCGGGGCTTATCCAACCAAGAGAAATTGTTAAAAAAATTCTTCGAAAATCTTCTTCTCCTTAACCATAGGGGCAATTGAAACGAAATTTGGCAGGAATGTTCCTTGGGTGACCCTTCTTAAGATTTGTTCACAGATTTTTTATTCATCCAAAATTGTGGGCGTGGCAGGTCAGCATTTACCGGACTTGGAGAAATCATAAGAAAATTCTTTAAAAATCAACCATTGGCCCAATTTGAACCACACTTGGCAGAAATGTTCCTTGGGTGACTCTTTTCAAATTTTTTTCTCAAATGTTTTTTTCGTCAGAAAAAATTGGGCGTGGCTTATCGGACTTACAGAAATCCTAAGAAAATTCTTTAAAAATCAACCATTGGCCCAATTTGAAGCAAACTTTACAGAAATGTTCCTTGAGTGACCCTTTTCAAAATATGTTGGCAAATTTTGTATTGGTAAAAAAAAAGTGGGCGTGGCTTATCAGACTTAGAGAAATCATAAGAAAATTCTTTAAAAATCAAGCATAGGGTCAATTTGAAACAAACTTGGCAACGATGTTCCTTGAGTGACCCTTTTCAAAATTTGTTTGCAAATTTTTGATTCGTCAAAAAAAGTGGGCGTGTCTTAAACTAAATCTTTCAGGTGAGCGATATAGGGCCATTCTGGCCCTCTTGTTATAAATTGCTATTATTTCATTTCAGGAAACGAAAACAGCGGAAGGGGATGTTGATTCCATAGAGACATTTGGTTTGAAACATCCTCTACAAAATAAATGGGCAATGTGGTTTTATAAAAATGATAAAGCAAAAGAATGGACAGCGAACCTTAGATTAATAACAACATTTGATACAGTAGAAGACTTTTGGGGGTAAGGTTTCTTTATGCCCCCGTATCGAAATATCTGGGGCATATTGTTTTACTCGTGTCTGTCTGTCCATCTGTCTGTTCGTCCATTTGTCCGAAAACTTAACATTTGCTTTTTCTCCAAAAGCATTTGACATACAAAGCTCCAATTTGGTGTGAAAAAATGGCCATTTCGGGGGCATTTGTGTTTCACCAACATGTCTTGTTATGGAATGAGATTATGTCAAATTTAAATTTTGAATTCTTCCAATCTGAAACCATAAAATGATTTATATGTTACATTGCCGTGGGAACATTAGTATACATTTAACATTTTCTTAATCAAGAACTTGTTTTGATGCCTCTAATAAAAATGGCAAGGGGAAACAATGAGACAACAGGAGAAAATGCAGCTGCTGATATCAGCATTTACTCCTTTTTAGCTCCACTGGCCGAAGGCCAGCGGGGCTTATGTCATGGCCCTGTGTCCGTCGTGCGTCCGTCCGTGCGTAAACAATTTTCAAACATCTTCTTCTCCAAAACTACTGGACCAATTTCAACCAAACTTCACACGAATCATCCTTGCATGAATCTCTACCAAATTCCTTCAAAAGAATAAAATCTGTGCAGAATTTGAATTTTAATTAATTTAATTGAATTAATTTTCGAAAAATCTTTAAAAATTCTTCTTCTCCAAAACTACTGAACCAATTTTAACCGAACTTCACAGAAATGTTCCTTGCATGAATCTCTTATTAATTCCTTCAAAAGAATAAAATCGGTGCAGATCTTGAATTTTAATTAATTTAATTGATTTAATTTTTCGAAAAATCTTTAAAAATTCTTCTTCTCCAGAACTACTGGACCAATTTCAACCAAACTTCACAGAAATCTTCCTTGCATGAATCTCTACCAAATTTCTTCAAAAGAATAAAATCCGCGCAGAACTTGAATTTTAATTAGTTTAATTGATTTAAATTTTCGAAAAATCGTTAAAAAGATTTCTTCTCCAAAACTACTGGACCAATTTCAACCAAACTTCACAGAAATCTTCCTTGTATGAATCTCTTCTTAATTCCTTCAAAAAGATAAATTCTGTGTATAACTTGAATTTTGATTAATTTAATTGAATTAAATTTTCGAAAAATCCTTAAAAATTCTTCTTCTCCAAAACTACTGGACCAATTTTAACCAAACTTCACAGAAATCTTCCTTGCATGAATCTCAACCAAATTCCTTCAAAAGATTAAAATCCGCGCAGAACTTGAATTTTAATTAATTTAATTGATTTAAATTTTTGAAAAATCTTTAAAAATTCTTCTTCTCCAAAACTACTGAACCAATTTCAACCAAACTTTACAGAAATGTTCCTTGCATAAATCTCTTCTTAATTCCTTCAAAAAAATAAATTCTGTGTAAAACTTAAATTTTGATTAATTAAATAAGATTAATTTTTTGAAAAGTCTTCTTTTCCAAAACTATTGGACCAATTTTAACCAAACTTCACACGAATCTTCCTTGCATGAATCTCCTTTAAATTCCTTAAAAAAAAATAATTTTCGTGTAGAACTTAAATTTTAATAAATTTAATTAAATTGAATTTTCGAATAATTGTTAAACAATTCCAAAACTACAGGACCAATTTCAACCAAACTTCACAGGAATCTTCCTTGCATGAATCTCCCCCAAATTCCTTCACGATCGGATGAAAAGCTTGGCTGCTGTGGGCTAGGCTTATTTTTCGCTATATGAAACAGTGTAATTTTAACAAAATTTTAAAAACATTTCTGCTCCTTAATTACTTATTGGATTTCATTCTGGTGTAGCATGAATCTTCTTTGGATAGACCTCTATTGTATTCCTTGAAGAAGTTCGTAGTCTAAATGTCTAAAAGCCAGTGGAGCGATACAGGGCCATCTTGGCCCTCTTGTTCCTCCATGTTTTCTAGACTATAGATACTGGATTCAACTACTATTTCTTTTTTTAAAAAATGCATTTTGATATAGCTGTTCAACAATTCAATAAAACAGGAACAGGCCTTATTGTTGTAATTTGAGAAGAGGGCATAGATGGTAAATGTATTTTTATTTTCAGATTATATAACCATGTACAGAAAGCTAGCAGATTACCATCCGGATGTGATTATTCTTTATTTAAGGTATTTATGTTTTCTCATTCATTTCCCAACAATCTCTGGTTTTGAAGACAATTTTGGAATGAATTGACCCTTTCCCAAACAAGACCGGGTTTTGACGTCCCCAATATGAAATCTTTGGGAAAACATTGAGACTAAAGAAGAAAATGCTGATAATCAGCATTTTCTACTTTTGCCTCAATGTTTTTGTGGCTATTCTCAACACAAAATCTATCATTTTCAAAACCCAAATTGTCGTCTGGAGAAGCTTCCAAATAGAAAGAGTCCAAACTTTTGCAGTTGGGGAACGGGTTAAGCAGAAAGAAGGATCAAGATATTCAGTTTTCTATCTTTGTAAGAAAATGTAAATCTTAAACAATATATTGATATTCTATAGCAGGGCTCCGGAAAATCGATAAAATACCGGTCTGGACTGGATTTTGATCTCCGAGACCGATTGAAATCATCAAATTAACTGAAAAAATCGGTCCAAAATATTTCCACAATTCATAGAAATCAACATGAAAAATAACAAAATCAAGGGTTTTACACTTTACCCTGAGATAAGGAGGTGACAGACAGGGTGGGGGTTCGATTACAGTCACCTGTAATCGATTATTAATCAATTACATTAGGAAAAAACATGTAATTGATTAATAATCGATTACTCTTATTTTCACATGTAATTGAATACATTTGATTACTTTTGCTAAAGTAATCATGATTACAGGATGATTACATTCGATTACTTGCTTATCCTTTCCCAAACATGACCTGATTTTGATATCTTTAATAGATAATGCTTTTGAAAACATTGAGTCAAAAGAAGAAAATGCTCAGAATTGCTATTTTCTCCTTAAGCCTCAATATTTCCTCTGCCAAATTGTACATGAACACTATCTTTATAAACATCTTTTTTGTAATCTACAGATTTGTGCCACAAATGAACGTCCAAAATCAAAATGGCGAAAGTCAACTCTAAATGAACAGTCAAAAACAAAACCTTTTTAACACTTTTAACTTGGATTATTTACCTTAATATTTTGTAATTTACACCTTTGATTTCATATCATTCTGAATCCTTTTAGGTATGCTGCAATACAAGTTCCTTATTTATTCTAGAGGGATATTTGTCCATGTGTCTCTAATGGCTGCCTCGAGTTTATCACGGGTGTCGATTACTTCAGAGTAGTTTTTTCAGTTGTCTTTTGCGTCAATACCAAACATTCTCAATAATGTTCAAGTCCGGACTTCGGGCCAACCATATCATGGAGTGATTTCTTTTTCCCACCTTGAATTGGTTCACAGAATGGGCCTCAGGACTGACCTCACGAATGCTAATCATTTTCAAAATAGTGTTACCTATGAAATCCTTCACTGTACAATTTTCTCTGAACTGTCCTTTTCCAAACACTAGAGTACCTTACTTGATTAAAAAGTCCGATAATGTCTGTCAAGGTCTGTTTTCAGTTTTGTTTGACAAGACCTATGATAATGTCCGACCGTCATGTTCACTGACTTTCGCCGGGGCACCACTTCTCGGCAAGTTTTCCACACTATTTCTTTTACGATATCTGTTGATAAATCCAGTAATTGTAGTCCATGGTGTTTCTAATCTATGAGCAAATTCTGATTGACAAATTCCAGAGTAATATAAAGAAATGACAGCTGTTTTGTGTCAGGGGTAAGCATTTTTCTTCTCCCCACCATGACACTTCACAACAACAATAAAATGAGTAATGTGGCATATTTCAGACAAATTTACGTCATAATGACGTCATCAAACATTTTCATTTCAAATAGGGTACATTAAGGGACATAACCTCTTATTCATTTCTCAAGATAAACGTTACACATTTGTGCCCCTTTTAAACACATTGCCACTTTCTTGTACGTTTGGACGTTCATTTGTGGCACAAATCTGTACATCAGCTGCCAAAATGGAACTGTTTAACCTTCTATCGTTTGGGAAAGGATAAAAAATCAAAACATGTTTAGCACTGCCAAATCTTTTCAGAAAATAACATGCAACGTTGAATGACAATATTATACAATGTTGTAAAAGAATAGTTTTATTGCAAAACTTTATTTATGGTTTAAATAGTGGATGAATATTACGGTCCTATAAAAACTATACAGTTTATAAAACATAATATTATTTAAATATATAAAACTATTCTAAAATAGTGACACACTTTGATAACCTCTGTAGATATGGCGGGTTTAGAAAGCCTTAACAGGCAAGAGCCGTCAGTGACGGATTATGCTCCCCAAATAAGTGTTTGTCACAAAATAAAAACTATCATACATTAAGGCCCCTTTTCCCATGACAGATTTTTAATACACACATTATTTATAGAATATGGTCTAGGACATCCCATTTATCATGTAAGTGCAAAATTTCATTAAACTCTGCCCTTTAGATGAAGAGAAATTAGAGAAAAACTAATTTTTACATTTAGGCCCCTTTTTCCATGACACAGCCTCAAATCCAGAAACGGAAAAAACGGTTCCTAGGGATTATCCCAGGGAGTTCACATGTTAAGGTTCATTGAATTTGGCCCAAGGGTTGCTGAGATCTGGCTGTGGACGGACGGACACACGGACGGACAGACAGCATGGCGACTACATGCTCCCCCGAAATTTTTTCGGGAAGCATAATGGCCATAATCAGCACTTTCTCCTGGTTATTTCTATGTGAAACAGGATCTTTTTGCTGTCTACAAATTTCCTTTTGTTTTAGAAAAAAAAATGTTGTTTGGGAAAGGGTTTATGCTATAATTAGTATTGCATCTTATCATAAATAGTTTCTGGAAAGTTGAGAGACTGTGGTCAAAGTGGTTAAAGTCTCCTCATTAGGAAAGGAGTCAGGAACTTCAAAATAGCCCATGAAGGACATAGCTCTTGTCACAATGTCAGATCCCAAGAACATTTGCATCCAGAATAATACCTGAACCTCCATATTAACTTCATCAAATTTCTCAAAGTTGTCAAACTGTATAATACTAAAATTAGCCTGGGGAAATAAACACCTTTTGTTTAGGTTTCACACTATATAGCAATCACTATTGTTCTTCATGTAAAAAGGTGTGAAGTACATGTTCTTTTCAACCCAAACAACAGTAGTCATTTCAATTCTCTCCCAAATGATGCACTTCTATGTATGCACTTTCTTTTCTCTAAATGTTTCCAAAACAATTCCTATCAGGAATGTCGAAACCTGATCTTGTTTGGGAAAGGATCTCTAATACATTTTTTTTCACTTATCATTAGCAGTCCAAAATTTGGACTATATTATGTTTTACAGATTAATTGCAATTATAAAGAGTTTTTATACCCCCCACAACAAAGTTATGGGGGGGTATACTGGATTCAGGTTGTCCGTCCGTCCGTCTGTCCGTCCGTCCGTCCATCCGTCCGTGGACATAATTTTGTGTCCTCTTCTCCTCCCACAGTTTTTGACCGATTTTGCTGAAATTTTAGCAGGTTGTTCCCTATAACATGAAGTTGTGCACCTGCAATTTTCATCCTGATCCAGGCAGTAGTTTCAGAGTTGGCTACTTTGAACTTTAGCACTTTTTCAGTGACAACGCGCTAGTGGGGGATATTTGTCCGCTTTGCGACAGTTCTAGTTACTTTTGTCTTAACTTAAAATGATGTCATGTATTTTTAATAGACAAATATTGATTTTTCTGAAATTCATGTGGGGTACTTCCTAACATTTCTATGTTCCTTGAAAACAATTTTTATACCTTAATTTTCTGCAAGTAATCGAAAATGTAATCGATGATTACATCAATTTTTAAGCCTGTAATCGATTAAATTATGATTACATGTAATCGAAACTCCCTTCAATTACAGATTACTGTCGATTACTTGAGAAAATGTAATTGATTACTAATTTACAATTGATTACGATTACAGATTACGATTACCCCGGTTTAATCCCATTTCGTCTACTCCCAATTCGTCTACTCCCAATTCGTCTACTATTTTTGACAAAAGTCCCATTTCGTCTACTCTTCTATACTTTGTATATCAATATGATATCATATGATTTTTATCAAAATGTTTGCATTTTTATTTCATTTTTTATATATTGACTTAAATTCATATCTTAAAACAAAAATTGATGTTGTTGATTGATGATTTGACAAGAAAGTAGACGAGTTGGGACAGTAGACGAATTGGGACTCAAGGCACTAAAAAGACAGTAGACGAAATGGGAGTAGACCAATTGGGATGTTACCATTACCCCAACCCTGGTGACAGAAACCGATAATTGACCCGCAGGCATGCTTACAGTTACCTGCAGTTTCACGGATGAATGATCTCAGATTTAGCTCTTGCCAACAGGGTTTTCCCTGAGCATGAAAAATTGGGGGTCATTGTGACCCCCTTGCCTTCAGAACTGGGGGTCTTTTTACCAATTTAGGGGGTCAAATCTAAAAGTCTGCTAGAGACTACAGGAAGTTAACCCTTTCCCAAACAAGACCTTGTTTTGACGTCCCTTAAAGAAAAGGCTTTGGAAAACATTGAAACAAAGGAGAAACTGCTGATAACCAGCAGTTTCTCCTTTTGTCTCAATATTTTCTGTGCCATACATGTATTTTACACAAATCTATCTTTAATAGCATTCATTTTGTCATTTGTGGCAGTTTTTGAAGTGGATCACTATAAAATTTTATTATTTGGGAAAGGGTTAAAAAACACGAAAGTTCGTCAGCCAGTAGTAAATATATTAGATTTTTTTCGTTTTAATACACGGGTCACACATCATTTCACCATCGGCGAATTTAAGCCAACTGAAGGTTTTTAACGACTTCTGACTGAAAGACCGGTGGATCTTTTTCGAAGATGGGCCCGGGATTTCATCAACAGACTCGCAACTAGAGCTCTCTTTGGGAGTCTGATCGCTATGACTGCCCGATGCAGACGAGAGGAATTTCGACATCTTTGTTTGACGCGACATGTTTACATTTTATGGTACACCGTCTATCATCAACACCAGAAATAGATTACCAGCGAAGCGAGAGTATGAATAAACGCGGGGCGAGTGGTAAGTTTTTACCTTTATAATTGCGTTATTATTTACTACAGGATAATCAGTGAATGTGAGGCACATTGTAAAGAGATTTAATAAAACGGCGTGTGGCTCTATTTTATCCTGTGTATCTGAATAGCTGCCTTTATTCAATTTTTTCGTTGCTTGGTACCGGAATTTTAGACCATCGTGTCGCGAAAACACATGTTTTATCGGGTTAACAAGATTGTGTTTCGGGTTTGAAGTCCATTCCCTATTCTTAATACCATTTTACCTTATCTAACATGTGTTTCTTATGTTCGTTTGATATTTTTCTGTCACTAATTACTGAAACAAAAATGTTTGAGGTAGACGGCGAATAGTTGTTTGTTGGTATTTTTTGGACGGCGAATAGTCAATGTCATGGACGGCGAATAGTCCTTATGTGTAAACGAGTTTTACGTCGTATATTTTTCATTTCTTTTTAAAATCAAGAAATGAATTATGACACAATCATGATAGTTATGCAGTATCTCATGTTACCATTTCGTTAGAATATTGGAGGTTAGTATGGTGAAGGAAAGCCTCCACTCAACGAACTATTGGGTCTTTTCGTAATTCCGGTAATACAGAGTTGTCGTTCCTGGGGGACGGTATGTTTACTTCCATTTGCCTGTAGGACAAGCGGCAACTTTAATATTTTCATCAAATCAATGAGTAATTAAATGAAAATGATTTTTATTGTAACTTAATAATGGAATCTAATAATACCTCTTTCCATAATTTTCAAACCATTTGGAGATATATAACAAAAGAAATCTCCCATAATCCGATGATGGGTTATCATTGAAAATATTTTTCCCCGTGGAGTGCCCCAAATCAGGCCAGTGTCGATTTGTGACGTCATGACTTTGCGTTACTTACTCTATTAATATGACGTCATAGGAATGAAAAGAGGGGCAACTGTGGGGAAAAAAGATACATGTATATACATGTACGCTGTGAGCGAGTTTTTCCAAACGAATAATCTGTAATAATTATTGTTTGAAACAACATTCCCCTCCACACGGTTTTTCACTGTCGGAAAACGATTTCTATCGAAAACAGAATAGATATACTAAGAAGAAAAGTTTGGTGTAGATTGCAGAATAAGGAATATTGAGGGAAAAGCAAAGTCAACATATGTTTTTCTTTTCTCTCAAAACTTCGCTATTTCGTTCGAGTAGATCTATGTAATTCATTGTTTGTTTGTTATTTAGCGTCCCAAACAATGCCTGGTTTTGATGAATATTACTTACATATAAAGAGAAAATACTTTTAAAACGTTTTGGCAAAATTTAAGAGCATCCTGATAACCAGCATTTTCTCCTTCTGTCTCAATAGACTAGATCTACTTTGATATGTAAGCGTTTAGTGTGTTGTGACTATGTTGTGATGGGATTTCTCTTTCTTCTCTTCGCTGAGGTTTCTCTATTGGAATCTCCAAACGATCTACGCGGCTCGGCTAATAGCCTACTGTCTCTCAGACTCGGACCCGTAGGCCCAGGCCAGATACGATGTTTGGTTCTAATTCTTGCGACTTATTACACGAATCCAAGCTCTTCCTGTATTTGCCTCTTTCGATAAAGTTTGTGCAGTTCAAAATTTCCAATTCTATCCGCAAAATTATGTCATTCAAAAATGCAGTAGCGGTTCATTCCTACTATTAGCGCTTGTTTACAATGACACCGGAAGACGGCATACCGTCCCGCATGAACGACAACTCTGTCACGACGGAATTACGAAAATCCGGAATATATACCAACAGACATTTTGCACTCTGCAGATCAGCATATCTAGTGAAATGTTTATTATTATTATTATTATTATCATCATCATTATTATTATTATTATTATTATTATTATTATTATTATTATTATTATTATTATCATTATTATTATTATTATTATTATTATTATTATTATTATTAGCATAAGTCGAGTCCAATAAGTCTGCGCGTCCGGTAAGTCTGCGCATTCATTCAATTCCGTCTATTAAATCGCTAGGTACCGTCTTCATTATCAACACACAAAAAAAAAAAACAATACCAAAAATAAATAAATAAATAAAAAAAAAAAAAAACACTATCTATGATCCAACTTTTCAAATTTATCATGAATATTTTTCAAAGAACATAAAATCATTTTTATTTTTTTTAAATTCTTGATTTAACCGAGTGACGCCAGTGTTAACATTTTCCTGGGTTTCCACATTGATGTTCATGTGACCTATTTTAATCGGACCCGCAACCTCCACATTTTCCTCTTCTTGAAAGGCTTGAAAACTAAGTATTCAATTAAAAAATATGGCTCAAAATTCCCCTAAGATAAATAGGCATAATCTAAAAAAGAACCTTGCGATAAAATGCAGAAGTTTTACACCTTAAGTCAACAAGACTAAACAAGACTAAACAAAGTCACATTTTACATATAGCAAAGGACATCACACCACCGAATGACGTCACTGTATAAATAAACTACACACAATGACGCGCGCAGACTTACTGGACAAAAAAAAAAACTTCAAAACGTGAGGGCAGGCAGTTGAAAACGGTGTAAAACCCCAATAAACTCAAACTCAAAAGTTCAAAACGCGAGGGCAGGTAACTTTAAGCTTGATTATTTCAATTGTCTTTGGGAAATTTGCAGAATTTCTAGATTGTCATGTTTTAACAGATCCTAATTTGTTTTATGCTTGCAATTTTTAAGCTTACAGTCGTATATTCAATGGTAAATATCGATCTTGTTTCTTAAGGTACATGTAACACATCATTAGCACCATTGAAGAGCCAGATGCGAAATTTAAAAAGTGCCTGTAAAAATTCCTAAGCTGTATTCCATTTCTATTCCAAATACAAAATAAAGCATTCTGTACGATTTAGAATTTTGAATTAATGCATACTTATGGAAATATTTGACAAAAATGTTCAGAATTACATTCCTTGTATGTGACTTTATAGAGTAAAATAATATTTGTGAATTATTTCCTTCTTGAAGCATAATCTTGAAATCCGGCACGATATAACAATTTATGTGAAGTGTATTTATAATTGTGGTGTGGAAATTAAGGTCAGTTTGAAAAAGACAATTAGAGTGGTCGGTTCTAACTTTTAAGGAATACTAATGCTAAATTCCCTGCCAGTAAATTACCTGCCAGTAATACCCGAAAGGGGAGTTAGGCAGTATATATATATAGATAGAATTCCAATATTTGTTTTTGAAAAGATAATAAGAAATATGTATACAACTGTTAACCCCTATAAGCCCTATTTTCACTATAAAAATTTGGGTTTCATGGTAATACATTGTACGAACATGTTATCGTGAAGCGCTGAAAGAAGCTTAATATTTGTCTTTGACTGTACATGCTGTGGTTTCGTTGCTGAGTTTATGTAGGTCTAAAAAGACCTTCTTATTTAAAATCAATTTTATTGATCTGTACGACCATACGACTAGACAATCCATATAGAATATGCTAAACGTACTCGCCCGTATGGCTTTCGAATATAGGCTAGTCGCACGAGCGCGTAAGTAAAGCCTATTTCGGCTAGTTGTAATGGCCCCTGCGGCTAGCCAGTACATTTACTCTTATAGTATAATAACCTCGATCATGGAAAAGAGAGCTATTGTCTGCCAGTAAATGTTCGTTTTTATGTTGCTTTTTATCGTAGCGGTTCTCTTCCTCTAGGCACTCTGAGGTGGTTGCATTCTTTTTCATCGTGACCCTTTCTAAACGTTCAATTTAAACGATTTTTCGATGACTATTCTCCGTACACATATTTTGGATAATTTTACTATAAGCCGTACACATCATGTTCTATTCGCCGTACACATCTAACTTTTTGTTTTGGTAAATATCTTGCTTAATCCCTGGATTTCGGTTTATAAATTCTAGGATACCTTCATATTTTGTGTGTTCTCTAGCTCAGTACTAATAAAATCGAAAATATCCGCATATATTTCAGATAAATTGGTTGTAAACGTCAAAAGCATGCTTTGTTTATGGTACCAACCGTCGGATGATCGCTCCTGAAATCCACCCGCCTTGTCAATTAACAAAACAATCTACTTACAACAAAAGCTTTATTTATCCTTCATGTATGTACATTAAAAGATCTTAAAACAGTTCACGGTTAAAACCATCAAAATTGATTTTTTACGAGCTGTCACATTTCGTGTAAATCAATTCCCGCTTCGCTGGTAATCTATTTCCGGTGTTGATGATAGACGGTGTAGTAGTCGGGTAAACGATATGTTTCAACACCGGAAATCGAGTCTGAATTTGATAAAAATTACTATAACCCGTCTACGCATTTCAACGGTCAACAAAAATTAGAACACAGGTCATGCACTATGAATGAATATTGGAACCCAAATTACAGAGTTGCTTACTCAGTGATTTTGTTAAACATTTTTTTAATGTGACAATGGCCCATCATCCCCTTAGAATATCAATGTGACATTATGAAAACTGATGTGACAAATATAGAGTAAAATTTCTCCTTTCTTGACTACAACAAAATTCAATGGGACAAGGACCCACTCATTGACTAAAACAATGTGACATTTGGGATTTCAATGTGACTATGGCGCAGGCCTTTCCCAGTCACTGCTTACTTGATTGATCGTCGTAACTCAGACTTCCAAAGGATTTATTTCAACATTTTGGCCTTTACCGACGATTCTATTCACAAAGAATTAGGTTTTAAAACTTGCGTCTTTCATGACGCACAGGTAAAATTTTTACAGGTCATTTGTTTTGAAATTGCGACAATGACGCGTGAATTTTGCGTCATGGAAAACCCTGTGCCAAACACTAGACTGGTTCCCGTCTCTGATGCCACTTTGTTGTATACATAGTCGTACGATGGGTACCAGTTAAGTGAAACACATGTGAATGTGTCCTTTGAAATTTCTATTCTCCCAACCACAGATTTTGGTTTCGAATTGATCACGTGAGCTTACCCCTTTTTCCAAATAAGGCAACAATTACGATGGTTTGTTTACAAACCGCGCGCGAGACACCAAGCAGGTGCATAGTACGAGAGATGACGTATCAAGGCTTGAGTTGAAGTCTGCAAATATTTAAACCTTTCCAGAACATACGCGAATAGTCCACCACGCGTTTAGTCGGGACTGTCCACTAGATTTTATTCATCCAGAGTCGATTGTACATTCCCAAATACATAAAGAAAAAGAAAGATATGAAACAAATCCATAGATCTATCTAGGCCTACTTGAGCGTGTCAGTAGCGAGGTTTCTGGCGATCGTAGCAGACGTAAATTACCTACTTGGTTTATTCCTTCGTTTCTTGCCTAATTAATATTTTTTCTTCATTAGAACATAAAAATCCACATTCGAACTACAAAATAGCATGACGTAAATTTATACGATCTATGACATAAATAGATTTACACGAGGGAGGTAGTGGGATCCGTTTGACCTATATCAGATCATGTGATGTTTTATATCTGGGGAACATCTCAAACACTCCGCATGTTTAAAAAACGGTATAGGAAAAAAACTTCAGATGTCGCCTAACAGCGATTTCATTATTTCACGTAAGAGTGATTAAATCATTTGTCATTCCCAACACAACATAGATGAAACTGCCCAAAGTGCCTAATGCATTTAGGGCGTTTTAACAAAGTGAAAGTAGAAATTTGTCACTAGTTTTCGTGTAGCTTTCACTCGAGCTACAGATCACAATTTAGTTTGATCATCGGGAATTGAAACATGGAAGAGCTGGTAGCCCGAACTGTTGTATAAACGGGAAAGATATGAAAAATGATGTGTGTGTTTGGGGTGTCCAATTTTCATGCCCCCGATAGGGAGGCATCATAAATTTGACTTGTCTGTCCGTCCGTCTGTCTGTCCGTCATTCCGTCCAAAAACTTTAACATTGGCCATAACTTCCTTATTACTTAACATATTCGCTTCATACTTTACCACAACATTCCTTGGTACATTACCTTTCTGTAGGCACATACTTTGGTGACCTTGACCCCTGGATGACCTTGACCTTGAACATAGATTGGCCATAATTTAAAATCAAAGCGGTGTCGGGGGCATTGTCATCTTACAGTGACAGCTCTTGTTTTTTTTTTTTGGGGGGGGGGGGGGGGGGGGTAAACGTGGACCGATTCAGATTTCGAAATTTCCGGAGCCCTGTTCTATAGTATAGTTCTTAGATTTAATTTTAAAAAGAGTGCCACGGTGGGAATAAAGCAGCAAAATTTCGTTTAGCTTTTATCATTTGTAAGTAAAAAGATAATTGATTTTATGTAACATTTTACACAGACATGACCTGCTTATCACAGCCTCTATAGGAAAAGTTTGGAAACATTGAGACTTAACCTAACTGTGCTTATGCAGCATTTTCTTCTCTTGCCTCAATGTTTTCTGTGCTATATTATTAAAAAGATACCATAAGTATGATATATTTTGCGGTCTGCAGCAGCTTTCAAATTGGAGCAGTCTAAAATCTTTCCATGGTGAATGGTTGATAAAATATACTTTCAAACTACAGGATGGTATACAACCTATGTGGGAAGATACACAGAATAAAAGTGGTGGTCGATGGCTAGTTAATCTCAACAAAAATCAAAGACAAACAGAATTAGACAATTTTTGGTTAGAAACGGTAAGTATAGACTATTTGACATTCATACTTTATCATTCCGATTTCTGAACGATCCAGTTTTATGCCAGAGAAACAGATAAGGGGGGTAACAGCATTCTACATTTGTTATTTCAAATTTAAAACCTATGTTGTGGGTACTCATTTGAATCGTCTTGATGAGAAGACAATTATAATTAGTACCCTCAACTAAGGGTTTCGTTTGATAAAGGGAAATATGGCATAGAAAATATTGAGACCAAAGGAGAAACTGCTGGTTGTCAGCAGTTTCTTCTTTTGTTTCGATGTTTTCCCAAGCCTTTTTAATTGGGGACGTAAAAACCAGTTCTTGTTTGGGAAAGGGCTAAAAGCCAATACCCTATCTTATTTGTAGCTCTGTTATGCCTTTGTAAGTAGTTTTGGATTAAGTGCAGTGGTAATATACTGGACTAGTAACACAAGAGATCTAATTCTACATTCATTCCAAGTTGTTTCAGACATTGGTCTATTTTTTATGCTCCCCGAAAAAATTTCGGGGGAGCATATAGTCGCCATGCTGTCCGTCCGTCCGTGTGTCCGTCCGTCCGTCCACAGCCATATCTCAGCAACCCTTGGACCAAATTCAATGAAACTTCACATGTGAACTCCCTTGGTCAATACCTAGGGACCTTTTTCTCCGTTTGTAAATTTAAGGCTGTGTCATGGAAAAAGGGGCCTTAGTGTAAAAATTAGTTTTTCTCTTATTTCTCTTCATCTAATTGGCAGAATTTAATGAAATTTTGTGCTCATGTAATAAATAGGATGTTCTAGACCATATTCTATAAATAATGTGTGTACAAAAAAGCTGTCATGGGAAAAGGGGGCTTAATGTATGATCGTTTTTATTTTGTGACAAACACTTATTCGGGGAGCATAATCCGTCTGTGACGGCTCTTGTGTATAGCTGTTTCAAAGACACTGAATAATTTTGTCCTTTACAGTGATACTGTTTGTGTTAGGAAAAAGGAAATACTTCAAAGCTCGTTTTGCCATTAAAGTGTCCTGCTTACTTCTGAATGAAAAGCCTTTTTTCTTGCTCTAGCCTTTGATTTTTCTCTTTTATGTTCCATCAAAGTTGTCTTGAAATGCTCCTTTTCTCCCTCATTTCAGTTATTATGTCTAATAGGAGAAGCATTTGATGATTTATCTGACTTTATCTGTGGTGCAACTATAAATATTAGAAATAAAGGAGATAAACTAGGATTATGGACGAAAGATGCCAGACATCAAGAAGCAAATATGAAAATTGGGTAAGTTTACTAGACTAGTTATCATAGAACATCACAAAATTGTTTGTGACCCTTCATGCTAAAAGGCACCTTCTGGGAAGTGTGAAAAGAATTGACCCTAGTCAGCCTGCGCCGTCCACATGAGACAGACTGGGATCAAAACTTTTCACTCCAAGGCAGAGTTTCAGATAAGAGGGAGTGATGACTTCAAATTGTAATAATTCTGTTATTGCTCATCAAACCTTATGTTGTGGGTACTCATTTGTATCGTCTCGTTGAGACGATTCAAATGAGTACCCACAACATAGGGTTAAGAATTGAAATAACACAGTTAGAATGTCTTCACCCTCATTTATCTGTAGCCCTGTTCCAAGGTAATCTTCTTGAGCTAGACTGTTTTTCCTAGCATATTACACAATATATATCGTTGGTGTAAATGCAAAACCTCGTATGTCAATTTGTGCTATTTTCAAAGTACAAACTTGTGCACCCAGTTTAGACAATTCTAGCAGGTTTTGAGATATTTCTATTAATCAGTATTAATGACACATTATTTGTGAACAGTCAGGGTTCAACACTAAGGCATGTCCGACAGACATTCACTACCTGTTGGTTGGTCCGGGCTAGTAAGACCCGCAAGATGCAAGCCCGACTGGTCGTCCTAACTTAAAATCTTAAATTCATGTTCGCCTTGAAAATAATTCATTTTAGATTTTTAACTTAACTTTTTCGCTTATTTAGAGGTTCCCTGTTTAAACTTTGGTTTGTTTACATTTTTGCAATATCCGCTAACGATGCGCATGGGTAAGGAAGAGATAAATGAGAAATTTGCATAAATGGGCGGAACTTAGTATCACCTAATGTCTTGAGTAGGTTATCATGCCTATTAATCAGAGAGGAAAATTCCGAAACCTACGATTGTGCTGGAAACGATTGAATACGCTTCAAGTTCAGTTATTTTCTGAAAGTTAAACCAATTTCCTTCAAAAACAGAATACATTCCTTCGATTGAAATGCCTTCATTGATAATTTTTCTGACCCAATTTGACTTGCTCCAAAATAGACGCTTCCATGCACCTGTTAGATAAGAAAATCACTGCCCGAGTAATTGATCAATTATTTTCATTGAGAGTATCCCTCTAGGAGTAAGGTTTCTTACTCAAGATCTTTGAAACGCTTTTTTGAGTGCATGTTTACCTAGAATCAAGCGTTTACTGGACTCTGTTGTTGTTAATTTTGGTTCTACTTTCGTTTTTAAGAAAACTATTGTAAACAGAAAACTATTGTAAACAGTTGATAGTCGAAAGAACTATCGTGATATTTATTGACTTTTGAAAGTTTTATCGACCTATCGCTATCATAAGGTAAAATATCGCGATACAGCCATAAGTCGACATAATCGTTTTACCACTATTTCTCCCGAAATGGAAACTTTTGGTCAGGGCTAGTTCACATCTTGTCCGGGCTAGTAGCATCTGGCAGCAACAAGCCCAGTGGTCTTGTAGCCAAAAAAGTTAACGCTGAACCCTGAAAGTATGTCAAAATTTCAAGTAAAACATTCCAGTTTGGGAAAAGTTATTACACCTTTTTTCCTTCCCTTTAAATTTTTCCAAAAACAAGAAACAAGGTTTTGCATTTACAAAGACGATATGTAAATTTTTCCAAATGGGACATCTGGTTGATGCCTGGTATGTCTGATATATTTCTCAAAATTTGACTTTATCAGGGTTCTCCCCAGAATAATTATGCCCCCTTTCGAAGAAAATGGGGGTATATTGTTTTGCAAGTGTCGGTCGGAAGGTCGGTCGGTCGGTCGGTCGGTCCGTATGTCGGTCGGTCTGTCCGTAGACCAAACCTTGTCCGGAGCATAACTCGAAAAGTATTAAAGGTAGAGTCATGAAACTTCATAGGTGGATAGATCTAATTATGGAGAGGTGCAGTGCACAAGAACCGTAACTCTGCCGATCAAATTTTTTGAGTTATTGCCCTTTGTTGATTTTATAACTTGATTCTTGTCCGGAGCATAACTCAAAAAGTATGTAAGGTACAATCATGAAACTTTACAGGTGGATAGATCTCATTATGGAGAGGTGCAGTGCACAAGAACCGTAACTCTGCTGATCAAATTTTTTGAGTTATTGCCCTTTGTTGATTTTATAACTTGATTCTTGTCCGGAGCATAACTCAAAAACTATGTTAGGTAGAATCATGAAACTTTACAGGTGGATAGATCTCATTATGGAGAGGTGCAGTGCACAAGAACCGTAACTCTGCTGATCATATTTTTTGGGTTATTGCCCTTTGTTGATTTTCAAACTTGATTATTGTCCGGTGCATAACTCAAAAAGTATGTAAGGTAGAATCATGAAACTTTACAGGTGGATAGATCTTATTATGGAGAGGTGCAGTGCACAAGAACCGTAACTCTGCCGATCAACTTTTGTGAGTTATTGCCCTTTGTTGATTTTATAATTTGATTCTTGTCCGGAGCACAACTCAAAAAATATGTAAGGTAGAATCATGAAACTTTACAGGTGATTAGATTTCATTATGGAGAGGTGCAGTGCACAAGAACCGTAACTCTGCCAATCAAATTCTTGGAGTTATTGCCCTTTGTTGATTTTTACACTTAATTCTTAACCTTGCCTATATCTTGTGTCCTTTTACACATACAGCCTTGATATCTCACACATAGATACCTCCTATCAACATCGTTCACATTTAACCATGACCTTGGACCTTGTGACCTTGACCTTGGAGTTTGACCTACTTTAAAAAAAATTAAACCCGGCATATATCTCATGACCTTTTACAAATACAGCCTTGATATTTCACACATGGACACATCTTACCAAGACCTTTCACAATTGACCATGACCTTGGACTTCGTGACCTTGACCTTGGAGTTTGACCTACTTTTAAAAAAACTTTAACCTGGCCGATATATCATGTCCATTTACACATACAGCCTTGATATTTGACACATGGAAACCTCCGACTTAGACCTATCACATACGACTATGACCTTGGACCATGTGGCCTTGACCTTGGAGTTTGACCTACTTTTAAAAAAAATAAACTGGGCCTATATCTTATGTGCTATTACACATACAGCCTTGGTATTTCACACATGGACACATCTTACCAAGACCTTTCACATTTGACCATGACCTTGGACCTTGTTACCTTCAGAGATATTTTTACTATTTCAAGACTACGAGTCCTGGGGACTCGCTGGATTCCATATCAATGAGTCCAGCTACTAGTTTAGTGAGTCCGATACACTATTTTTGATAGGAAATCTGTAAAAATTTTTGCATCCTGGGACTCGCTTGAATTAAAACTTTGCATCCCAGAGACCAAATTATGAGTAAATGAAGCAGGATGCGCAGGTAAAAAAATCACTGTACCTTGACCTTGGACTTTGACCTACTTTAAAAAGAACTTTAACCTAGCCGATATATCATGTCCTTTTACACATACAGCCTTGATATTTGACACATGGACACCTACGACCAAGACCTTTCACATTTGACCATGACCTTGGACCTTGTGACCTTGACCTTGGTGTTTGACCTACTTTTATAATACATTTACCTGGCCTATATTTCATGTCATTTTACATATACAGCCTTGATATTTCACACATGGTCACTTCCAACCAAGATATTTCACTTTGACCATGACCTTGGAGTTTGACCTACTTTTAGAAATATCTAACCTAGCCTTTATCTTATGTCCTATTACACCTACAGCCTTGATATTTCACACATAGACACCTCCTACCAAGACCTTTCACATTTGACCATGACCTTGAATATTGCAACCTTGACCTTGGAGTTTGATCTACTTTTAAAAAGACTGAAACCAGGCATATATATCATGTCCTTTTACACCTACAGCCTTGATATTTCACACATGGACACCTCCAACCAAGACCTTTCACATTTGACCTTGACCTTGGCATTTGGCCTACTTTTAAAAACTTTAACCTGGCCTATGTTTCATTTTACTTTTACATATACAGCTTTAATATTTCACACATAGACACCTCCTACCAAGACCTTTCATATTTGACCATGACCTTGGACCTTGTTAACTTGACCTTGGACTTTGACCTACATCAAATGTAGGCCCTTGAGGGGGCATATATGTTTTACAAACATCTCTTGTTCTAAGTAGGGATGGTAACGAGTACATATTTTACTAATCGAGTACTCGGTCACCCTTCCGATCGAGTACTCGAGTACTCGGATAGAAACGTCGTCTTTTGGTTATAGTATCGGTGTTTCCGAGATGTTCATATGCGATTTATGCAGCATATCTTCGGTCAATTTGTTTCTTTAGATGACATTTGATCAGTGCTTTTATTTGAGAAAAAACGGACAATTGTCAGATATGTGATGGGAATTACAGAAAGTGTCAAAACCTTTCTTTTAAATTCGTAAAAAATATATATATATATATATAAAAAAAAGTCGCAAAGTTGTTGTTTTTTTATCTCCAAATTAGTCCGTAATATTTATACATGTTGTGAAATATACACAGGTCACTATAGACTTAAGGGGAGGCATTGTTAGACTTTGAATTTATTTGCGTGCAATCGGGAATGAGACGATTTTTCTTTAGCAATAAATGAAATCTAAACAATAATCCAATAATCGGCTAATGAATATTGGATTAACGAATCAACTCATAATAAATCTTACGGATGTCCAATTAAAATGCACCTCCGAATTTAAAGTAAAGAGCGCCAAAGGTGCGAAAATTTATGACATTTTGACAGCGAGAACAAAAGTTGTTGGCACTTGATTGCAAATTAGGACAATATCGAGGGATTAGATAATCGGCAGACGACCAGGTGTTACATACTCTACCCTTTGCACGGTCAGTGTTGGAAAAGAGCGATCGATATTTTCAGAAAATTTGAGTTTGGAAACAAATTTTCATTTTTCTGTTGAAATTATTTTTTCTTTCCGATTACTCGATTAGTGAAATTGGTAATCGATACTCGAACGCTCAATCGAGTACTCGATTAATCGATTACTCGTTCCCATCCCCAATTCTAAGCCATAGTGGCAAATTATAAGTAACGGTAAACCTTAAAATGCATTGTGTTCATGTAAATAATTGTGAATAAAAACATGGGAAAAGAAGAAATTGCTCATTTGAGCAATTTCTTCTTTTCCCATAATGTTTTTATACGGAATCATAACATTAAATTTAATAAGAATGCATTATTTGTCACTGTTTGACATGAAATGTCTACAAATCCCCCTATTTGGTGACCTTTTGAGGAAATTAAGCTGTAGGGGTTCTTTTGAAGCTGTAGTGGTATTACAGTGATTTCCATAAAGCTGTATTGGGGCCGATACAGCTTATTGGGCTGGGGAGAACACTACTTTATGGACCTCTCAGAAAGTCCCATTAGCATGACAGGTTGGTTATGTATGTGTTGTTAGATACAGTTATTCTTACATGAATTTTGTTGCTGTTTCCACTTAAACTTTAAACTTTTTCCACCTTAATTTATAAAGTTTTAAATGCATGTTTTCTTCATCTCCATACCCACTAGTTACTGGGAACTTGGCTAACTTGTTAAACACTTTTTTTTTTCAGGCAAAAGTTAAAAGAAAGACTAAAAATCCCTCCAAAGATTATTATAGGTTTTCAGGTAAGATTGTGTTTGTTATATGCAAAGCTTCTGTTACAACCGGTCGTGCGTCCTTTAAAATCATGCATCTTCAGAGATTTTTAGAAATCTCTGAAGACACACAATTTATAAGGGCACATGACAGGTTGTAAGAGAGGCACTTGCATGCTCTGTACTTTCTAAAAAGACACAGAATAGTCGTAGCAAAGAATTGTCTGGTCGGTTCTTTGCTATGTCCATTCTGCGTCATGTTTGCATCCACCAAAGAAGTAATTTGCACATGCGTTTCACTTGCATGTAATACATGACTAGGCTTAAATTTTACTCACTGACTGCTCGCAGCAGCACATACGACAGGTTGTAAGAGAGGCTTAAGATACATACTTGGAAAACTGCTTGGTCTTTTCCAGTTGACACATTTTAGTTTATTATACATGTATATTTTAGATTTTAGAGTGAAAACGCTTAATAATGATTGGGAAAAAAGAGAAAAGAATTGGACAGTTAGAAATGTTTGAAGCATGATAAAAAAAGATTTGAAAATAAAATGAAAAAGCAGCTCAGTCATAATATATATAAGAAAAATTAAATTAATTTGCAATGCCTAGAGCTACAGATAAGAGAACGTGAAGACTTTTCAAAACGCAATATTTCATTTTTTGTTCATCAAACCTTATGTTGTGGGTACTTATTTCAAGAATCATCTCATGTTACATTTTCAGGCACACACAGACACTGTGGCAAGAGTAGGTTCAACAGCTAGAGATCGTTACAGAGTCTGACACCCGTCATTGTTATCTCATTATAAACAGACTTTGATTCAAGAAGACCCGCATTGTTCTGCCATACAGCTCCAGAGTTTAGTGCTTAACTATGGTCCTGCTGAATTTACATAGGCTGGTAGAATAGAGTAAGATCAGACTGCACATATGTGCAGGCTGATCTTGCTCTTTTCTGCCAGCCAAAAAAGTGATTTGCAATGCTGTAGAGAAACACTTGATCACAAAAAGCTGTTTATTTCCAATTTTAGGCACATACAGATACTATGACAAAAGCTGGTTCGACAGCTCGAGATCGCTACCGAGTCTGACACCCCTCTATGTTTTCTCATTGTAAACTGACTTTGATACAAGGTGATCTGTGTTGTTCTCAACTTCTGCCATACATCTCCCTCCAGGGCTTAGAGCTTAACCCATTACCAAACGACAAAATTTTAGACTAGTTCAAATTCAAAGATGATGCAGACGACAATTTCAAGTGAATGAAATTGTAACTTTTTTGGTCTTTTAACATAGAAAACATTGTGGTAAATGAAGAAATTGCTTGTCACAAGCAAATTTCTTCATTTTCCACTATGTTTTCCAAAGCCATTATCTTGTGGGGAGTCAAAAGGAGTCACAGTGTGGTAATGGGTTAACCATTGTAAGAGTAGATGAATTCATGCACAGCTACATATAAGAAGGGATGCTTGCTTTTCAAATTATATAATATCTTTCAAAGTTTATCATACACTATGATGTGGGTACTAATTGGAATTGCCTCATTGATACAATTCAAGTGAGTACACACAGCATAGTGTTTGGATTAGAAATAACGAATTTAACGCATTACTGCACAGTGACGCCTTTTGACTCCCTCACAAGAAAAGGCTTGGGTAAACATTGTGGAAAATGAAGAAATTGCTTGTGACAAGCAATTTCTTCATTTCCCACAATGTTTTCTACATAAAAAGACAAAAAAGGTAAAATTTCATTCACTTGAAATTGTCGTCTGCAACCCCTTTCAAATTGGAACAGTCCAAAATTTTATTGTCTGGTAATGGGTTAATATGTATTTACCCCTATTTATACCCCCCACAACAAAGTTATGGGGGGGTATACTGGATTCAGGTTGTCCGTCCGTCCGTCCGTCTGTCCGTCCGTCTGTCCGTCCGTCCGTCTGTCCGTCCGTCCGTCCGTCCGTGGACATAATTTTGTGTCCTCTTCTCCTCCCACAGTTTTTGACGGATTTTGCTGAAATTTTAGCAGGTTGTTTCCTATCATATGAAGTTGTGCACCTGCAATTTTCATCTTGATCCAGGCAGTAGTTTCAGAGTTATGCCACTTTGAACTTTAGCACTTTTTCAGTGACAACGCGCTAGTGGGGGGTATTTGTCCGCTTTGCGACAGTTCTAGTTTGTTCTGTAATGTAAGTGCTGTGAATTCATATGTTCTTACAGTAGTTCTTGACTTGCCCTATGAAGTACACCATCATTCTGCTTGCTAATGCCCAAAATACATAGAAAAAGGGCCCATATTTGCCAACTAATCTTACTCTTCTTCAGCCCAACATGAAGAAAACATACCCAAAGTGTTTTAATGTCTGGTCGTCTGCCTTCATTATATTTTGATGAGGGTTTATTGAAAAGCAATTGTCAGTGCCTATAGAGTTAAAACCACTTGCAATAGTTTCACATGTAACCCTTGATGAAGTCTGGTCCCATTTCACTAAATTCTTATACCCTTTTTGTTCGTAAAATTTGAACATAGGTTGTAGTAGAGCAATTGAAATATTAAATTTTTGTTCAGACTTATGAAAACAATATTCATAAGGGCTTTAGTAAAGTGGGTCCATGGTAGTCCACGCACAAAAATATAAAAAGTAGTAAAGGGGCGTTTCACTAACATAAATTGTAAATCATTGCTTTCTTTCAGTTATGTTAATTATTAGGGTATTAGCTTAGGGTAAAGATTTCTTAAAGTATTCAGATTGGCTGGCAAATACGGGCCTAGGTGTAATTTATGAAGAAAGCATGGCATTAATTTGGATTGTTCCATTTAAGTGTAAATTAGTTAGGATCTGGACTAAGTGCCTACATTTGTAAATGGTATTTGAGAACAAACATGGATTCGATTCGGATCCATCTGCGCCTAATTAAAGGTAATGAAGAAGCTGTAAAAAGTCAGCATGCATCTTGATCAGATTGTGTTATGTGCAAGCTGATCTTAATGCATGTTATGCATCAAGTTATTTTGAAAATGCCACAAGAGTTTTCCAGATCTTTGCTAAGTTTTATCATGCAAGTCTATTGATGGGTGCAATACTTATTTTAAGTGCCTATGAAAAATGTACTAGGTTGAAAAGTATTGCACTCAACACTAGAAATATGTTATTATCTGAAACTATTTCTGTATATTATCCATATTATGTAGTCAGAAATTTGTCTATGGAATCCCAACCAGCAAAGCTTGGTAATGGCTTTCTGTAATTCAAAATATTCAACCCTTTGTTGTAGGTATTCATTTGAATTGTCTCCATGAGACTATGTTATGAGTACCTACCTCATAGGCTAGCTTTTTGGATTTGAAATAACAAATTTAGAATGCCTTTCTTCCTTCTTGATCAGTTTCTATGCACAATATTGCAAAATGTGAAGCACTGCAAATCATCTCCAAACTCATTATTGAATATACTAGCCGAGTTATACTGATTATAATGTTAGGACTGATAAAAAATGATCTACTGTCACTCATACCATAATTATCTATATCCTTTCTGATAATTTTATCACACTGTTTCATTAATTCAAAAGTAGCTTGTTAAAGAAACTAGTTTCCATGTGCTCTCTTAAAAATGTTTTCAAAATCTTTCCTCCATGTTATCAATATTATGTAGAAAAAATAATAAATGTATATTTATTACTTAACATACTCTTCTGCTCTCTCCTGCAATTCACTAGAATTGCATTTTGTAAACTAACAGCTACACAAAAACTGACAGTTGTTCAGTTTGATTATCAAGCATTTTTGATTACATTTAAGACTTTTTTCTCTATTTATTTCAGCAGACTTGTAATATTAATTTCACTGTTTATTTAATCAGCAAAGTGCTTTTGAAGTTGTCGGAATTATGTTTCTTACATGTCCCATAACAGTAAATGCTTTGAATAATCTCATGTCATAAGGAGTATAACATGTTATTCCATTTAACATTTGTATTGAAGTAAATGCAGCAGCCAAACATGATAGCCATTCGATTCTTGTAGTTCTTTTGTAAAGACTTTTCTGTTTTCGTCTGCAATAGACTAAATTGTTCAAAATTATCATGAACGATCTCTAAATAATGTTGTATCAATGGTCAATTTGAAACATTAAAAAATGGTCACTACAGGTTGTATGAGTAGCAGTTACCCAATTGCAGAAATAATCAATTTGGTGTTAGGCTTAGCTCTGTGAATACCAGTAAAACAGAACTTGAAATATTGTGAATTAAGTTTTTTCTCAAGTACTTGAAATGCAAAAAGATGTGAATTGGTTTGGGTGAATTTGAAAAAAACAAAAACAATTCTGACTTATCACCTTTTTCAGAGAGTCTTTTTATCTCTGCTATTTCACTGAAGATTTAGTTATATTTCGGTTATATTTGTCAAAATCAGTAAACTGAGCCAAAACTTATTTTCTAGATGTGAATTTTGATACGTCTTATTTCACAATTTCTATGAAAAAAAGAATATATCGTCGTTGTAAATGCAAAACCTCGTATCACGATATTGGAAATTTTTAAAGGGGAGGAAAAAAAGTGTATTAACTTTTCCCAAACTGAAATGTTTTTCTTGAACTTTGGACACATTGTTAACAAATAATGTGTCATTAATGCTGATCAGTAAAAATGTATCAAAACCTGCGAGAATTGTCTAAACTGGACACACAAGTTTGTACTTTGAAAATCGCCACAACAGACATACGAGGTTTTGCATTTACACCGACGATATGCATGTAGCAATACATCATTAAAGCTCTGCTTTTTGAGTTATACCCATACAGTTTCGTAAAACAGTATTGTAAAATGCATTCCCGTGTAATGAATCTTGCTCTTACCCTTTTCATCATAGCAAAATGTCAAACCTTTTCCCAGACAAAAAAAATGTGAGAAATGTCCCCATTGAAAGATAGTAGGGAAACTCTTTGATTTATCCTTGATTTAAATACAGGATGAAAATGCTGATAATGCTAATAATTTTGCTCTTTTCCCTAAATGATTTCCAAAGCTTTCTAGGTTTAATGTCAAAACCAGATATATATTATTTGGAAAATAGTTTGCCATGAAATGTTTAAGCAAACATGTTTTTCCATGGCTGCCTTGATTTAGAAATTTGTATCTTGTATTTAGTTGTTATTTGTGACAGTGTAATAGATTGGTTAATATTGGTATTTAGATCAATTTCATTGGTGGAATTGTTTTTCCTATCATTTGATGTCTTGTGTGAAACAAAAAGTGGAACCTTCCTGCAACCTTGGATTGTATGTTAAATATTGCTTTTGTTAGGTCCCATTGTATGATTTAATGACATGAATGTGAGGTGCTAGTTGTTAACCCATTACCAAATACAAGTAAGCTAAGTTTTATCACTAGCAATGCATTTTGTTCTAAAATAGACTGGGTTTACCATTATGCTTTGATAAACTATCAGTGTTGTAATAAAATCTCGTAACTACGGCTAATTAAGCCGTAGTTACGAGATTTTGAACAACACCTACAAAATACTATTGTTTGTCCAATATTATGTCATGGTTAACTGGATAAAATCATTCCCAATCAAATCTTGCCACTCTGAATGGAAACAAGGATGCAATGTAGAATAAGGTTAGCCTGCACATTAGCTTATGGTGCTCTTGCATGCCAAAGCACCATAATCTCTTAGGTTTGCCTGGCAGGGAAAACTGAAAATGCAGTTGCACTTTTTATGCCTAAATACACCTGCTTTTCATACAGAGAACTAGGGAAAAAGTGAAGATGCAGATTGTCTAATTGCATTTTGACATTGTTATTCAAAACTTGTTATTGTTTGGTAGTGGGTTATTTGTATATTCTAAAATTGTAAGTAATTTCTTTTTCTGAATGAAGATTGAATGTTGATTGCTGAAGAAAATTGCTTGTTTTGACTTGATAAAATAGAAAAAGAATAAATCTGTAAAAATGAAATGGTCTTGTTGTTCTACTTCCTTTCATGGGTGGATGTGGTGCAGTGGTACCACATTGGACTTGTAACTCAGGGGGTCAAAGGTTTGATACCCTGCTACTCCAGTCTTTCAGATGAGACCTTAACCCTTTTCCAAACAAGACCTGGTTTTGATGTCCCTAACAGAAATGATTTGGGAAAACATCGAGTCAAAAGACAAAGATGCTGATTATCATCGATTCCTGTCATTTCTGCTGAGCTCGGATAGCTCAGTCGGTAATGTCAGAGGCTGTCAATCGAGGGGTGGCGAGTACGAACCCAGGCTCAGTCAGTATCCATTCTGACATTTGACAAAAGCCTGTCATTTGTCTCTCACCAATGGGTGTGATTTATCTATGTGAGAGAGCAGCTGGAGGCTTAGTTTGGATTTTGTCGTACTGATGAGAAATACCAGGATTCCACTGTTAAGTGCTTCAACCGCGATATATTCATTGAAACTGAAAATGGCTTAAAACCCCAATAAATTGAATCCTGTCGTTTCTCTACCAGTACTACTACCGAGCCTCCAGCTGCTCGCCTACATAGGATAACGATTATCAAACATTTGTAGGAGACAAATTTGTCTGAAAGGATATTTGCAGTAACCGAGGATCTAACCTGTGACCTCATGAGTGAGAGTTTGATGCTCTACCAACTGCTATAACCGCGGACTAATGTACATACAGTCTAAATTTTGTCTATGATGCTTGTCGAAGAAAGTATATGATCAGGGTCTGAATGACACATACACATGTATAAACCACTTAGGGCTACAAATAAGATGGGGTGATGACTTCAAACTGCAATTATTTTGTTTTTGTTCATCAAACCCTATATTGCGGTACTCATTTGTATCGTCTCGTCGAGACGATTCAAATGAGTACCCACAACATAGGGATTGGAATTGAAATAACAAAGTTAGAATGTCTTCACCCCACTTACCTGTAGCCTGGCCGAGCGCTGCACTATCTGGAAAAAGGGCCTTTATGGGATAGGAGACCAACATGGATCATCATCAAGATCAGCCTGCATCTGATCTCGATTCATGCCTTTCTCTGCTAACTTCTTAATAACCAGTATTAACTGTAAGAGATCAACATGGATCCTGATTCAATTGTGTTCAGGTACATGTATAGGCTGACCAGGCATAGGTTTACGAAAGGCGCTTTCTTTAGAGCAAGACTTTTTCAAGATTTCTAATTATGTTTTAGATGGCGTTTCTGAGGCGATAATTTGACAGAGGTGTTCCAAATGTCCCATACTTCATACAAATGACCTCATCATGAAGTCATTTGTATAAAGTATGGGGCATTCGGAACGCCTAGGATAATAAATTATGGAGCTCCGGGACAACTCAATCAATTTTCTCTCATTGTTTCTACAGAATTGACAGAGAGGTTCCATATGAAGTATAATGTAATGGTGCTTCCCTTAAGGCGCTAAGAAGTCTTGCTCCAAAGAAAGCTTTATCTTAAACATCAATCATAAAAAAAAATCTCGCTTTAAAGACTGCGCCTGAGGCTTACATTTATTCAAGCTTCCTAGTGTCAACTCTGTTATGTGCCAAAAGAACCATTTCATTTGTTACAAAGGAAAGCAAAGGAAAAACAAACACAATATAGTATTTTGCTCATTTAAATTCTGTTAACAAATGACAAGAACAAGCATAAATATCATTTTGCATAAAACACCTTATCCAAAATGACAAAATTCCGACATCATGTAACCCATGACTTATCACAAAGAACCACACGTTGGATATTTCTGATTATCAAACATAATGGTTGATAGTTAAGTTTGAAACATTGTATTTGCTTGTAACATAAATCTTTTGTCATGATTACAAGTTTTCCAAATTCAATGAAAAACATTGAGGAGAAAGAAGAGATAATTTTCCTTGTGGACATAAACATTTCATTTCTGTTGCATATAGGAGGGTATATTTAATATATGGTTATGGAATGTTAATTGACTAGTGACATATTGTCGCTTTTCAACCAAGATCTCGTAATCTACAGCTTTAAACAAGCTGTAGATAGTGGTTTTCGTTGAAAAGCTGCAAGTTTTGTCATGATGAATACAACCCTTTACAATAAATGAGTATGAATATAATTTGAGCCAGGATCTGGGAAAACAGCTGTCGGCTTATGGCCTTTGACCCTTCTACAGATTCAGAGAAGCCTGTACCTAAATGCATGTCATAGCAGTCATGATCCACATTGCTTGGTGACAGTTTGCATGTGTGAATAAAAAACTCTTAGAGAACAATATGGATCCAGATCAGACTGTACGGAGGTGCAGGCTGATCATAACCCTTTACCACACAGAAACTCTTTTTGACTCCCCACAAGATAATGGCTTTGGAAAACATTGTGGAAAATGAAGAAATTGCTTGTGACAATCAATTTCTTCATTTCCCACAATGTTTTCTTCACAGAGAGACCAAAATATGCAATAATTCATGCACTTGAAATTGACGTCTGCAACATCTTTGAATTTGGACTACCCTAAAATTTTGTCGTCTGGTAATGGGTTAATCCATGTTGTTATCCAATGCCATAAGGCCTCCTTTTGCAGATCCTGGCTCATTTGAATCACAGGCAAGTAAAAGTACATAAGATAACAAGTGCCAGGTCATGACTGTTGTTCTTTGATAAACTCATTTAAAACCTGCAGGACATCTTTCACTTCAGAAATGGCTTCAAGAGTCACATAGTGTAGTAACATATCGCCTTGACCTGAGTCTCGCAAGAATGTGTACGATCTGAAATGGAACAATTCAAAGTTTTAAAATTTCAAAACAGGATTATTACAGTATTCAAAGGGACATTCTATAGATCAATTTATTGAAAGATTAAACATTGATTAAACAACCACTTTTTTCCATTTGTCTCAAGATTTGGTTTATTTTTTTTATATATTGAACTTATTCCTGCACATAATCAAAGGTAATGTTTATTATTTTTCCAAGCATAATGTTGCAAGTACCAGGGCTCACATTAAGACAATTCAAATATTAAGTATCCATGATGTAAGTTTTAGATTAACAATAACCAATTAAGAATGCCTCTATGACGTCTTAGTTTTTGCTCCCGCAAATAAATTGTCAATCTCCCCATGAGAAATATTGCATTCCTTACCTGTATAAGGCATAATAATCATTTTCTGCTTCCCTGAGTAATCTTTTTAGTGTATTTACAGTCTGTATAAACTGAAACAAGATTGGAACACAAATTTGTAAGGTATTCCATCCATCATTATCTATCAAACACTTTGTGAAACTTAGGGCATCTTCCTTGGCAACAGAAATTGATGAGGGAATCCCTCATCAATTTCCATTGCCACGGAAGATACACGAAAATAGATGAAGGTATACAGATTATGAATTCCGGATATCATCGTCAATCTCTATTGCTACAGATGACGACAAAAGTTTCATGAAGTGTTTGGTATCTAAAGGAAGATAGAATACCTTAGGAACATAAATTATAAAATCAGCCAGTGCACACTCCCAGTCTGACCAAGATCCATTTTCATGACATGAAGCATGCAATCAAAATTAAGCAGCATGCATCCTTATCAGGGGAATTTTCATCACTATTCATCTGGAAGCAGGTAGTCTCAAATGCCTTAAGGGCCCTTTCTCCTTATTCTGGGTCATATTCAAGTACCCACATACAAGTCTTGTAATTTCAATTAGTGACAAAATATCAGAAAATGTTCAGACAGACAACTGTAAAATAAAGTCTTATTAGCCCATTACCAATCAGAACATTTTTTAGACTTGTCCAATTTCAAAAATGTTTCATACAAAAATTTCAAGTGTATGAAATTCAACATTCTTTGGTCATTTTGGATAGAAAACAATGTGGAAAATGAAGAAATTGCTTGACACAAGCAATTTCTTCATTTACCACAATGTTTTCTAGAGCCTTTAACTCATGGGCAGTCAAAAGGCATCCCTTCGTGGTAAAGGAACATCTTAATATGCACACTTTTAAATAATGTACAAGAAATTTAATATGTACACTTTTAAATAATGTACAAGAAAACCTATCTTTTCTGGTCCTATCTTTCTGAAGAGGTTTAAAGTCAAGCACTGAACAATGAGTGGTCAAATCTAGAACAGAACTTACCTTCAATTTGAAAGCTTCTATAATCTGTTTTAATCTAAAGGCATTATCATGACAGTCTGGTCTGTTTAAGGCATTAGCCCAGTCCTCACAAAACCTATTGCATCCTGAAAATTATGAACACAATGTGACAATAAGGATAAATTTTATCAAGTAAACAGTGACATAATTTTGGACAGACAATAGTATTTTGTTGGTGTAAATCTAAAACGCAGTAACTACAGCTTAATTGAAGCTGTAATTAAGAGACAACACAGATGATTAATTAAATCATAACAGTAAACCCAGTCTATTTTTAGTACAAAATTCATTGCCATTCACGAAGAGTGATCTTTTTTTGCAAAATAAACCTATCAGAGCAACAGATATTAGGGGATGGAAGCATTCTGATTTTGTTAATTCAAATCCAAACCCTATGTTGTGGGTACTCTAATGAGTACCCGCAACATAGGGTTTCATAAACAATTGGAAAAATATTTCATTTTGAAAACCAATCACCCCCTCTGAGTGTCCTTTTATCTGTAGCTCTGCCTATGCCTTATATAGACAAACTTTGTTATTTGCTTTTGGTCCATTGTTTAATTCCGAGTTCTAATAACAAAAGATTTGCCAAACAATCTCCAAAACAGAAATCTTTGTTGCAAATTTTCCAAGAGTGTTTCAGATGGCATGGATATACATGACTGAATGAATAATTACTCAATCAATATTTTGATAGTCAACATTGATAATTTACAAATTTGACACATTTTGATGGTTTTTCTTTTCAATTTGGAATACTTCAAATTTGTAAAGGATAAAGCATAAACTGGTGGGCCAAAGCACAACAACGATCTTTGCACTATAAATTCCATGAGCAATTACATCATTTTTGCACAAACACCTTGATACAGCGCTAAAGATAAGAGAGGGTGATGACTTTTTAAGTTAAACATATTTCACTAAATGTTCACCAAACCGTATGTTGTGGGTACTTGTCTAGACGATTCAATAGAGTACCCACAACATAGGGTTTAGATTTGAAATAAAAAATCTAGAATGTCTTCATGCCTTTAATCTGTTGCTCTATTTTAATGTCGTACCTGTAGCATCCAGTTTGACAGAGTCTGCTGTGATACTGACGGTCACACTAGCCTGTGTGTCTGTGGGAGTCTGATCTACGTCCACCAACATGTACAGGCTACTACTGCTTTCTGATCCGGACTTTAATGATGCACTCTCCTTCAGTTGGCTCAAAATGTCCTGTAAACTGCATGCTCGATAAAACCTACAGAACATGAAATATTGTGATGCAAATTAATTTGTCTAATTCATCAAAGGATAATCCATTACCAGACGGCAATATCTTAGACAAGTCCTAATTTTAGGATATTGCAGATTGCTATTTAATGTGATTTGAATTTTACATTTTGCCCTCTTCTGGGGTACAAAACATTGAGGAAAATGAAGAAATTGCTTCTTAGAAGCAATTTCTTCATTTTCCTCATTGTTTTTTAGACTAAAGCGTTTATTTTGTGGGGAGTCAAAAGGCATCATTGTGAGGAAAAGGATTAAATGATATTATCCAGTTTGACCGAGTCTGCTGTGATGCTGACGGTCACACTCCCCTGCGTGTCTGTGGGAGTCTGATCTACATCCACCAACATGTCCAGGCTACTACTGCTTTCTGATCCGGACTTTAATGATGCACTCTCCTTCAACTGACTCAAAATTTCCTGTAAACTGCATGCTCGATAAAACCTACAGAACATGAAATATTGTGATGCAAATTAACTTGTCTAATTCGTCAAAGGATAATCCATTACCAGACGGCAATATTTTAGACAAGTCCTAATTTTAGGATATTGCAGATGGCTATTTAATGTAAATAGAATTTTACATTTGCCCTCTTCCGGGGTACAAAACATTGAGGAAAATGAAGAAATTGCTTCTTAGAAGCAATTTCTTCATTTTCCTCATTGTTTTTTAGACTAAAACGTTTATTTTGTGGGGAGTCAAAAGGCATCATTGTGTGGTAAAGGGTTTAATCATATTACCCAGTTTGACAGAGTCTGCTGTGATGCTGACGGTCACACTACCCTGCGTGTCTGTGGGAGTCTGATCTACATCCACCAACATGTCCAGGCTACTACTGCTTTCTGATCTGGACTTTAATGATGCACTCTCTTTCAGTTGGCTCAAAATGTCCTATAAACTGCATGCTCGGTAAAACCTACATAACATAAAAACACTATATCATTTAGTCTGATCCACATTGACCAACATGTCCAGGCTACTACTGCTTTCTGATCTGGACTTTAATGATGCACTCTCCTTCAGTTGGCTCAAAATGTCCTGTAAACTGCATGCTCGGTAAAACCTACATATCATAAAAACACTATATCATTTAGTCTGATCCACATTGACCAACATGTCCAGGCTACTACTGCTTTCTGATCCGGACTTTAATGATGCACTCTCCTTCAACTGACTCAAAATGTCCTGTAAACTGCATGCTTGATAAAACCTAAAGAACATGAAATATTGTGATGCCAATTAATTTGTCTAAGGTTAAACTAAATACACAATACAAGATGCTGACTCAAAATGTCCTGTAAACTGCACGCTTGATAAAACCTACAGAACATCAAATATTGTGAGGCACAATTAATTTGTCTGGGGTTAAATTAAGCCTTAACCAACAGTCAAAATTTTAGACCAGTCCAAGTTCAAAGACAATACAGACAACAATCACAATTATGTGAATGGAATTTTTCATTTTTGGTCTTTTGGGTAAAACATTGTGGAAAATGAAGAAATTGCTTCTTAGAAGCAATTTCTTCATTTTCCTCATTGTTTTTTAGACTAAAGCGTTTATTTTGTTGGGTGTCAAAAGGCGTCATTGTGTGGTAAAGGATTAAATGATATTATCCAGTTTGACAGAGTCTGCTGTGATGCTGATGGTCACACTACCCTGCGTGTCTGTGGGAGTCTGATCTACATCCACCAACATGTCCAGGCTACTACTGCTTTCTGATCCAGACTTTAATGATGCACTCTCCTTCAGTTGGCTCAAAATGTCCTGTAAACTGCATGCTCGATAAAACCTACAGGACATGAGAATAACGTGATGCAAAATTAATCAAAGACATCTGCATATTACATAACAACACAATTTTGACAATATTTTCTTAAAACACAGATCTAACTTTACAACTTTGATGACGAAAATTAATTTGTCTAAGGTTAAATTAGATCTTACACAATACAAGAAAGAACATCTGGCATTTGAAATCACAATCATTAACAGAATTACAGGTTAAGAGTTGAAGGAGATCAGAAAATTCTTGTGATTCTTAGAGCAGAAACAAAGTAAAGAGAAGCAATTATGTGGTCAAAGCAAAAAGAAGGTAAATGATTGACTAATATTTTGGGGATTTTTAGAGTGATGATAAAGTTGAAAACTGTCATTATGCCAAATTCAAGGGCACATAATTCAATATGTGAGTTAATAATTGTGGTAGACTAAGGGAAGTAACTTTTGATATGAGCAATTTAAAGTTCAGTAAGAGTTGTTTTTCTTTATGATAATTAGTTCAAGAAGTTGCGATTGTGTATTTATCATAGTGGTCATGAAAATAAAGACATTCTGATCTAAAAATATGATTTTGACTTGATAATTTATGTCTTGAACACCACAATAATCAAGCTGAATATTAAACTCGAGCAAGATCTTATGGTCTGTCCAAATTTTGTCAGTATTAATCTATATATGTGGCCACAAAAGTGAAAAAAGTGTTGAAAACTGAAATTTTGTCAATTTCTAGGGCACATAACTCACATTGTAGTAATGCAATCATCCTGAAAATTACACAAAAGCAAGATCTTGTTGTCAACAAGATTCTGTCCAAATATCATCTTGATTGGTTAACAATTATGGTTGTTAGAGTGAAAACAAAGTCAAAAATGGAAATTTTGTCAAATTCAAGGGCACATAACTCATGATGTAAAATTCCGATCAAGCTGAAAATTGAACCCAGGCAGGATATCATGCTTATATATATTCTTTCCAAGTTTTGTCTTGATTGGTTAATATTTGTAGATTTTAGAGTAAAAATAAAGTCAAAACCAGCTTTTTTTGACGTTCAAGGGCAGATAACTCAAGTTATTCTGGTTCAATCCACACTCATTGTAGGAATCTGAGAGAGGGTCACCCAAGGATCATTCCTGTGAAGTTTGGTTGAAATCCATCCTTGGTTAAAATCCATCCAGTAGTTTCTGAGGAGAAGATTTTTAAAGAAAAAGTTTACGGACGCACGAATGGACGGACGGACCGACGCATGACGGACACACCACTATGACAATAGCCCGCTGGCCTGAAAGGCCAGTGGAGCTAAAAATGATAATCTTCAACATATTTTACTTCAACTCATTCTTGTGGTTTGTTTATATTCTATGTATATCAACACATTTTACCTTTGAATATCGGACTGAAGCTCTGATGTACCCCCACTCATGATCAATTTGTAGTCCAATAAGGCCTGTAAATGAAAATACATGTACATGAAGTATTACAATATAAGATTGGTGGATTGATTTTACAACAATAACACTCTCATTATCTATTGAAAATACATTAAGGACAGATCCTCCATTTATTTCCCACGGTAAGATTTTTTTTATTTTTTCTGTACTGATATTTAAATATATGAGAATTAAAAAAATTACTTAAAAACTATAGGTCACCAAGCGAATTAAAAAGTTATTGAATTTCAAGGGAGACTACTCTTGTTTAAAATTGCAAAAATGAGGTGTCACTTAAATACCCACAAAAAGGTGTTCGAAATGACTAGGATTACGTAAATAAGTCTTTATTGTGTTCAATATGTTTTATTCTGTCTAAATGAGTATCAATTTGGGAAAATTTAGTGATTATTTTGAAATTTTTAGTAATACATTCTTTCAAAAGTAGCTGAAATTGCTCTTTTTCGCAACGTTTCTGATAATAAATAATATTCCAGCGGTAAGAATTTTTTCTTTTTTGGTATAGACATAGTGCTTGGTCATACCTACAAAAACAAAAAAAGAAAAATATATCAAACCAAGCGTTTTTCTTAGTTATGAGTAAAATTTGGTTTACTTTTTACAGCTATGTCCGAAATTGTTTCACTACTTTTATCCATTTTCTTCCTTATTACCAGCTTTAGATAATAAAACGTGTCATCTTTTGTGTCCATCTGAAGCAGACTAGCTCATAAAGACACCACTTTGCTTTTGTTGCTCCGTTTCCTATCGCTAACGCCACATTTTGAACGCGTAACAGAAAGCGAAATGTACCATCCGAGTACTATTACACTTTAATTGACTAAACAGAGAAAATTGAAATAACCGAAAAGGGTCTTGTCATTTATCAACCAAACATTAACTAAATGTAAGAAATACATTTGCTGAAAAAAGCCAAGTACTGAAACAGCTTTATTTCGTTATTTAGGATATGCGCAGTAAGTTGCGCAGTAACAACTGGAGGATCTGTCCTTAATTCATTACCAAACGACAAAATTTTAGACTTGTCCAAATTCAAAGATGATGCAGACAACAATTTCAAGTGAATGGAATTTTGAATTTTTTGGTTTTTTTACATAGAAGACATTGTGGTAAATGAAGAAATTGCTTGTCACAAGCAATTTCTTCATTTTCCACGATGTTTTCCACAGCCATTATCTTGTGGGGAGTCAAAAGGAGTCACTGTGTGGTAATGGTAAGCCATTAATAGATGACACATTTTTAGACTAATCAAAGATGTAACAGACAAAGTTAAGAAAACATGGAAATTGCTTGACATGACCAAAGGAATTTCTTCATTTCCCACAATACATTCCAAACACATCATTATATCATTATGTGGGAATGGGTTAACTTAAAGTCCAAGAAGAATGACTTTTTTCTTTAACCCTTTCCAAAAGAAGGCCTGGCTTTGACCTCTCTAGTAGATAATTAGTAATTTCTTCCCTTGCATCAATATTTTCTTTGCAAAAATGTGCATAAATCCTTTCTTTGACTAAACCAATTTTGTCCTCTGTAGCAGCTTTTAATTCCACCTCATTCTTGTCTATAGTCTGTCAATCTAAGGGATGTAAGTTCGAACCAAACTTGGCCAATTTCCTTTATAACATTTGACAAAACCCATTTGCTCTCAACATTGGGAATGGAAGTGAGCCATCTTTGTAAGAGATCAACTGGAGTCTCAGATTGTATATTGTGGAATTTGTGGTAGTACTTGTGTGACAAATACCAGGAATCCAGCCCTTGTTATATGACCATAGCAGTTGAAAGTCACATTAAACCCCATTCATCAAATTAATATCTTGTCGTTTTAAAAAGTCCATAATAATGATTCTTTTTCCACCTTATCAGTACTTCTGGAAACCATATAACTTACAGAATAGATAAGATATTTAATATTGTCTTGTAGAATCTGTACACATCGTAACAGATACCCAATGGAGTTTGAATACCAATCTTTTAACAAGGACAGACCAATGCCTGATATCTTCTCCATAGCACCATGTTCTGATAGATGTTGTTGGACTTCTGAACAATATTTATCAAGATCAGAACGAAATCTGTAGAGAATTAAGGAGTGTTAACTTGAGAGGGAAATGTTAATGTTAACAGTAGCAAAGTTTAAGACTTGTTACAGTTCAAAGATATTGCATGTGAAAATTTCAAACAAGTGAATGAAATTTTAGTCTTTTGGTATTTCTCAAATTCTGAAAACATTTCTTCATTTTGCACAATGTTTCCTCAGGCATTTAACTTTAAAAAAACGCCACTCTGGGGGAATAGGTTAACATGTTATGAATATTTGGAATCTTGTAACAAAAGGATACAAGTTCAGTAGGTCTTCCTGATTATGTATGAAACAAATGAGTTGTTGTTGTTGTTGTTCTGTTTTAGAGTCCACTGAGTCACCACTCCTTTTCTTGTCCAGCATATACACATAGCAACCACATTTCTGTGGAATATCATCACTGAAAATAAACCAAGTGCAGATGCAGACGATTCAAAATGGCCAACCGGATTTCAAAAACCTTTAACCCTTTCCCAAACAAGACCTGGTTTTGACATACCTAATAGAAAAGGCTTGGGAAAACATTGAAGCAAAAGAAGAAACTGCTGATAACCAGCAGTTCCTCCTTTTGTCTCAATATTTTCTGTGTCATATTTTACACAAATCCTATCTTTAATAACATCCATTTTGTCGTTTGTGGTAGTTTTTAAGTGGATCACTCTTAAATTTTGTAGTATGGGAAAGATTAAGTGAACCTGTTGGCTGTAGTATACATTACATTTTTATTTTTTAGAAGAATAAATTTGTTAAATCATATCAGGCAGATGAATCTAAATTTTATCTTTCCAATATATGCCAGTGACTTAAACATGTATATGGATACAAGCAGCCGGATCAAGAAATAATATGCTGTTCTCCAATAGCTTCTTCATGGTACCGTCTGTAACATACACTATTATTACATAACAGAGCAGTATGGATCCTGGCGCTCTACACTTACACACAGACTGGTTTTGAAACATGGTTGTTTGAAATGCTCTTAAGGACATTTTTCTAGATCACAGCCAATTTACAAAAGTTTTCATTTGTATAATAACAATACCTTTTTTCAACTGACAGAACTGCCCCATTGCCTGGGTAAAGATTTCCTTTCTCAAATCGTTGGTTGATAACATCCTTTACAGCACTCTCAAATGATGAAGTCATGTTGGTTTCTAGAGTACATAGCTCCCTGTTGAAATAGTTATGCAAATATTGTTCTTTGGCAAAAAGGAAAATTACTAAAAAGAAGTGTTACTTTAGTAGCAGAATATTTCACATTGGGACATTGCATTTTTTTCCATTTGGGAATGGGTGAGCTTTGAAAGTTAAAATTCAAATTATTCAATCCTGTAATTCAAGCTGAGAGAAATAATATTCACAAAAAACTATTATAGTTATGATTAGTGTTCATTAGCAAAATCTTCTCAGTTGCCAGTTTCATGAACATCAAATAGGGTTTGTCCTGCAAATGTTTAACCCTTTCTCAAACAAGATCTGATTTTGACATCCCTATTAAAAGGTTTGGAAAAACTTTGAGACAACAGAAGAAAATGTTGGAAACATGCATGTTCTCCATTGTATCAATGTCATCTTGTATACATTTTATACAAATCGCTTCTCGATCAACACCATCACCAATTTTGATGTCTGCAGCAGCTTTCAAAGTGGAAAAGTGCAACATTTTGTAATCCGAGTCTTCTCTGATGTAAATACGCTCTTTGATATTTTGATTTTTCGCTATGTACATCAGAGAGCATTGCTCTTTGAAAAAATCAAGAAGTTCTCAACAAATTGTTGCGCATCGTTCTCCATCCGATCTTAAACGCTATCGTTAAAACCCCTGATGATTTCGATCAATGAACCATTTATTGTCATACATGTTGAAAAATTTACGACCAAAAAGTATTTCTAAAAGGTTTATAGGCAATGTTTTTCAACAACCCTCACCTGAGTAGCCTTTGTTTACCTTGACCTTCCATTCAAAACCAAAGGTTATACTCTTCCAGCAGGCCGATTTGAAATGAAATTTTTGGTCAGGTAATGACAAAAAATTATTTATTGATCTATACCCTACAGTGTTGTTGTGTTGTTGTTTATCTATTTATAAGGCACTCATTCGCTGCCTATGACCTCATGGTGCTCAATAAATAACACTTGTGCATAAAAAATACTCTGTGCAATACTCATGTGACATTTGCGCATGTGTATCCATGCACGTAAAAAAAAAAAAAAAAAAAAAAAAGAAAAAAAAAAAAAGCTAACTTAGAACCCCCCACCAAAAGAATGCTGGTCCAATTCACCAGACCTTCATAGTCAAGAAACACAATGCATTAATGCATTGCTTCTGAAGGTTTGTCGCTTCAGTCACAATGTGTGTATTTTGATTCCAAGATACACATACATGTGTAAATACAGGGACTGATAACAGTCTACCTTCTCCCCTGATCTCATCCACGGCAAATTTGTTCAAACTCTTGGCGATATTTGAACATAATCCCGACGATATAGGCAAATCAGTTTAGCGTGAAAAAACCCATACTGACTGAAATGTTCACCTATATGTCCATGCTATATTTTCTGTTATTTTGTTTTTATTTTCAATTAAAAGACTGATCTTTTCCAGCTTTCTCCATGAAATACTAAAATGTAAGTTTTCATACATTGTTGTATTTGATGACTTAGATCTATATATCATGTTACATTAATATAAACCAATTTTTGGTTAGTGACAGTCTTAAATGTTTTAACTGTATCCTACGTCTGGCTTAGCCAGGAAATATGGCAGTCCATCACTTTCCTGGCCTTACCAACCTTTGTTTGTATTACCTCAGGATCTGTTTAGCTTGGAATGCCCATGCTGACAGCATCTAATTTTCACCTATTTATTTCAATATTATTTGTTATTCCATAAAATATCCTTTTTGCTTTTTCTGCTAAATTGCGTTATTTATCTTTATAGATTCCTTAGTGGGTTTTGATTGTTGTCAGTTTAGGTCAGTATCCCGTGCTTACTGACACATTACATACTTATAGCTTATAGTTCTATCACTCCGTTCAAAATTAATTCATTGAAATTAATTAACTTTGTGGAACAAGGCTTCCTTATTTCCAACCATATTCTCTTTCCAGACATTATTATTCTTTATTAGCATTAAAATTTGTCAACTTTGTGGAACAAGGCTTCCTTATTCCAACCATATTCTCTTTCCAGACATTATTATCCTTTGTTTGTCTGGAAAGATGTCCATTCATTATATAAATCTATTTGAGCTTCTGATAAATTCCATCAGAGCCCTTATCAAATCTTCTTGTGTTGTTTTAGTTGCATTTTCTACAACACCCGCCAAGATTGAAAGATTTATGATTGGGATATCATTAAAACCTGCACAATGCAGGATCCCTTCTACTCTTTTCTCCATGGATTCTCTCTCTGTTTTGAATCTTTTGCATTTAAATACATAGTGTTCTACATCCTCTGTTAAATTGCACTCCTCGCACATTTTTGTAACTGTATTGTTCATTTTTGCCCTATGGCTGTTAAGTATCTAGTGTGCCCACTTAAAATTTGATTCATCATAGAGAATGTTCTTCTGTCCTCTTCTCCATGACAGTTTCTTTTCCCTACTTCATTGTATATGTCTTGCATGCGCGGATCCAGAGGGGGGGGTCAGGGGGTCATGACCCCCCTGGAATTGGCTGAAAATTGAATTTTGACTATATAACTTCTTAATAAAAGCCATCATTTGGGCTTTGACCCCCCCCCCCCCCCCCCCCCCTGGAAAAAAATCCTGGATCCGCCCTTGCTTGTATTTGAGATGTTTTGTCCGAACATAAATATTTCAATTTCCATTTATTTTTCATTTCTTTTTTCATTTCTACAATAGCCTCTGTCTTGTCCATGATTGGTAATATTGTACTATTGGGCGAATTCATATCTGCTGCTGCCTGCTTAGCCTGCTGATCTGCCAATTCATTACCCTCTATGTCCTTGTGCCCCGGCACCCAGTGGATTGTCAACTTATTTCCTCTCTCACAGATCTTACCCATGCTTTCATTTATACTAAGGATTATTTCTATTTTGGTGTTTGGGATATTTCCTCCAAAGGCAGTCTTTATGGCTGGTTGACAATCCGTGAATATATGAACTGTTCTGTCTCTCATATTCATATATTCCAAGTCTGCTAGGTATTCTAGTCTAATCTGAATCCCAACAAGTTCTCCGGTGTAATTGTTACTCATCGCACTTACCCCTTTCTTCAATAGTACCCGGGTGCTATTATATCCGTCAATATAAACTACTGCGTCAGCTCCTGTCGGTCCCGGATTGCCCAATGCAGACCCATCAGTGAACAGCAATACTTCTTTGTCTGTGCACTGTGTTAATAACTCTCTGATATTCTCTTTTTGTTCCTCTTTTGTATTAGTGAACTATTCATGAATCACTTCACCTCTTTTCCTACTTAATCCCATTATCTCCTTGGAGTATTTGAATTCTTTTTCAATTCTGTCAAATTCTATAGAACCTTTCATTTCTCTAAACCTAGTCAACAGTGTTTTACCGAGTGATTCGATATGATACACAAAAACAAAGCTTCACTACTTGTAATGTTACCGAACTTTCCGCTGTTTTCAAAGAGCAACGCTCTCTGATGTAAATAGCGAAAAATCAAAATATCAAAGAGCATATTCACATCAGAGAAGACTCGGATTAAACATTTTGATGTTTAGGAAAGGGTATAAAAGTTGATCATCTTACTTTTGTGTGTAAAATGTACGAAACATCAGTCTTTATGGTTTCTTAAATCAAAGAAACACAAACCCTCAAAAATAATGAGAAAATGAATCAAAATCAATGGCATATCCGAAGCCTGTTTCACTCCGAACATACATCTACTTTCAGTTTGCACACATAATCATAAGTTCTTCGAATGATCATCGTAAATCGATCGGGTGAATATCAAAAGTTTTATTATAGTTATTGAATATACAATTAAAACCTACTTGTCCCGCTTGTAAACACCAAAATAGTTGACCGGTGGAGGAGTATCGCTGGAAATTCTTTTTTCTGGGTTGACGTTTGTTGACACACCCTCCATTTTGGTAATTTGCTGGCGGAATTTAACGAGCTATGACCATTCGTTTTCGGAAAATCCCGGTAATTATACGAGATTAGCCGAGTAATTGAGATCCGTGTTACGACAAAAGGGTCCTTACGGTGTTAGCCCTTCCAAAACACAACCTGGTTTTGACGTCGATATGTGACTCGGGAAAACATTTAGGCCCAGAAGAAAATGATGAGATTTTTTCTTCTTTTGCCTCATTATTTTCTCAGCTAGGCCTACTAATATCTCGAGGCCCCTATTCAGCTTTCAAACATGGGCATTTTTTAAATAAAAAAGTCCAAAATTTCACCGTTTGGGAAAGAGTTCATCTAGGACCATTTGTGGAGATGATTAAATGTTGATATTTAAGGTACACAATATTGAAGGTAATTTTGCCGTATTCACCAACATTTCTAACGCAAAACTAGAGAAAACGGACCACAAAACATCGAGATAAAAGGAGAAAATGCTGATAATAAACATTTTTTTGTTCTTGTCTCATTTTTTTCTGCAACATATTTTAAACTGGACCACCCTAAAATTGTGTCGTTTGTTGAATGGGTTAGCCTAATTAAAAGAGATTCCAATAGATCTATGTATTTCTGCGGAAACTTGTAGTTTACACTTGCTTGTGAAACACATTCAGTAGGCAACAATAATACAATACCGAACGGCATGATTTTATACTGGTCCGAAATCAAAAACTTTGTAGACACTTTCAAATGAATGAAATTTTACATTTGTTGGCCTTTCTTGGTATAAAATATTGTGGAAAAGGAAAAAAAGTGTTTGTCAGAAGCAATCTCTTCATTTTTCAGGGTGTTTTCCAAAGCCATTAGGCCTATCTCATGGGAGTAAAAAATGGAAGCCCTGGTCTTGTGGGGAGTCCAAAATGAGCACTATGTGGGGATGGGTTAAAATCACTGTGTGGGGATGGGTTAAAATGAATAAACATCGAAGGCAGTGTATCGTTACTAATAATTTAATATTTATTATTAAAATTCAAGAGATAATAGAAAACACTTCTGTGAAATCATGTAACATCATTTTTGTAAATCCGGTCTAAATACTAGATATACATTTCAAATAAGAAAAGTGAAATTCTGTAGAACATCGGTTTCATGTAATGCAACCCCTATGTAACTTAACCCATGGCCATTCAATCGTCCTTAAAATTTCTAGAGTGAAATTGATAGTGATATTGAGTGAATAAATCGTCTAAAAGATGCCGATTTGTTATTTTTACGACGCCAGGATTGCCCAATTTATAACAACTAGATATGAGCGACTAAACAGAATTGGACGTTGTAGGCCTAAACTTTGGCGGATCCAGGATTTCTTCAACCGGGTTCAACTACTTTCAATGGGACTTGAATTAGACAAATTTCAACAAAAACTGATTACCAATAACAAAAATAAATGAATAAAAATGGATCATGGGCTCGTTTGAACACCCCAACCTTATTCCGCATGAAGTGAATCTATTTCGGTGATCGGGGGGGGGGGGGGGTATTCTCTCCGCAATTCTTATGACAACAAGGCGTAACACTTCCATACTTGAGAATCCTGAATGAGGAAATCAGCTAGTTAAAAAATTGCTTATTTGTTTCGATTTTCTTTTTACATGAAATGAGAAAAAATATTCACAACAGTTTAACAATTAAACTACCGGTATGCGGTATTGTAAATGTTGTTTCTCTGTATTATAAGCATCTTTAAATACGGCCCACACCGTAGCCTTGTGGGCTATGAAATCGTCAAGAGCGCAGATTAACTAAAGTAGCAGGCCCAAGAGATTCGAGCCTGACAGACGCCCTTACCGCGTCTATACGCACCAGAACTGACGATGCGGTTGATTCCAATAAAGATACGTTCGTTAACTCCACCCCAAGACGAATCAGATTGGCCGTTAAGGGCATACAGGCATTTGTGGCATATCTGCACGTCGGTTCCGTCGTCGCCCTGTACACGTAGGTATTCATTGCCTATGAACAGGGTCACCGTGTTAGCTGCTTTAAGTACGTTGGCTGCGGATCCGAGTATCTGAGGAGAGCATTTGTCACTGCCGTGGACTGCTATGTTTGGGTACAGGCCATCGGCTTCTGCGTCATTCTGTTGAGTACTGGAATCTCCAGCTAGGGAAAAATAGAAAATGTAGTACGGAGGGATTAAACCTTATCACAAAATATTGAACTTATGCACGGCGGGGAATAATGTGTCACAATTGAAGAAAGTCTTCAATTATTATTTCAATACTTTAGGGATTAGATGGGTGTGGTAGATCTTTCATAATCAGCTATTTTAAAAAACGTGTTTGGTGATCAACCAAAATTATGTCATATAGTAACCCATTCCAAAACAGCAAAATATGAGGATGCACTAATTTCAAAGCTGCTACAGACGACAAATTGGATGTTGTTTAAATTGTACTTTTGTATTATATAAGACAGGAAAATATTGAGGCAATAGGAGAAAATTCTGATTGTTAGCATTTTCTTCTTTTGTCTCAATGTTTTCCCAAGCCCTTTCTATCAGGGACGCCAAAACCAGGTCTTGTTTGGGAAAGGGTTAACAGAATTATTGAAAAAAGTATCGAAAATATCGTGTCACGTGACTCCCCGTCGTACAAAAATGTGTTAGAGTATGTATGACGTGAATGACCCAGTACTATAGATCTAATCTGATATAGTATTGTGTATACTGCCTACCCACGCTACTAGAATACTCTGGGATAAGATGACATGGGTATTCTAAATTGTCATGAAAAGTTTTTATATCATTTTGAACTTTCTAGAAATCTCAGTTTTTTAGTAAATTTTCTATCCCTTAAAACTGCCATGACCAATAGGTGAAAGGATGAAATAATTTTTGCAATTTTATGTCACTACTCTTATTTTATGATTTGAAATTTGAAAATGAATCATTATCACTGCTGATGAAAGCCTTATGCAGTTTTACTATGACATATCTCTTAATAAAAACATTATCATGTACCCCATCCAGCACTTTTCATTGTTCAAATTATTTCTAGAATAAGCTTCTTTGACACAAATAGCAGCAACATGACATTGATTTTCTTTTATATGACCACAAAAGTGTTAGAGAATGTGAGCTTTTCATATAACAAATCGAAATTCATGAAATGATTTCCTTTCTTATGATGCATTTGGCTGTAATATGGGATATAAATTACCCCAAGCGACACTTGGGGTATAGGCAGTAAAGGTATAGAATCATTTACCCCATCCATTGTTGGTGGAACTGTCCCCTACATTGACCAAGCGACCAGATCGAGCGGTATCGGGATCAGCATTTTCATTTAGATCAAGCTCCACCTTCAGCATGCGTTTACCACAAAATGGGGACGTGGTGAAACACCCAACACCATCACACGAACCACCCTCTGTGATCCTATCGAAGTCTACCTGGTAAAAAAACAAGATATTTATTAAGTATTGTTTGGTAATGAGAAGAAACCACGGTTTACTCTCAACGTGTGTCAGCCACAAGAGCAGAATAATACGTACACCTTTGTTTTTGTTGTAAAATCCTAATGTTAGATGGATTGAAATTCTTTCTGTGATTTGACATTTTAGTTTAAATTGTTTTTTTTCTCGACTTTTTTTCAATACCATTTTATTACATTTTCGACAAAAAGACCATGTTCGCTTTCATACGAAAACAAAATGGGCGTATATTGTTATCATATTCTCCATTTGTCCGCCTGTCTGTCCGTCCGTCAATCCTGACATCCTTCAACATCTTGTGAACGAAACTCCTCTACTACATCAATGCGCCAAAGAAAATGGAGTTCTACGCAAAATACTGCATAATTATGAGTGCCAGTCTTCAAATTTGTTGAGGAAAACTGTTTTCACGAGGTACAGTATTTCTTTGCATTTTCAAATGATCTAGTCGTCAAACCTACAGTTCGCTGCTTTCAACAGAAACCTTGTATCTACAGCTCGTTTAAAACTGTAGAAACAATGTTTGTGACGATTTATACTTCATATTAATTGGTCTTGTAGTTGATGTACCCCAAACCTAAATCAATCTATGCCTATACTCACCGTAATCAGTATGTTTCTACTACACTGGTCACCGCCCCAGGTTGCGCTAATACCACCAACTGAGACCCCGTCCAAGGTTCCGTTCGCACCTGAAGAGAAATATACAGGGTGTCCCAAAATATGTGTCCCCATTTTAAAGATCTATGAAGTTGACAAATGTTGTCACTGAGTAAAATCAGTTACATATGTATGAAGGGGACATGATGATGTTTTGATGCAGTTGAAGTCTTAACATCATTAAATTTTGAAGGGATGAAAAGAATCACAAGAACTAGAGTTCGAAATGAGGAAAGATGTTGTTTCACTGAAAATTTGGATGATGGTGCAAATGGTGCTTTAAACGGAGACAAAGTTTAAACATCTATAAAATTGACAACCTATTGTTACCAGATAAAATCAGTTACATGGGTAAGAAGGGGACATGATAAAGTTTTGTTTGATATATAAAACATCCATAGTTACTTTCCTAACATATTCAACAACATCCTTTAAGAAAAAGTTTATCTCTGCAAAAACGACCCCCTTTACAGCACCATTTGCGCCAGCATCTAAATTTTCAGTGAAACAACATCTTTCCTCATTTCGAACTCTAGTTCTTGTGATTATTTTCATCCCTTCAAAATTTAATGATGTTAAGACTTTAACTGCATCTATTTAAGCAACAATGGCCATGGAAGACGAAACTGAAAGGATCAATTTGATCATCTTAGCTTGGAAAAAGAAACTTTGTCAAATGAAAAAGATGACGTCGTTGACGTCATTTGGCAAAACAGTTAAAATGGCATATTTTTCAAAAACGTTCATACCTATGTAACTGATTTTACTCAGTGACAACATTTGTCAATTTCATAGATGTTTAAAATGGGGACACATATTTTGGGACACCCTGTACTTGAGCTGGGATCATGGTGGAACATGCTAAATCGGTATCTAGAAATTCGTTTTAGAACGGTTTAAATATAGTTACACAACACATCTGTTTCTTTTTTCTGGAAAGTTTAACAAAACGTATGGGCCTCAATGATTTATAAATTTTAAGGCACAAACATTATTTATGCATTTACGAGTTTGTTTGTTGGTCTTTTTTTGTGAAACGCGACGATAATCTTGTTGATTATTACCTGAATTTGTAGTTGTCAAGTCAACGTTGATTTCGCCTTCTTTACAACATCCAGAACAAGGGCCTATACTCTCTGTCGTTGTTGTCGTTGTTGGTGTTGTTGTTTGTTCTGAAATAAAATGCAAAAATATAGAATTTGCTTATTATATAATGTTTCCCCAAGTTTAAGTTTTGCTTAATGAAACACTGCCGATTAACTTCTCATTTTGTTTCAAATGACGACACCTAACCCTAACCGTAAGGTCGCGAGAGCGGTCTTACAATATAGGCCGAGAAAAATTATCCTTAATCAGATCATCACCACCACCACCACAACAACAACAAAGCATATAAACAAAGAACCCCCAATAAGGTCACAAATTGGAATAGTATATCACCCAAACACCATGCTGGTCCCCATGTAAGCACTAGATATATATACGAACTATCGTTCGCTACAAATGGTTTAAGAAAACCTTTCCAATCTTCGAGTTAAAACAATTGATATTGAAAAATATGGGAGAAACAAGATAGAAAAATGCAAACAATTACCTCCAGGACACGTGCTCGATGTCCATTCACAACGTTTGACATCATCGTCCCAGACTAGACCAGCCGGGCACGGTCTGTTATCATAGGGAATGTTGTTACTGCACGTGATATACACGTCACATCCGGTACAAGATTGGTAATCCCCGCTTGGAACATCTTGGCAAGAAGAAACGCAGCCTGTAAATTATACATGCGAGTTTAATACATACGTTCTATTCTCGACTAAATGACTTGTTTAAAATGCACGTCTCTTAAAATTTGGAAACATGTAGGCTTGTCATTATCTTTTTTATCAGGTACTGTTGTAAAAAAACATCACATCCAACAAGTCCATGGCATTTTGCTTACAACTTCTGTTCTTTATACATAGCCTAACGAATTTTTACCGGTCACGTATCAACAGATTTATTGAAGGATTTTATTTATTTTTGCAATTGTTGCTGTTGTTGTTAACGTTTTCACCGTCTTAATAGATTAACATAACCAAACGATCACAGATTAGCGAACTTTTTACACAATTGTTGGCAAAATTTTCCAATTTTCCGGATTAAAAAAATCTTGAAAATGAAGAAATTGTTTGTCGCACGCAATTTCTTAATTTTCCGCAATTAGACTAAATGTTTTCTTCAACATTATTTTCCGGTGCACCAAAAATCTTCAATTTATGGGAATGTGTTTAACACGTTTAACGAATGAAAAACGACACGTATCTAATATAAATCGCGTGCACATGGGCACATATACATTCTTTCAATCTATAGAACAAGGGGTTCGTATATCGCTGCTTTTCAAACAGAACACCTCGTAACTGCAGCTTAAAATACAAGCTGCAGTTACGAGATTTTTGTTGAAAAGCGACGGTATATGTCTAACACTTACTGTAACCTTCCACTGCTGTCAGAGACCTACTGCCCAGGCAGAAAAATATACACAGGACAGCTTGTATTAGAGACAGCATTTTGTTTATTCAAAGAATATCTGTAAAATTATAAAACAGGAGAACAGAAATTATCTTGCATGTTTTAAACGGTAAGCTATATTAATAGTTAATAACACTTCCCAAATTAGTAACAGCGCCTTATTTTGATACCCAGATCCCCGTCAGTTCCTTGTCAGCTGAAAACATTCATAACTAGAAGACCTGAAGGTCTTGAATCGCTTCACAGGCCCGAGATTCTTTTAATATTTAATCCAAGTTTTGATTAGATAGTTTAGTACATGTGGTTCTTAGAGCAAGAAGAAGGGAAATGTGAGGAAATTCCAGCATAGGATGATACTGGCAACGTAAACAGATACATAGTCCATAAAATTGCCCAATGAACAATCAAAACTTTAATTTAATAAAGATTTAAGCATGGCCTGAAGGATTTTTTCATATATAGCTAGTTAAACCCATTCCCGCACAAATACACTTTTTGACAACCCTCGAGTTAACGGCTTTAAAAAATCGAGGAAAATGAGGAAATTGCATGTGACAATCAATTTCTTTATTTTCCATTAATGTTTTCTTCCCCAAAAGACCAAACCAGATTTGTCTTGATCAGAGTGAGTTTTGCTGTTGATTGAAAACAAAGTCACAACAAGCAATTTTTTCAAAGGCATATAACCGAGGATGTTATATTCCTATCAAGTTAAAGGGACATTTCATTCCAATTTCAATTTTTTAAAGTATGTCTTGATGCCAAGATTGGTTATTCTAATGAGTATAAATACTATTGGTTTTTTAAGTTGTTGCCTATATGCGAGAAACACGCATTTAAAGTTGAGACATAATCAATAAATTGCATATAAATCCGAACTGTTGTCCACAACAATTTGTTCAATTTTAATACAAAAATATAAATTTCTCGTAAACGGCGCAATATTTTGGCTTGAAATTTTCAGAATTTTCATAAGGAAATATGCTATTTCAGATAAAAATAAAAGTAAAATTTATGACAAAAAATTCTGAAATGTCACTTTAAGGATCATACTAAAGCAAGATGTTTTGTATCGATTAGTCAATATGACGTGTCAGTGCTAGAGTGAAAACAAAGTCAAAACAGCCATTTTTTAATTCAAGGGCAGATAACTCAAGTCTTTCTAGTTCAGTCGGAATTAATTGAAGGACTCTGATAGAGGACTACCTAAGGATCATTCCTGTGAAGTTTGATTGAAACCAATCCAGTAGTTCCTGAGGAGAAGATTTTTAAAGAAAAAGTTGACGACCGGACAGACGCACGGACGCACGCACGTACGATGGACACAGCGCCATGACAATAGCCCACTGGCCTGAAAGGCCAGTGGAGCTAAAAAATACTTTTCACTTCTTCAGAGAGCATGGCGGGTACTTTTGTATTCATTTCAATATGTGGAATAAAGCTGTTTTTTGACAATTGTAAAGGAAATTTTATCACAGTAAAGTCACGTAAAGGGTAACATCCAAATTCGTCTACTCCCATTTCGTCTACTGTATTTTTGTGCCATTAGTTCAAATTCGTCTACTCCCATTTCGTCTACTACAATGTAGTAAAAAGGGACAGAATATACATGTATAAGAAATAAGTATTGAAACTTAATAAATATTGATATTTGAAAATAAAACTGTACACAATTTCATTTTCAATCATTATAAATAATTTTGATGTACAAAGTAGACGAATTCATTGGTAATGGGGTAAGAACCTGGAGTAGACGAAATGGGACTAGCGTACAAAATAGTAGACGAATTGGGAGTAGACCCAATGGGATTAAACCACGTAAAGGCCGTCCGTGAATACATCAAATTTCTTTCTTCTGTCTTTTTTCTGCGCCTTTTTTTCTGAAACTTATTCTTAAAGAAACTTTCTTCTAGACTTATTGAACATTTCTGTGGCCATGAAAAGTTATTGTATAGATATGAATTATTTTTTTTTATCACAATTACCTCTTGAAATAAGCAAAATTAGTATTAGAGGTAGCTAAAATCGAAACTATATACAGTAAAGCCTCACTATTCAGATATCTGACAGCATCCCGTCTCATAATTCAGGCGGTCGCATTATACGCAAGGCAACTAAATAGAAAAATAAATACTGTAATCCGACTTACCGCTTTTTCAAACACAGAGTAGCTTCTGCTGGAAACGCCTGGTTTTAGGTTGAGAACCGCTTCCTTATATAGATGGCATTGCCCATAAACCGCCGTGTCGTTTTGCGACAAAATGAGTCCCATGGATCAGTCGATGAATCTCCCTAAAATGCTTTTAAAATTATAGTTGCAGCTTTATAATTAATTATATACCTAGACCATATGAAAACCGATTTTTTCTGCGTTTTTTATTTGCAAGATGTTTGTGTAAATACATGGACAATTGGTGTTGCAACAACTTGGTACCTCTGGTGTTGTCCTTATTGCGCATGCACGTCATCGATACAAGTTTGAAGGGGGGACCGGGTAAATGAGTACGATTTTTAGTTTAAAAGCATGTCCCTCATTTTCGCAAGCCCAAGAATTCTACCTCCACTTTGTTCCTTTCGTAAGGCAAAAAGTGGAGGTAGAATCCTTGGCTTGCAAGGATGCCCCCTGCGTGACACAGGAAATCATTTTTTATCCCAGAGGTGCATAACATAATGTCAATGCGAAGGAAGCTTGGTCAATGGGGAGGGATGTTTGTGAGCCAGGGGAAGGATATTTATCTTATTTATATTTCTTTTGGCGAATAATGTGCCCTTGTGGTTGTTTCGATCAATAATATACATTCACAATAAGGACTAATAAGGCATAAATAGAAAAACGATCTAAAAATATATAGAAACCTTAGTTTTAGCTCTATGCATGCCTGTGCTATAATGAAAAAGGAAATAGTGAGGGGGGTACAGAAACCGAGTTATCTTTATTAAGAATGGTAGCCTATAAAATCGGTAGGCCCATCATACCTAGTTTGGAACAAGATTTAAAAAATAGTGACAATTCTAGTTTATGTTCTTAAGACCGATTTTAGTTTGTCGTCAAAGTCAGATATTATTTGAGAGATCATTAAATGAACGACTTCTAGTGTTTGTATGTTCAAGATGTGAACCAGGAAAACTATGTGTGTGTCAGTCTCTTTTGATTGGTTCTTTGGTAGGATTTATTACTTTTATCGGTAATATTGTACTTAAAAATCTTGCTCTTGAAAAAGAATAAAATGATTGTTTAAATAAAAGATTTCATATCAACGCTGAGGATCACGTGATGCAACATGTCTTATAATTTTCAATAAATAATCAGTAATGTTAAGGTAGCCCACCTCTACTGAGATTCGCGCAACGTTGGAATTATTCGGGTGACGTCAACGGACATGGGTATCCTCTGATCTGGGAGGAGCCTATTGTCCTTTCGTGCTCACGTCGTTTTATTCAAGGTGTATTGCTATTTTGCATAGAATTTTATCTGATATGGAATATCGCATTTTTATCACTTCCCCTTTAGTTTTTTATGTATCTGACAGGCTACATATTTCTTTACATCTATACTAAGGGAAAAAAGTTTAGCAATTTTTTCCGATCAAAAGATTTTTGCCACACAAAGGTATAGAATTCCTTAAATGAGTAGGCTATCATTTACTTATATGAAAAGCTAACTCTCTAATGATGCAGTTCGTTCACGTGTTTATCCTCGATAGAAGGCTCTTTGACGTAATAATGCTAATATGACGTCTTGCACGAGCACACATATACGCATGCAGTTTATATAGACAATACCTATCCCATCACAATGGTAATTTTCAAGAATGAAAGAGACCACAAAAATATTAGAACGATTCAAATGGGACGTCTCCCAGGAATAACTTAAGATCAAGGGAATAAGGCTACCAGAATGCTTACTGGCGGCGAAACGGCCAAAGAGGTGGCTTAACATTTTGAAGTGAGTTAAAGTGTCATTTCTCAATTGAGAGTAAAGAATTGTCAATAAGAGAACGTCAAAGACAGACCACGCTCTAGCTGGTTGGGTAAAACAAGCCAACGTAAGGACAATTACGTAGTAACGTATTCACGGCGTAATCGTTTCTCAGCAGCACAAATACAGCCGCTTTGATCAGAAACGCGACAGAGACATGGAATTGTGCACGTACTGTGGGGAACAGGCTTCGTTCTTTGCGTTTACGTGTACGTCCACGTTGGCTTTCCTTCGGCTTGTGCTCACAGACAGGCCAGTCTGAGCCGGACACCGGTATACAGTTCACTGACAGGAATCAAGTCACGTTTAAAGATGAATTCCGTTTGAACTTTACCTTTGTGGATGCCTAATTGTGAAAGGAAGATCTTACGGGTGGAAGAGGCAGGGGTGACGTCAATAACGTAACCGATCTCGCACGCGTTCTGCTGCTGCAATTTTTTGTGTAGTCCAGTGACTTTTGATAGAGGACTCATAGCAGACAATGTGGTATTGTTATAAAGGATAATAATGGGCATACGCACTGTGTTGTAAGTTGTACGTTAGATTTGTGTAGTTTGTACGGAAGTTTTGAGTGGTCAATCAAAGATGGCGTCGGGGGAAAATCGTTAGAGGTAGGTGTCTTAGTTTTTCGTCGATAATTTCCTTAAATGGCCGTATCTTGTCTTGATACTGATATCATTGTACAGGAGAAATGTATACCTATTCACGGTGCTATATAGCCAAGTACCAGTGTTGTCCTATCGTACTCAGTCGTTGTGCAAAGACAGCCCAACACGGAAAACTTTTTTCGAAGCGAGAAAGTTGCCCTTTTAAGGATGATTACATAGTAAACAGCGAACTAGGGAACAAACTATTGCTCTAACTTGGATGTTTTTAACATGCTCTTTTCTATGGTTACCGTTATTTTACACACAAATGTCTAGAATGACCACAAACGCTGTGTTTACTAAATGGCCAAACAACGGTGTAGTCACAGTGAAAATATGCAGACACAACGGTGCAGTTTTGTGTTATCTGTACGGTGTAGTTATTATTTTCACAACAAATTGTGAACGGTGTAGACTTGGTATGTTGTATAGGGCGAACTAGCTCTAACAGATAGCAGATCATCTGTTTTATCTCCCTCAAATACTTTGGTCTTAGAAAACTCAGATGAAAATGCCGCCATCCTCAAAGTAAATGAAAACAAAAGTTAAGAAAATATGTTTTCTCTTTTCTTCATTCTCCTAAGCCTTAAACAGTTCAATGTATGTTTGATTTAATTTTCGGGAGATATTTTTGTTATTTGTGATTGAATAAACATCTGACGGAAATGATAATCAAAAGGAATACCATCACAAAATATCAAATAAGACATACGATAACCGTCATTTTGAAGCCATGTTAAGTGCAACGGCAAATTTCTTGTTCATCCGTTCATTTGATTTGTAGATTCGAAATTTCGGCTCTGGCTTTGAATTTTTCTTTGTAACTGTTTTAATTGGTTATTACAATCAATTATTGTAATTAATGAAATGATTTCAACTCATGGAGTATGATAATTATTGATCGAAATGTATCTTGTGTTCAAATTGACCCCTCATTGAAAAGTCTGATTTTACCCAAAATAAAGGATTCAATCAACAAAACATAAATTATAAATAACAAAACATAAATTATAAATTTGTGTCATAAACATTTGGGCCTTTTTTTTCGTCTTGTTCGACTTAAGTAAATAAGTCTTGAAAATAGAATTCTGGAACTGCAAAATTCATTTTGGAATTTCATACGTAATGAACTTCTTCTTCAGGACTGACATTTTTCTGACCAAGATTTTTTGGGCTCACTCATAAAATGTAACCATTTGCAATGAAAAAGACAATATTCTATTCGCCAAAACCGTTTGACTATTGGAGTAAAACGCATTGAAGTACTACCAAGACAGTGTAACTTACACACATCCATAAATAAATGAAATGCAATGTTTTCCATCGAGAGCCGACCTTCATTGACCAAAATAAACAAATACCAAGTTGATCAACGCTTCTCAATGACTTAATCACATCTGGGAACAAACTGTTCATTTCAGCCATTGTTTTCATGTTCTCGTGGGGAAAGAGAAGAGACCCTATCCGTTTCATCTGTTTTAGCACGTCCAATGGAAATATCAGGAATTAAGGTCGGGGCTTTTTGAACGACTTTATGGGGTGTTGAACTTCGTCATTTTTTATGTTCAGGACTCATGCATTCAAAACCGGGGATATCATCGATAGAAAGAATCTTGTTAACTCCAAAATCCTTTTTTCTACGTCGATGAGGTCTGTCTTGTGTATTCTATGCTCGCAAATGGGGATGATGTCCTAGTCTGACTTCTTGATAATATCAGGAATAATACTAAAGTTCAGAGTTTTCAAATCTTTTTGACCTGTCTGATCATTGATCTCCCCCGCCCTGCGCACTTTTAATATCTGACTGGAATGTTCCTGTTCCGAATGCTTCACAACATTTTCGAAACTCCCTTCCAAATGACAGTAGTAATAGGTGAACAGCATGGAACTGAAAATAAAGAAAAAAATAAAACGGACGCCAGCAGATTCTTGGTAATTTCTACTATTTGACCCTTACGGAATTGCTTTGACAAATAGCAAGGAAACTAGATTCTGATATATTTTGATTAAAGAATATTTTGTAGACATATTGTCACCTTCTTTGCTGCAAAGCATTTACAAGTCAGTCACATAAAAAATTATTAACATAATTGTTGAAGAATTTCGGTAGTAATTGTAAAACATGATTCTCAGCCGTGAAAACGTTATCATTAAACATAAAAATATTATCATTCCAGAAATGATAAGTTCTGTATTACTTCAAGTCTACACCGTTCACAATTGCATTATGTCTACACCGTTCACAATTTGTTATGAAAATATAACCACACCGTACATAAAACACAGAAACTGCACCGTTGTGTCTGCATATTTTCACTCTGACTACACCGTTGTCTGGTCATTCAATAAACACGGTGTTTGTGGTCATTCTAGACATTTTTGTGTAAAATAACAGTAACCATAGAAAAGAGCATGTTAAAGACATCCAAGTAAGAGCAATAGTTTGTTCCCTAGTTCGCTGATTACAATGTAATCATCCTTAAAAGGGCAACTTTCTCGCTTCGAAAAAAGTTTTCCGTGTTGGGCTGTCTTTGCACAACGACTGAGTACGATAGGACAACACTGGTACTTTGATATATAGAACCGTTGATAGGTATACATTTCCCCTGTATAATGATCTCAGTATCAAGGCAAGATACGACCGTTTAAGAAATTTATCAATGAAAAACTAAGACACCTACCTCTCATGCTGTATTGTTGTCGCCATCTTTGAATGACTACACAAACCTAACGTACAACTTACATCACAGTGATACGAGGTACTGATTCCGTGTGTCATTTTCAGAGTGCTACGCCTACCTTGTTCGGCGTCACGCACCAGACTTGTCAGTTCTCATATTCAAACCAAAATTTGAAATATTATTGTTAAGATATCAAATATCATTGTCTATAAATTTCATTTCAATCCGAATTTAAATAATTGAGAAATAAGATGCAATTTACAAAATTGCTTAACTTTTTTCCCTCAGTATATGTAGTAAGGTATGTTTAAGGTAAGTGCGCCCAATATGACTTAAGCTATCGACGGGCCTTTTAACTCCATTTGACATTCTTTCCATTGACGTCGAAAACATTCGGCAGTGGAACGTTCCAGCGCCGAATGTTTACGACCGCGCCCGACTAAGTTCGGATACGATACGACACCGCTCGAAAAAAATCCGATATTTTATGAATATCAAAATAGCCACATTATGGGTATTCTACTTTAAAACGATTTGAATTCGGATGAAAGCAGAAAAATCGGAAAAGGGTCATCAGCGATTTGCTGGATGTGGTAGGGATTTTCAACAGCAACTGATAGAGTTATTGACAAAAAATAAATAGAAAATATATAAATGAGCCAGGATCTGGAAAAACGTCCCTTATAGCATTTGAGATTTTCATGTTTCAAGATAAGTATGTGACCAGATGCAGTCTAACCTGGATCCATGTTACCCTCATATGGCTGCTACAGACCTTGGCAAAGCTATTAGAGAACAACATGGTTCCTGGTCAGACTGCGTGTATACAGTGGTATACGCAGGCTGATCTGGAACCACGTAGTTCTCAAATGGTATAAGGGACATTTTTCCAGATCCTGGCTCATATATAAAAAAAATAAATAAAAATAAATAGAAAATATATAGATAAGATAAAGGTTTATTTGGTCGTAAATAACTTTTTCTATAAATACACATCTAAAGCAAATCCATCACACCCAACAAATCTGTGACCTTTTTAACGCTGTCTGATTCAAACCCAATTAATACAAATCAGTCTGGGATTAACAGAATTATTGAAGATTTTTCGTGATAGGCCTATATATTGTATCTATTTAACACAAATGTGCATAATCATTCATTATGTGGAAAATGGTAAAAAACAATAAGAAATTCAAAAATCTTTAAAAATTATAAAGGACTTCCTTATTGTTTGTTATTTATATGATGAGATAGCAAAGGTTTGACCAATGCACACTCGAGAACAAAAATTTTATTAGTGACTTTATTGTGGCACAAGTGGCTCAGTAGAGTGCGTTTAACCCTTTCCCAAACAAGACCTGGGCCCGCATTCACCAACGTTTCTAAATTGATTTTCTAAAGTAAAATTAGATTCCAACCAATCAGAGTGGCCGGGACAAAAGTAGACAAATGTCTCGGCCACTCTGATTGGTTGGTGTATAACTTCACTTTAGAAAACCAATTTAGACACGTTGGTGAATACGGGCCCTGGTTTTGACGTCTCTGATAGAACAGATTTGGGAAAACATTGAGACAAAAGAAGAAACTGCTGATAACCAGCAGTTTCTCCTTTTGTCTCAATATTTTCTGTGCCAAATTTTACACAAATCCTATCTTTAATAACATCCATTTTGTCATTTGTGGCAGTTTTTGAAGTGGATCACCCTAAAATTTTGTCGTTTGGGAAAGGGCTAAACACGATTTGTTCTGTTATATGGCAATCTTCAATTTCTTGTTATATACGTCATATCGTAATATAACAAATATCAGCTCTTCTCCTAAACAAGAGCTAGTTTTGATGTCGCAAATAGAGTAGGCTCGGGAAACTATTGAAAAGACACAATTTTAAAGGTCCCAATTCAAATGAGACCAAAGACCTAAAAATTAATTTAAATGTCATAATTAAAATCAGTATACTTTAACAGAATGAAAATTTTATCATCAATGCTTTCTAATGCGTTACGCACTAGCCCTGTTTCAGGTCCTGTATTAGTGTTTGTGTCTCTCGAACAATCAAGGGAGATAAACATTCTTGATAAAAAATATAGGCCTACAGGATGAACATAACAAATTTCTCCGTACTTTTTTATTTTTTTTATACAGAAAATGCTATATTTTACAGACTGATATAGATCTAGATCACGACAAATGAATTGGCATAGCAGCAGCAGCTCCATCTTCGCAAGCCAAGGGTGACATCTACGACGTAACGTCGTTTCTGAATACAAACGTAGGTGGGTTCAACCTTGGCTAGCGAAGATGCAGCAGCTCAAGCTAATAGATATGGATGATTTGCGAGGTCCTTTATCCTGAGCTATAACATTCTAGGTAAGCACGTTAAAGGGACGTTTCATTTTTATTTCAAAGGGGGTGTTCCATTTGTGCCCACGCACCGATTTTCTTGTAACTTTACACATAGAATACCTCTGACCTATGAACTACAAAAATGTATTTCGTTTACTCAAAGCGTGCATATTGGCCTATACGCGGCACCTTAAAATGTTCCCGATTTTCATTGGTACCCGTCTTACAATAACTCAATTTTGGCTATCTAGCTTTGGTATTCATCCACATTTTTTAATCAAAATAGCAAGAAGAGTCCTCGTAGAAACTTTTGATACCAATACTGTTGGTACCAACATGCGCAAATAATTTTTCAGAAATTTATTTTGTCAGAAATTGTCAAAAAATAGCCCAGAAAATTTCGAAACCTAAATTTCAATCAAAATTTTTGGTATGTTTCCGTCTTTGTCAACATATGAAATTGATCAGAAAGTTGGTCATATATGTCTCCAGTTCGTATGCAAAATTTGGTGAAAATTTCAAACCGGTAAAATTGTCAAATAATGAAAATTGTAATCAATGGCACCATAAAATGTTCCCAGTTTTCAATGGTACCCCTCTGGCAAAAGCCTAATGGTGCCTACCTAGTTTTGATATTAGTCCCCAATTTTAAATCAAAATAGCAAGAAGAGATATTGAAGAAAATTTTGAGACCAAAATTGTTGATACCAACATGCTCAAGTAATTTCTCAGAAATATAATTAGTCAGAAATTATCAGAAAAGAAATCGAGAAATTTTCAAAACCTAAAGTTGAATCAATTATTTTTGTATGTTCCCGTCTTTGTCAACATATAAAAATTATATGAAAGTTGACAATACATGTCTTCAGTTCGTATGCAAAATTTGGTGAAAATTTGAAACCGGTAAAGTTGTCAAATTATGAAAACTGTGATCAATGCCACCTTAAAATGTTCCCAGATTTCAATGGTATCCCTCCAGCAAAAGCCAATTGTTGCCCACCTATTTTGGATATAAGTCCCTAATTTAAATCAGAATAGCAAGAAGATTCCTTGTAGAACATTTCGATAACAATATTGTTGATACAAACATGCACATATAATTTCTCAGAAAGTTTTAGTTAGGAAATGTCTGAAAAATATAAAAAAAAATTCGAAACCTAAAATTCAATCAATGTTCCCGTCTTTGTCCGCCTATAAAATTGATATGAAAATTTGCCTAATATGTCCCTTATTCGTTGGCAAAATTTATTGAAAACTTGAATTTGGCAAAGTTGTCAAATAATGAAAATTGTGTACAACGGCATCTTAAAATGTTCCTGGTTTTCAATGGTACCCATAAAGCAAACGCTCAATTTTGCCTACCTCGTTTTGATATAAGTTCCCAATTTTAAATCAAAATAGCAAGAAAAGTCATTGTACAATGTGCTGGTGCCAATATTGTTGATACCAACATTCCCTAATGATTTCTCAAAAAATTATTTAGACAGAAATTGTCAGAAAAATAGCGAAGATTATTTCGAAACCTAAAATTCAATCAATTAGAAATAAATCCATTACCTTCATTTGACTTTGATACAGTCATTTTGTTGGCTTTGGTCATCTCTTTGGAATTATTTATGAAACACATATTTCAAGTCGTGATTTCACTGCTTCACATGTCAAAACAAGTATTTTTGTTATCATTTGGCTATCTTAAGTGAGCCAAAATTCAAATATATATGGGTTCTAGTAACAGGACAGAATAGTTCACTTTAAAGCATTTGGCATAGCTTACTCCAGTTATAATTTTATAATACATTTTGATCAATACATTTAGTAATACTTAAACATATTAATGCCTTTCTTTATCTTATATCATATAATACATTCTAAATCGTTAACTAGGTTATTAACTTAAAGAACCCTTTGAGACTGTGCGTGTCCCTCTGGACAAAGGAAATAGATGCATTTAGCCAGTATCCTTTACTATTTGGGATACATGGCATGTGGACCATCTATAATAGAAATATCCAAAGGCTGATGACGTATAGTTTCGCGTCCATTTTTCATCACGTACACATAACGTCCAAAAATATGCTGTAGGACGTGCCATTTGATGCTGTGCTCCAGTCGTGATGTGCAAGACAAATTTTGTATGTGACAAAGCCTTATACTGAAGAGTTCATTTTCTATTTATCGTTAAGTCTCATGAAAACTGTTATAGCTCATGAAATAATTATTTGAATTCCCAGTGCTGCAAGTGATCGCTTGCTTTTTAAGCCTAGTAACCACAGTTTGATAATCTTTACGACATCAATTAACTGTTATTTTTTACTGTCGTTCTTTTCGATTACTTTTGATATACCCTTAAAGGGACATTTCATTCCAATTTCAATTTTTAGCTCACCTGAGCACAAAGTGCTCAAGGTGAGGTATTGTGACCGGTTATTGTCCGTCGTCCGTCCGTCCGGCCGGCCGTCCGTCCGTCCACAATTTCTTTAAAGATCTTCTCCTCCCAAACCAGTGGACCAATCTTCTTGAAACTTGGCAGGAATGATCCTTGGGTGAAGGGCTTTCAAAGTTGCTAAAAAATTTTGATTCCATCAAAGACTCTGGCTGCCGCGGCATGAGAAAAGGGGAAAATAGCCAAATCTTTTAAAAATCTTCTTCTACCTAACTAGTAGGCCAATATTCTTGTAACTTAACATGAATGATCCTTGGGTGAAGGGCTTTCAAAGTTGTTAAAAGAATTTGATTCCATCAAAGACTCTGGCTGCTGTGGCATAAGAAAAGGGGAAAATAGCCAAATCTTTTAAAAATCTTCTTCTACCTAACTAGTAGGTCAATATTCTTGTAACTTTATATGAATGATCCTTGGGTGAAGGGCTTTCAAAGTTGTTAAAAGAATTTGATTCCACCAAAGGCTTTGGCTGCCGCGGCATGAGAAAAGGGGAAAATAGCCAAATCTTGTAAAAATCTTCTGCCTTCAACTTGTTAGCCAATATTCTTGAAACTTCCCATGAATGATCTTTGGGTGAAGGGCTTTCAAAGTTTTTGAGAGACTTTGATTCCATCAAAGCCTTTGACTGCCGCGGCATGAGAAAAGGGGAAAATAGCCAAATCTTTTAAAAATCTTCTGGCTTACTACATGTAGTTGGCCAATATTCTTAAAACTTCACACGAATGATCTTTGGATGAAGGGCTTTCAAAGTTGTTATAAGAATTTGATTAATATCAAAGCTCTAAGTGCAGCGGCATCAGAAAAAGGGTAAAAGAGCAAACACTTTTGAAAAGGCTGAATCTTGTTTCATTCTCTTGAAAAAAAAAACTAAGGAAAAGAGCCTTTATTGCAAAATTCTTAATTTGCTGCTATACAGGTCAAAATGTTTATTTCAACAAGGCAAAAAATTTCAGGTGAGCGATCTAGGGCCATCATGGCCCTCTTGTTTAAAGTATGTCTTGATGCCAAGATTGGTTATTCTAACGAGTATAAATACTATTAGTTTTTTGAAGTTGTTGCCAATAAGCGAGAAACACGCATTTAAAGTTGAGACATAATCGATAAATTGCATATAAATCCGAACTGTTGTCCACAACAATTTGTTCAATTTTAACACAAAAATATAAATTTCTCGTAAACGGCGCAATATTTTGACTTGAAATTTTCAGAATTTTCATAAGAAAATGTGCTCTTTCAGATAAAAATAAAAGTAAAATTTATAACAAAAAATTCTGAAATGTCACTTTAAAACTGAAATAAATCACGACAGAGACGCATGCTACATTGTGGAACATACAAACGGGTAAAATAAATTCAAGAAATATCATGTGGATAGGTCAATCTGTAGGGGCAGTTAGTTTCTGTCAAGAAAAAAATCAAATCATGTTTATTTAGTCATTGGATTCTTAATCAAGTCTTTATATACATGTACTTTTACTTACTCTTATTGAAGGCCAATGAAGGGCACAATTAATGAACAATAAAGACTGTTTCTGTGTCCTTATTATTATCTTTAGCATTGTGGTAAAGAAATGTTGCATGTATATTAAAGTAGTCTATGTGCTGATAAGCCACAAAGGTAAGTTAAAAAAGGTGACATAATAGGTAAAATATGTAACATTATTGCATTACTTTTATTTTTCATCTCCACATTTCATAATGCATTCCACTGTTTTAGGCTGTTTTCCTCTCCATTATATTGTGGGTGGGTGGGGTAAGACAAATTGCCATTAATTCACAAAAATCCTAATTTTGTGTGAAAATGCTAAAATTCATGTTATACATATGTTGTTGATGTCAAATCAAGACACATCAAAGCAAAATGGACTATTTGCGTAATGCATGTAGAAAGGTATAAAGTAAAATCTTAGATTTTACAATCTTAGAAATTTGGACGGCTTATACTAAAATTCAAAAATGACACTGTTACCGGTTTTATTTTTACCTAATATTTTACTATAAGCACAAGCATATATGGGGGCAATTTTAATATAAATTTCATATGTTGACAAAAACTGAAACTGGGTGAAATTTAGAATCAAATTTGGTCAAAATGGTTAAAAGTTAAGACTTTTGTTGATGACGTCATACATAAAGTAATAGCAAATAGTTTTTTGTAGATTAATGTATACTATTTTGGTAAATACTTGAAAAGAAATAAATAAACATTATTTTCAGCGCAAATTTAGCTCGAATACAACAATCCTGAACGTATATGCCTTCTTTTAGTTAGGATACCCCCCCCCCATTTTTAAGCAAAAATCTTAAAATTCTTAGAAAAATATTTTCCGGAACAGATTTTTGGAAAATATTTCGGGATAAATGCTGTAATACAGAACACTAACTTCATGCCAAATTTCATTAAAATCCGAGCGTGGGCACAACCCTATGGGAATTACTGATAGGGTGGAACACCCCCTTTTTAAAGTATGCGTTGATGCCAAGATATTGGTTATTCTTATGTACATAAATGCAGTCAGTTTTTGAAGCTGTCGCTGATAAGCAAAAAACAAATGCCTTTAAAGTTGAGATATGTATGACAAATTCCATGTACATCTGAACTGTTGTCCACAATATTAATTTGTTTAATTTTAACACAAAAATATATTTTTCTCATATACGGCGCAATATTTTGACTTGAAACTTTCTTAAGGAAATGTGCTCTTTCAGATAAGAATAAAAGTACCATTTTTGAAAAGTGTTTGTGTGAAATGTCACTTTTACACGTCAAGTAGGCTAATCTTGTGTCGATAACAAATTCAACAAATCCGCCCTATCCCAAAAGACAAAGTTTTGGTGTGTTCCAATAAGACAGCTTTAGAAAGCAGACGACAAAATTTACATTAAAGAAGATAGAACGTGCACGCATTATTGCAAGAAAATATTGAGGCAAAAGGAGAAAATGCTGATAATCAGCATTTTCTTCTTTTGTCTCAATGTTTTCCCAAGTCTATTCTTTTAGGGACGTCAAAACCAGGTCTTGTTCGGGATATGTGTGGCCGTTTTGAATTTGGTTTGAAGTAAAGAATGGGTATAACAATGGCAAGGATTCATTGGATGGGCTTATTCTTTTACACAGCTCCTGATGAAAAAAGTTATTGATGAGGAAACAAAACGGTGTTTGATCGTAAATAACTTTTTTGTCAATTGCGGTTTCAAGGGTCAACGATACAGAAAAAAGTATTTGCTTTCTCGTCTTGAAACTGAATTCAAACTGGTTTTAACAGAACTTTTAGCCATTTTATCCAATAACTGTAGTTATTGTTGCTGTATCGCGTGGTTTCCCGCCGTCATAAAAGTAGGCTACATGGTTGAATAAAAATAACGTTGTCGTACACATTTGTTCACAATAAGTAATCAAAGTGCTGAGAGCACTGTAATTGGACGTCTCTGATTGATTGAGCGGGATTGTACATGAACGAAAGATATTTTATTCATTCTTCTTTGTTTAATTCTATAAGATCGGTTTCGGACATACGAAATCGGCTTTATTACCAGAAAACCCTTCTCATAATTTAAATTGATTTCATTGCCGTTTCAAGACAACTGATTTGTCTCTATGAATAATCACTAAATTAATTTCATTACCCAATTCAATTAAGGCCACGTGATTAGCACTTTTGTCTTCTTGTTTTGGTTAACTATGAGTATTGTCGTCAGTTACACCTTTTGTTGATTTAATAAAGGACGATACAAAGCAATTTATTCAAAATGTAAGCCAACGCGCTACATAAATGAAAGCCGCGATAGCTCACTTGGCAGAGCACTCACCTTGTACTCTTTACACATGTCTATATCTGGAAGGCCCTGTGTTCGAATTCTACTCAGACATTGTTCTTTTTTATCATCCTTTTTTGACTTTTATCTCCACCATCGTTAGGCAAAAAACGACCTCAGTGATTTAGAATCGATCTAAACACAAATTCAACCACATAAAGAAATGAAACGCTGATCATTTACATACAATTCCGCCCAATCAATCAGAGACGTCTAAATATAGTGTTCCAAGCACTTTGATTTTTATTCGTGTTTAGAGTAAAAAAAAAAAAAAAAAAAAAAAAAAAAACACGGCAGCAGTTTTTCCTGGTTGTGGTTACAAAACAAATTCAATACATACTTTTCCTGAAACAAAATACCAGATGAATTGGAGCACCTAACCATGGATTCCTCATACCAGTGCTACTGCAGCATCCTTACATCTACAGATGTGCATATAAAGAAGAAATTGGGAAAGTGCCGCCGGGAAAATGGCAGTGGAGTACAATACGCAATTAAAATCTTCATATCATTATCAACAAAAAATTTGAGAATAGCAATGTCTCTATCTGTAAACATATTCATACGATCATCCAGGTACCATCGTCACTGTTGCAGATCTATTGCTTCATCTTCTTAGCTCAATACACGTAAACGGTTCACTTAAACGTAAAAAATACAGATCGCTGTCACTCGATCATTGACTAGTAATAATCATTGTTGTCATGATCATTGATCAGTATGTAAATAGGTCATGATACTGTCGAATATCAGTGATACAGATGCTGGAGAAAAAATAAAACTCCTAAGAGCAACTATTTTTCTGAATAGGTGGATATCACTAGCGTCTCATCTGAGGCTGTTCAGATGGAACCCCGATTTGCCATCGAGTTGAACCCGAGTTGCGAAATGAACTCACTCTCCGATAATCAATTTTAAAACCCTGTTTCCAAAATACGTCTCGTGGAAACCCCGTTCCTTCAAATATGTCAAAGACTTAAACAACAATGATCAAAGAAAAAGAATTTGTCATACACTATACGTGCATTAAATTGAGTAATCATCCTAAAATGTCTGTTTTCAGTAAACATATCAAGAAAAACAAACGTTTTAACAAACTTTATACAGAATTAATAATCCGAACTGGTTTCGAACCAACGGCGTCCCAAATTTCATACTGAAAAAAAGGTTGCGATGTTAATCCTTTCCCTTTTGAGCTATCGCTGCTGATGATGATATAGGGCGTTTGTTTACTTTATAAACATAGTGTATGCATGTATCGCTTTCTAAAGATCTTGCCCTTTACACAATATTACGAAAGTCAAATCACTACAAGAAAATGGTTAAATCGAAAAAAGATCGTAAAGTTGGTTAAGACGTGGCATGAATTGGATCGGCCAATGAATCTTATAGTGTTTGTTAGAGAACACATACACGGTGTACAACCCACGTGACTTGTGACGTCACGAATCGGTCAGGACTGGATGATAAATGGATAAAAATTGCTTGCTTCGAGTAAGACTTTTGCTAATAACTTTCTTTATACTTGTCGTATCTTTACAAAACATGGACGAGAGCCGTCCTTGAAGAATGCTCGACCAACGGCAAACAAGTTATTAACCCAAAGTTCTAAGAATTTTGAGTTTATTCGAACCGCGTAATTTGAGGTCAATACAATTCCTGTAATCTGGATGGGAGCGATTTCATAAAAAATATGAAAAATGCCTTTTAGACAATATTTCTATAACTTTATTACCCCTAATAAATGATGCATGTGTTTCACTATTAATATTTGGTGGTAAACTGCGTCGTCATGTTAATTTGATTATATTTTGAAAAGAAATGTGTAATGACATGGATGGGAAACTGAACAACATAGACATGGATCGGAGCTAACAACTTGTCTGTGAGACGTAGAATTAAAATTGATCTATCTCTATGATTTATATAAAGTTGTGCGCTGTATGATAATTGCCCAAATGTATAGCATTTTTACAGACACAAAAAAATCATTATCCCTGAAGAAGCCCATAAGGGCGAAACGTTGGAAATGAATTAAAGAAAAAAACTGTAAATGTAATCGTGTTTGTGGCGTGTTTTTCTAATAGCATTTTTATACAAACTTACAGGGAAATTCCATGATATGTAAATACATGTTACTGAAAAAAATGTTCATTGTAACAATGAACCAAATTGTTTCTTAACCCTTCCCGTACCACACTTTTGGAAACAATGCACGTTTGAATTGAATTGCTCGCTACTTAATGGTTGGTTAAAAGAATCTTCATAAAAGAAAGGAAAATTTCAGACTAAAGAAGAAATGTCTGCCAATCAGCACTTTTAGCTCACCTGGGCATCAAGAGCTGAAGATGACGTATTTAGATGACCTTTAGTACGTCTGCCCTTCATCTGTCGATCATCCGTCCACAATTATTAGTCACTCTTGACCACATTTGTCAAACAAGTAAGGTCACAATGTCTTTGGTGAGTTTCATTATGGGCCATATCGAACCAGATATTCACGAACTAGGCCTATCTGCCACTGAATGTGGAAATTCCGTTTTTTACTGTGTTTACATTCTAGCATCTACATAAGTATCAATATTGGCTAAAGGATGCAAATAACACAATGTTGATGACCATAAACTCCTGGATGACTTTGATTTTTCAGTTAGGCCTATATGCCTCTGGATTTGACAAAATGGCCTTTTTAAACTTTGTTTTCACTCTAACAGTGATAAAAATTATCTAGTCAAGACAAGATTCGGACACAATCTTGGTGACTATTAAAATTTGAAAGGGCGTGACTTTCAGCATGTTTGGACTTGAAAGACCTTAGTTATCTGGCCTTGAAGTTGACAAAATTTCCATTTTTGATTTATTTTTAACAGACACACAAATTGAACAATCAAGACAAAACTTTGACAGAATTTTGGTGTATATAAGATAGGCTAACTTTGCTTTTGAGCCTGATCGGACATTGACAATGTGTCATAGCAGCACAGGTGACCGATTTAGACCATCAAGGTCATCTTTGTTTGTATTGACAAAGTACATTTCCTCTTGATATTTCTATCTCAGGTACCTTCAACGATGATGTCGAATAACCCATGTAATTGACGATGAATGCAAATATCAGACAAAACGCTAGAGTTAGAAATTAGTCATTGTCGACATAAACAGCGTCTAAACCGAATTTGTGGCAAAGTACTTTGAACGAAGTCCTTGTGACATCCAACGGTTCATTTGCAAATGTATCTAAGCACGTGCAAAATTGAAATTCACTATTAAAAGACCTCCGCCTGTCTTCAGTCCTTCGAAAGGAGCAAGGTGTAATCCCAGCTCTGTGAAAAAGGCGTTAGTATGTGATACATCACCACTTGTAAAATGGACACGTAGCTTTTCAAAGAATGTGCTCTTTGGTCCGCTTAAACTCCTGAATAATGAGTGAGAATTTTATAGCGAGGTAGAATTGCCCAGTAGCCTGTAAACAAGGACGGATCATTACGTATGTGATATGAGAGTTTTGAAAGACAATGGTATTGATATACCGATGTGTTCGAAACATTTATTGGACTTCTTAAAAACAGAGGATTTCAACTGGATAACACGTCATCTGAGTTTTTGAAGGACGTTATTAGATGGCTTCTTGTACCAATCCATACTTTAAGTAGTGAGTAATTCGATTCAAATGCGCCTTGTCTCAAAGTTTTAAGTATGGAAAAAAGTTAAGATACAATACGTTTAATTGCTGCAATCAACAACTATTTTCGGTTAATTATTTTTCTTGTGGAATTTCCATGTAAGCGTACATAAAAATAGATCTACTATATATTTGGGCAATTATCATACAGCACACAACTTTATATAAATCATAGAGATAGATCAATTTTAGTTCTACGTCTCACAGGCAAGTTGTTAGCTCCGATCCATGTCTATGTTGTTCAGTTTCCCATCCATGCCATTACACATTTCTTTTCAAAATATAACCAGATTAACATGACAATGCGGTTTAACGCCAAACCTAAGTACTGTAACACACGTTTTATTAATTAGGAGACACGGCGTCATAGAAATATTGTCTAAAAGGCATTTTTCATATTTTTTTATGAAATCTCTCCGATCCAGATAACAGAAATTACTTTGAGTTCCAATCACGCGGTTCGAATAAACTCAAAATTCTTAGAATTTGTGGTTAAAATCTTGTTCGCCGTTGGTCAAGCATTCTACGAGGACGGCTCTCGTCCAAGTTTTGTAAAGGTACGACAAGTATAAGGAAAGTTATTAGCAAAAGTCTTACACAAAGCGAGCATTTTTTATCCATTTATCATCCAATCCTGATCGATCCATGACGTCACCAGTCACGTGGGTTGTACACCGTGACATAGAAGGCAGGAAAAGATACGACAGTTTTCCTGTATGGTCGCAAAATCTGTTTTGAAGTTTGGTCAACTGGCAATTGAGTCTGAGAAAGGGTTTTTTGGTAATGAAAACCCATTTCGCCTGTCGAAAAGTGGTTGTAAGAATTGGACGTCCTTTCGGACGTCCAATTAAAAATTGATTCGGGCTGCAATTTAATCTTTATATGGGACATTTCTACATGTGTATAAGGAACAAGAGCTTCGCAGAGCGGCGCGTATACACCCGAGAGGGGCTTGTCAGTACAATTGGCCATTTTTTCCAAATTAGGGCAGATAATTCAAGCATGAAATGTTATCAAAATTTTGTTTGCACAACCAGACACCATAGAGATTTATTGCAGCTAGTTTGATTAAATTGGTAGAAACTGTACGAGTTGCGCACACGAGAAAATGGGCATTTTTCCTTAAATTCAAGGGCAGATAATTCAAGAACGAAAAGTTATCTGAATTCGGTAAGCGGTGTTCACAACTAGAAACCATGGAGATTCATAGTGGCAGGTTTGATGAAATTCTGATCAAAACTGTAGGAGTTGCGCACACAAGGAAATGGTCATTTTTTAAAAAAAAAATTCAATGGCAGATAATTCAAGAACGAAAAGAGTTATCTGAATTCCGTAAGCGATGTGCACAACTAGACACCATGGAGATTTAGAACAGATTTGGGAAAACATTGAGACAAAAGAAGAAACTGCTGATAACCAGCAGTTTCTCCTTTTGTCTCAATATTTTCTGTGCCAAATTTTACACAAATCCTATCTTTAATAACATCCATTTTGTCATTTGTGGCAGTTTTTGAAGTGGATCACCCTAAAATTTTGTCGTTTGGGAAAGGGCTAAACACGATTTGTTCTGTTATATGGCAATCTTCAATTTCTTGTTATATACTTCATATCGTAATATAACAAATATCAGCTCTTCTCCTAAACAAGAGCTAGTTTTGATGTCGCCAATAGAGTAGGCTCGGGAAACTATTGAAAAGACACAATTTTAAAGGTCCCAATTCAAATGAGACCAAAGACCTAAAAATTAATTTAAATGTCATAATTAAAATCAGTATACTTTAACAGAATGAAAATTTTATCATCAATGCTTTCTAATGCGTTACGCACTAGCCCTGTTTCAGGTCCTGTATTAGTGTTTGTGTCTCTCGAACAATCAAGGGAGATAAACATTCTTGATAAAAAATATAGGCCTACAGGATGAACATAACAAATTTCTCCGTACTTTTTTATTTTTTTTATACAGAAAATGCTATATTTTACAGACTGATATAGATCTAGATCACGACAAATGAATTGGCATAGCAGCAGCAGCTCCATCTTCGCAAGCCAAGGGTGACATCTACGACGTAACGTCGTTTCTGAATACAAACGTAGGTGGGTTCAACCTTGGCTAGCGAAGATGCAGCAGCTCAAGCTAATAGATATGGATGATTTGCGAGGTCCTTTATCCTGAGCTATAACATTCTAGGTAAGCACGTTAAAGGGACGTTTCATTTTTATTTCAAAGGGGGTGTTCCATTTGTGCCCACGCACCGATTTTCTTGTAACTTTACACATAGAATACCTCTGACCTATGAACTACAAAAATGTATTTCGTTTACTCAAAGCGTGCATATTGGCCTATACGCGGCACCTTAAAATGTTCCCGATTTTCATTGGTACCCGTCTTACAATAACTCAATTTTGGCTATCTAGCTTTGGTATTCATCCACATTTTTTAATCAAAATAGCAAGAAGAGTCCTCGTAGAAACTTTTGATACCAATACTGTTGGTACCAACATGCGCAAATAATTTTTCAGAAATTTATTTTGTCAGAAATTGTCAAAAAATAGCCCAGAAAATTTCGAAACCTAAATTTCAATCAAAATTTTTGGTATGTTTCCGTCTTTGTCAACATATGAAATTGATCAGAAAGTTGGTCATATATGTCTCCAGTTCGTATGCAAAATTTGGTGAAAATTTCAAACCGGTAAAATTGTCAAATAATGAAAATTGTAATCAATGGCACCATAAAATGTTCCCAGTTTTCAATGGTACCCCTCTGGCAAAAGCCTAATGGTGCCTACCTAGTTTTGATATTAGTCCCCAATTTTAAATCAAAATAGCAAGAAGAGATATTGAAGAAAATTTTGAGACCAAAATTGTTGATACCAACATGCTCAAGTAATTTCTCAGAAATATAATTAGTCAGAAATTATCAGAAAAGAAATCGAGAAATTTTCAAAACCTAAAGTTGAATCAATTATTTTTGTATGTTCCCGTCTTTGTCAACATATAAAAATTATATGAAAGTTGACAATACATGTCTTCAGTTCGTATGCAAAATTTGGTGAAAATTTGAAACCGGTAAAGTTGTCAAATTATGAAAACTGTGATCAATGCCACCTTAAAATGTTCCCAGATTTCAATGGTATCCCTCCAGCAAAAGCCAATTGTTGCCCACCTATTTTGGATATAAGTCCCTAATTTAAATCAGAATAGCAAGAAGATTCCTTGTAGAACATTTCGATAACAATATTGTTGATACAAACATGCACATATAATTTCTCAGAAAGTTTTAGTTAGGAAATGTCTGAAAAATATATAAAAAAAAATCGAAACCTAAAATTCAATCAATGTTCCCGTCTTTGTCCGCCTATAAAATTGATATGAAAATTTGCCTAATATGTCCCTTATTCGTTGGCAAAATTTATTGAAAACTTGAATTTGGCAAAGTTGTCAAATAATGAAAATTGTGTACAACGGCATCTTAAAATGTTCCTGGTTTTCAATGGTACCCATAAAGCAAACGCTCAATTTTGCCTACCTCGTTTTGATATAAGTTCCCAATTTTAAATCAAAATAGCAAGAAAAGTCATTGTACAATGTGCTGGTGCCAATATTGTTGATACCAACATTCCCTAATGATTTCTCAAAAAATTATTTAGACAGAAATTGTCAGAAAAATAGCGAAGATTATTTCGAAACCTAAAATTCAATCAATTAGAAATAAATCCATTACCTTCATTTGACTTTGATACAGTCATTTTGTTGGCTTTGGTCATCTCTTTGGAATTATTTATGAAACACATATTTCAAGTCGTGATTTCACTGCTTCACATGTCAAAACAAGTATTTTTGTTATCATTTGGCTATCTTAAGTGAGCCAAAATTCAAATATATATGGGTTCTAGTAACAGGACAGAATAGTTCACTTTAAAGCATTTGGCATAGCTTACTCCAGTTATAATTTTATAATACATTTTGATCAATACATTTAGTAATACTTAAACATATTAATGCCTTTCTTTATCTTATATCATATAATACATTCTAAATCGTTAACTAGGTTATTAACTTAAAGAACCCTTTGAGACTGTGCGTGTCCCTCTGGACAAAGGAAATAGATGCATTTAGCCAGTATCCTTTACTATTTGGGATACATGGCATGTGGACCATCTATAATAGAAATATCCAAAGGCTGATGACGTATAGTTTCGCGTCCATTTTTCATCACGTACACATAACGTCCAAAAATATGCTGTAGGACGTGCCATTTGATGCTGTGCTCCAGTCGTGATGTGCAAGACAAATTTTGTATGTGACAAAGCCTTATACTGAAGAGTTCATTTTCTATTTATCGTTAAGTCTCATGAAAACTGTTATAGCTCATGAAATAATTATTTGAATTCCCAGTGCTGCAAGTGATCGCTTGCTTTTTAAGCCTAGTAACCACAGTTTGATAATCTTTACGACATCAATTAACTGTTATTTTTTACTGTCGTTCTTTTCGATTACTTTTGATATACCCTTAAAGGGACATTTCATTCCAATTTCAATTTTTAGCTCACCTGAGCACAAAGTGCTCAAGGTGAGGTATTGTGACCGGTTATTGTCCGTCGTCCGTCCGTCCGGCCGGCCGTCCGTCCGTCCACAATTTCTTTAAAGATCTTCTCCTCCCAAACCAGTGGACCAATCTTCTTGAAACTTGGCAGGAATGATCCTTGGGTAAAGGGCTTTCAAAGTTGCTAAAAAATTTTGATTCCATCAAAGACTCTGGCTGCCGCGGCATGAGAAAAGGGGAAAATAGCCAAATCTTTTAAAAATCTTCTTCTACCTAACTAGTAGGCCAATATTCTTGTAACTTAACATGAATGATCCTTGGGTGAAGGGCTTTCAAAGTTGTTAAAAGAATTTGATTCCATCAAAGACTCTGGCTGCTGTGGCATAAGAAAAGGGGAAAATAGCCAAATCTTTTAAAAATCTTCTTCTACCTAACTAGTAGGTCAATATTCTTGTAACTTTATATGAATGATCCTTGGGTGAAGGGCTTTCAAAGTTGTTAAAAGAATTTGATTCCACCAAAGGCTTTGGCTGCCGCGGCATGAGAAAAGGGGAAAATAGCCAAATCTTGTAAAAATCTTCTGCCTTCAACTTGTTAGCCAATATTCTTGAAACTTCCCATGAATGATCTTTGGGTGAAGGGCTTTCAAAGTTTTTGAGAGACTTTGATTCCATCAAAGCCTTTGACTGCCGCGGCATGAGAAAAGGGGAAAATAGCCAAATCTTTTAAAAATCTTCTGGCTTACTACATGTAGTTGGCCAATATTCTTAAAACTTCACACGAATGATCTTTGGATGAAGGGCTTTCAAAGTTGTTATAAGAATTTGATTAATATCAAAGCTCTAAGTGCAGCGGCATCAGAAAAAGGGTAAAAGAGCAAACACTTTTGAAAAGGCTGAATCTTGTTTCATTCTCTTGAAAAAAAAACTAAGGAAAAGAGCCTTTATTGCAAAATTCTTAATTTGCTGCTATACAGGTCAAAATGTTTATTTCAACAAGGCAAAAAATTTCAGGTGAGCGATCTAGGGCCATCATGGCCCTCTTGTTTAAAGTATGTCTTGATGCCAAGATTGGTTATTCTAACGAGTATAAATACTATTAGTTTTTTGAAGTTGTTGCCAATAAGCGAGAAACACGCATTTAAAGTTGAGACATAATCGATAAATTGCATATAAATCCGAACTGTTGTCCACAACAATTTGTTCAATTTTAACACAAAAATATAAATTTCTCGTAAACGGCGCAATATTTTGACTTGAAATTTTCAGAATTTTCATAAGAAAATGTGCTCTTTCAGATAAAAATAAAAGTAAAATTTATAACAAAAAATTCTGAAATGTCACTTTAAAACTGAAATAAATCACGACAGAGACGCATGCTACATTGTGGAACATACAAACGGGTAAAATAAATTCAAGAAATATCATGTGGATAGGTCAATCTGTAGGGGCAGTTAGTTTCTGTCAAGAAAAAAATCAAATCATGTTTATTTAGTCATTGGATTCTTAATCAAGTCTTTATATACATGTACTTTTACTTACTCTTATTGAAGGCCAATGAAGGGCACAATTAATGAACAATAAAGACTGTTTCTGTGTCCTTATTATTATCTTTAGCATTGTGGTAAAGAAATGTTGCATGTATATTAAAGTAGTCTATGTGCTGATAAGCCACAAAGGTAAGTTAAAAAAGGTGACATAATAGGTAAAATATGTAACACTATTGCATTACTTTTATTTTTCATCTCCACATTTCATAATGCATTCCACTGTTTTAGGCTGTTTTCCTCTCCATTATATTGTGGGTGGGTGGGGTAAGACAAATTGCCATTAATTCACAAAAATCCTAATTTTGTGTGAAAATGCTAAAATTCATGTTATACATATGTTGTTGATGTCAAATCAAGACACATCAAAGCAAAATGGACTATTTGCGTAATGCATGTAGAAAGGTATAAAGTAAAATCTTAGATTTTACAATCTTAGAAATTTGGACGGCTTATACTAAAATTCAAAAATGACACTGTTACCGGTTTTATTTTTACCTAATATTTTACTATAAGCACAAGCATATATGGGGGCAATTTTAATATAAATTTCATATGTTGACAAAAACTGAAACTGGGTGAAATTTAGAATCAAATTTGGTCAAAATGGTTAAAAGTTAAGACTTTTGTTGATGACGTCATACATAAAGTAATAGCAAATAGTTTTTTGTAGATTAATGTATACTATTTTGGTAAATACTTGAAAAGAAATAAATAAACATTATTTTCAGCGCAAATTTAGCTCGAATACAACAATCCTGAACGTATATGCCTTCTTTTAGTTAGGATACCCCCCCCCCCATTTTTAAGCAAAAATCTTAAAATTCTTAGAAAAATATTTTCCGGAACAGATTTTTGGAAAATATTTCGGGATAAATGCTGTAATACAGAACACTAACTTCATGCCAAATTTCATTAAAATCCGAGCGTGGGCACAACCCTATGGGAATTACTGATAGGGTGGAACACCCCCTTTTTAAAGTATGCGTTGATGCCAAGATATTGGTTATTCTTATGTACATAAATGCAGTCAGTTTTTGAAGCTGTCGCTGATAAGCAAAAAACAAATGCCTTTAAAGTTGAGATATGTATGACAAATTCCATGTACATCTGAACTGTTGTCCACAATATTAATTTGTTTAATTTTAACACAAAAATATATTTTTCTCATATACGGCGCAATATTTTGACTTGAAACTTTCTTAAGGAAATGTGCTCTTTCAGATAAGAATAAAAGTACCATTTTTGAAAAGTGTTTGTGTGAAATGTCACTTTTACACGTCAAGTAGGCTAATCTTGTGTCGATAACAAATTCAACAAATCCGCCCTATCCCAAAAGACAAAGTTTTGGTGTGTTCCAATAAGACAGCTTTAGAAAGCAGACGACAAAATTTACATTAAAGAAGATAGAACGTGCACGCATTATTGCAAGAAAATATTGAGGCAAAAGGAGAAAATGCTGATAATCAGCATTTTCTTCTTTTGTCTCAATGTTTTCCCAAGTCTATTCTTTTAGGGACGTCAAAACCAGGTCTTGTTCGGGATATGTGTGGCCGTTTTGAATTTGGTTTGAAGTAAAGAATGGGTATAACAATGGCAAGGATTCATTGGATGGGCTTATTCTTTTACACAGCTCCTGATGAAAAAAGTTATTGATGAGGAAACAAAACGGTGTTTGATCGTAAATAACTTTTTTGTCAATTGCGGTTTCAAGGGTCAACGATACAGAAAAAAGTATTTGCTTTCTCGTCTTGAAACTGAATTCAAACTGGTTTTAACAGAACTTTTAGCCATTTTATCCAATAACTGTAGTTATTGTTGCTGTATCGCGTGGTTTCCCGCCGTCATAAAAGTAGGCTACATGGTTGAATAAAAATAACGTTGTCGTACACATTTGTTCACAATAAGTAATCAAAGTGCTGAGAGCACTGTAATTGGACGTCTCTGATTGATTGAGCGGGATTGTACATGAACGAAAGATATTTTATTCATTCTTCTTTGTTTAATTCTATAAGATCGGTTTCGGACATACGAAATCGGCTTTATTACCAGAAAACCCTTCTCATAATTTAAATTGATTTCATTGCCGTTTCAAGACAACTGATTTGTCTCTATGAATAATCACTAAATTAATTTCATTACCCAATTCAATTAAGGCCACGTGATTAGCACTTTTGTCTTCTTGTTTTGGTTAACTATGAGTATTGTCGTCAGTTACACCTTTTGTTGATTTAATAAAGGACGATACAAAGCAATTTATTCAAAATGTAAGCCAACGCGCTACATAAATGAAAGCCGCGATAGCTCACTTGGCAGAGCACTCACCTTGTACTCTTTACACATGTCTATATCTGGAAGGCCCTGTGTTCGAATTCTACTCAGACATTGTTCTTTTTTATCATCCTTTTTTGACTTTTATCTCCACCATCGTTAGGCAAAAAACGACCTCAGTGATTTAGAATCGATCTAAACACAAATTCAACCACATAAAGAAATGAAACGCTGATCATTTACATACAATTCCGCCCAATCAATCAGAGACGTCTAAATATAGTGTTCCAAGCACTTTGATTTTTATTCGTGTTTAGAGTAAAAAAAAAAAAAAAAAAAAAAAAAAAAAACACGGCAGCAGTTTTTCCTGGTTGTGGTTACAAAACAAATTCAATACATACTTTTCCTGAAACAAAATACCAGATGAATTGGAGCACCTAACCATGGATTCCTCATACCAGTGCTACTGCAGCATCCTTACATCTACAGATGTGCATATAAAGAAGAAATTGGGAAAGTGCCGCCGGGAAAATGGCAGTGGAGTACAATACGCAATTAAAATCTTCATATCATTATCAACAAAAAATTTGAGAATAGCAATGTCTCTATCTGTAAACATATTCATACGATCATCCAGGTACCATCGTCACTGTTGCAGATCTATTGCTTCATCTTCTTAGCTCAATACACGTAAACGGTTCACTTAAACGTAAAAAATACAGATCGCTGTCACTCGATCATTGACTAGTAATAATCATTGTTGTCATGATCATTGATCAGTATGTAAATAGGTCATGATACTGTCGAATATCAGTGATACAGATGCTGGAGAAAAAATAAAACTCCTAAGAGCAACTATTTTTCTGAATAGGTGGATATCACTAGCGTCTCATCTGAGGCTGTTCAGATGGAACCCCGATTTGCCATCGAGTTGAACCCGAGTTGCGAAATGAACTCACTCTCCGATAATCAATTTTAAAACCCTGTTTCCAAAATACGTCTCGTGGAAACCCCGTTCCTTCAAATATGTCAAAGACTTAAACAACAATGATCAAAGAAAAAGAATTTGTCATACACTATACGTGCATTAAATTGAGTAATCATCCTAAAATGTCTGTTTTCAGTAAACATATCAAGAAAAACAAACGTTTTAACAAACTTTATACAGAATTAATAATCCGAACTGGTTTCGAACCAACGGCGTCCCAAATTTCATACTGAAAAAAAGGTTGCGATGTTAATCCTTTCCCTTTTGAGCTATCGCTGCTGATGATGATATAGGGCGTTTGTTTACTTTATAAACATAGTGTATGCATGTATCGCTTTCTAAAGATCTTGCCCTTTACACAATATTACGAAAGTCAAATCACTACAAGAAAATGGTTAAATCGAAAAAAGATCGTAAAGTTGGTTAAGACGTGGCATGAATTGGATCGGCCAATGAATCTTATAGTGTTTGTTAGAGAACACATACACGGTGTACAACCCACGTGACTTGTGACGTCACGAATCGGTCAGGACTGGATGATAAATGGATAAAAATTGCTTGCTTCGAGTAAGACTTTTGCTAATAACTTTCTTTATACTTGTCGTATCTTTACAAAACATGGACGAGAGCCGTCCTTGAAGAATGCTCGACCAACGGCAAACAAGTTATTAACCCAAAGTTCTAAGAATTTTGAGTTTATTCGAACCGCGTAATTTGAGGTCAATACAATTCCTGTAATCTGGATGGGAGCGATTTCATAAAAAATATGAAAAATGCCTTTTAGACAATATTTCTATAACTTTATTACCCCTAATAAATGATGCATGTGTTTCACTATTAATATTTGGTGGTAAACTGCGTCGTCATGTTAATTTGATTATATTTTGAAAAGAAATGTGTAATGACATGGATGGGAAACTGAACAACATAGACATGGATCGGAGCTAACAACTTGTCTGTGAGACGTAGAATTAAAATTGATCTATCTCTATGATTTATATAAAGTTGTGCGCTGTATGATAATTGCCCAAATGTATAGCATTTTTACAGACACAAAAAAATCATTATCCCTGAAGAAGCCCATAAGGGCGAAACGTTGGAAATGAATTAAAGAAAAAAAACTGTAAATGTAATCGTGTTTGTGGCGTGTTTTTCTAATAGCATTTTTATACAAACTTACAGGGAAATTCCATGATATGTAAATACATGTTACTGAAAAAAATGTTCATTGTAACAATGAACCAAATTGTTTCTTAACCCTTCCCGTACCACACTTTTGGAAACAATGCACGTTTGAATTGAATTGCTCGCTACTTAATGGTTGGTTAAAAGAATCTTCATAAAAGAAAGGAAAATTTCAGACTAAAGAAGAAATGTCTGCCAATCAGCACTTTTAGCTCACCTGGGCATCAAGAGCTGAAGATGACGTATTTAGATGACCTTTAGTACGTCTGCCCTTCATCTGTCGATCATCCGTCCACAATTATTAGTCACTCTTGACCACATTTGTCAAACAAGTAAGGTCACAATGTCTTTGGTGAGTTTCATTATGGGCCATATCGAACCAGATATTCACGAACTAGGCCTATCTGCCACTGAATGTGGAAATTCCGTTTTTTACTGTGTTTACATTCTAGCATCTACATAAGTATCAATATTGGCTAAAGGATGCAAATAACACAATGTTGATGACCATAAACTCCTGGATGACTTTGATTTTTCAGTTAGGCCTATATGCCTCTGGATTTGACAAAATGGCCTTTTTAAACTTTGTTTTCACTCTAACAGTGATAAAAATTATCTAGTCAAGACAAGATTCGGACACAATCTTGGTGACTATTAAAATTTGAAAGGGCGTGACTTTCAGCATGTTTGGACTTGAAAGACCTTAGTTATCTGGCCTTGAAGTTGACAAAATTTCCATTTTTGATTTATTTTTAACAGACACACAAATTGAACAATCAAGACAAAACTTTGACAGAATTTTGGTGTATATAAGATAGGCTAACTTTGCTTTTGAGCCTGATCGGACATTGACAATGTGTCATAGCAGCACAGGTGACCGATTTAGACCATCAAGGTCATCTTTGTTTGTATTGACAAAGTACATTTCCTCTTGATATTTCTATCTCAGGTACCTTCAACGATGATGTCGAATAACCCATGTAATTGACTATGAATGCAAATATCAGACAAAACGCTAGAGTTAGAAATTAGTCATTGTCGACATAAACAGCGTCTAAACCGAATTTGTGGCAAAGTACTTTGAACGAAGTCCTTGTGACATCCAACGGTTCATTTGCAAATGTATCTAAGCACGTGCAAAATTGAAATTCACTATTAAAAGACCTCCGCCTGTCTTCAGTCCTTCGAAAGGAACAAGGTGTAATCCCAGCTCTGTGAAAAAGGCGTTAGTATGTGATACATCACCACTTGTAAAATGGACACGTAGCTTTTCAAAGAATGTGCTCTTTGGTCCGCTTAAACTCCTGAATAATGAGTGAGAATTTTATAGCGAGGTAGAATTGCCCAGTAGCCTGTAAACAAGCACGGATCATTACGTATGTGATATGAGAGTTTTGAAAGACAATGGTATATACCGATGTGTTCGAAACATTTATTGGACTTCTTAAAAACAGAGGATTTCAACTGGATAACACGTCATCTGAGTTTTTGAAGGACGTTATTAGATGGCTTCTTGTACCAATCCATACTTTAAGTAGTGAGTAATTCGATTCAAATGCGCCTTGTCTCAAAGTTTTTAGTATGGAAAAAAGTTAAGATACAATACGTTTAATTGCTGCAATCAACAACTATTTTCGGTTAATTATTTTTCTTGTGGAATTTCCATGTAAGCGTACATAAAAATAGATCTACTATATATTTGGGCAATTATCATACAGCACACAACTTTATATAAATCATAGAGATAGATCAATTTTAGTTCTACGTCTCACAGGCAAGTTGTTAGCTCCGATCCATGTCTATGTTGTTCAGTTTCCCATCCATGCCATTACACATTTCTTTTCAAAATATAACCAGATTAACATGACAATGCGGTTTAACGCCAAACCTAAGTACTGTAACACACGTTTTATTAATTAGGAGACACGGCGTCATAGAAATATTGTCTAAAAGGCATTTTTCATATTTTTTTATGAAATCTCTCCGATCCAGATAACAGAAATTACTTTGAGTTCCAATCACGCGGTTCGAATAAACTCAAAATTCTTAGAATTTGTGGTTAAAATCTTGTTCGCCGTTGGTCAAGCATTCTACGAGGACGGCTCTCGTCCAAGTTTTGTAAAGGTACGACAAGTATAAGGAAAGTTATTAGCAAAAGTCTTACACAAAGCGAGCATTTTTTATCCATTTATCATCCAATCCTGATCGATCCATGACGTCACCAGTCACGTGGGTTGTACACCGTGACATAGAAGGCAGGAAAAGATACGACAGTTTTCCTGTATGGTCGCAAAATCTGTTTTGAAGTTTGGTCAACTGGCAATTGAGTCTGAGAAAGGGTTTTTTGGTAATGAAAACCCATTTCGCCTGTCGAAAAGTGGTTGTAAGAATTGGACGTCCTTTCGGACGTCCAATTAAAAATTGATTCGGGCTGCAATTTAATCTTTATATGGGACATTTCTACATGTGTATAAGGAACAAGAGCTTCGCAGAGCGGCGCGTATACACCCGAGAGGGGCTTGTCAGTACAATTGGCCATTTTTTCCAAATTAGGGCAGATAATTCAAGCATGAAATGTTATCAAAATTTTGTTTGCACAACCAGACACCATAGAGATTTATTGCAGCTAGTTTGATTAAATTGGTAGAAACTGTACGAGTTGCGCACACGAGAAAATGGGCATTTTTCCTTAAATTCAAGGGCAGATAATTCAAGAACGAAAAGTTATCTGAATTCGGTAAGCGGTGTTCACAACTAGAAACCATGGAGATTCATAGTGGCAGGTTTGATGAAATTCTGATCAAAACTGTAGGAGTTGCGCACACAAGGAAATGGTCATTTTTTTAAAAAAAAAATTCAATGGCAGATAATTCAAGAACGAAAAGAGTTATCTGAATTCCGTAAGCGATGTGCACAACTAGACACCATGGAGATTTAGAACAGATTTGGGAAAACATTGAGACAAAAGAAGAAACTGCTGATAACCAGCAGTTTCTCCTTTTGTCTCAATATTTTCTGTGCCAAATTTTACACAAATCCTATCTTTAATAACATCCATTTTGTCATTTGTGGCAGTTTTTGAAGTGGATCACCCTAAAATTTTGTCGTTTGGGAAAGGGCTAAACACGATTTGTTCTGTTATATGGCAATCTTCAATTTCTTGTTATATACTTCATATCGTAATATAACAAATATCAGCTCTTCTCCTAAACAAGAGCTAGTTTTGATGTCGCCAATAGAGTAGGCTCGGGAAACTATTGAAAAGACACAATTTTAAAGGTCCCAATTCAAATGAGACCAAAGACCTAAAAATTAATTTAAATGTCATAATTAAAATCAGTATACTTTAACAGAATGAAAATCATCTATATTTTATCATCAATGCTTTCTAATGCGTTACGCACTAGCCCTGTTTCAGGTCCTGTATTAGTGTTTGTGTCTCTCGAACAATCAAGGGAGATAAACATTCTTGATATAAAATATAGGCCTACAGGATGAACATAACAAATTTCTCCGTACTTTTTTATTTTTTTTATACAGAAAATGCTATATTTTACAGACTGATATAGATCTAGATCACGACAAATGAATTGGCATAGCAGCAGCAGCTCCATCTTCGCAAGCCAAGGGTGACATCTACGACGTAACGTCGTTTCTGAATACAAACGTAGGTGGGTTCAACCTTGGCTAGCGAAGATGCAGCAGCTCAAGCTAATAGATATGGATGATTTGCGAGGTCCTTTATCCTGAGCTATAACATTCTAGGTAAGCACGTTAAAGGGACGTTTCATTTTTATTTCAAAGGGGGTGTTCCATTTGTGCCCACGCACCGATTTTCTTGTAACTTTACACATAGAATACCTCTGACCTATGAACTACAAAAATGTATTCCGTTTACTCAAAGCGTGCATATTGGCCTATACGCGGCACCTTAAAATGTTCCCGATTTTCATTGGTTCCCGTCTTACAATAACTCAATTTTGGCTATCTAGCTTTGGTATTCATCCACATTTTTTAATCAAAATAGCAAGAAGAGTCCTCGTAGAAACTTTTGATACCAATACTGTTGGTACCAACATGCGCAAATAATTTTTCAGAAATTTATTTGGTCAGAAATTGTCAAAAAATAGCCCAGAAAATTTCGAAACCTAAATTTCAATCAAAATTTTTGGTATGTTTCCGTCTTTGTCAACATATGAAATTGATCAGAAAGTTGGTCATATATGTCTCCAGTTCGTATGCAAAATTTGGTGAAAATTTCAAACCGGTAAAATTGTCAAATAATGAAAATTGTAATCAATGGCACCATAAAATGTTCCCAGTTTTCAATGGTACCCCTCTGGCAAAAGCCTAATGGTGCCTACCTAGTTTTGATATTAGTCCCCAATTTTAAATCAAAATAGCAAGAAGAGATATTGAAGAAAATTTTGAGACCAAAATTGTTGATACCAACATGCTCAAGTAATTTCTCAGAAATATAATTAGTCAGAAATTATCAGAAAAGAAATCGAGAAATTTTCAAAACCTAAAGTTGAATCAATTATTTTTGTATGTTCCCGTCTTTGTCAACATATAAAAATTATATGAAAGTTGACAATACATGTCTTCAGTTCGTATGCAAAATTTGGTGAAAATTTGAAACCGGTAAAGTTGTCAAATTATGAAAACTGTGATCAATGCCACCGTAAAATGTTCCCAGATTTCAATGGTATCCATCCAGCAAAAGCCAATTGTTGCCCACCTATTTTGGATATAAGTCCCTAATTTAAATCAGAATAGCAAGAAGATTCCTTGTAGAACATTTCGATAACAATATTGTTGATACAAACATGCACATATAATTTCTCAGAAAGTTTTAGTTAGGAAATGTCTGAAAAATATATAAAAAAAAATCGAAACCTAAAATTCAATCAATGTTCCCGTCTTTGTCCGCCTATGAAATTGATATGAAAATTTGCCTAATATGTCCCTTATTCGTTGGCAAAATTTATTGAAAACTTGAATTTGGCAAAGTTGTCAAATAATGAAAATTGTGTACAACGGCATCTTAAAATGTTCCTGGTTTTCAATGGTACCCATAAAGCAAACGCTCAATTTTGCCTACCTCGTTTTGATATAAGTTCCCAAATTTAAATCAAAATAGCAAGAAAAGTCATTGTACAATGTGCTGGTGCCAATATTGTTGATACCAACATTCCCTAATGATTTCTCAAAAAATTATTTAGACAGAAATTGTCAGAAAAATAGCGAAGATTATTTCGAAACCTAAAATTCAATCAATTAGAAATAAATCCATTACCTTCATTTGACTTTGATACAGTCATTTTGTTGGCTTTGGTCATCTCTTTGGAATTATTTATGAAACACATATTTCAAGTCGTGATTTCACTGCTTCACATGTCAAAACAAGTATTTTTGTTATCATTTGGCTATCTTAAGTGAGCCAAAATTCAAATATATATGGGTTCTAGTAACAGGACAGAATAGTTCACTTTAAAGCATTTGGCATAGCTTACTCCAGTTATAATTTTATAATACATTTTGATCAATACATTTAGTAATACTTAAACATATTAATGCCTTTCTTTATCTTATATCATATAATACATCCTAAATCGTTAACTAGGTTATTAACTTAAAGAACCCTTTGAGACTGTGCGTGTCCCTCTGGACAAAGGAAATAGATGCATTTAGCCAGTATCCTTTACTATTTGGGATACATGGCATGTGGACCATCTATGATAGAAATATCCAAAGGCTGATGACGTATAGTTTCGCGTCCATTTTTCATCACGTACACATAACGTCCAAAAATATGCTGTAGGACGTGCCATTTGATGCTGTGCTCCAGTCGTGATGTGCAAGACAAATTTTGTATGTGACAAAGCCTTATACTGAAGAGTTCATTTTCTATTTATCGTTAAGTCTCATGAAAACTGTTATAGCTCATGAAATAATTATTTGAATTCCCAGTGCTGCAAGTGATCGCTTGCTTTTTAAGCCTAGTAACCACAGTTTGATAATCTTTACGACATCAATTAACTGTTATTTTTTACTGTCGTTCTTTTCGATTACTTTTGACATACCCTTAAAGGGACATTTCATTCCAATTTCAATTTTTAGCTCACCTGAGCACAAAGTGCTCAAGGTGAGGTATTGTGACCGGTTATTGTCCGTCGTCCGTCCGTCCGGCCGGCCGTCCGTCCGTCCACAATTTCTTTAAAGATCTTCTCCTCCCAAACCAGTGGACCAATCTTCTTGAAACTTGGCAGGAATGATCCTTGGGTGAAGGGCTTTCAAAGTTTGTAAAAGAATTTGATTCCATCAAAGACTCTGGTTGCTGTGGCATAAGAAAAGGGGAAAATAGCCAAATCTTTTAAAAATCTTCTTCTACCTAACTAGTAGGTCAATATTCTTGTAACTTTATATGAATGATCCTTGGGTGAAGGGCTTTCAAAGTTGTTAAAAGAATTTGATTCCACCAAAGGCTTTGGCTGCCGCGGCATGAGAAAAGGGGAAAATAGCCAAATCTTGTAAAAATCTTCTGCCTTCAACTTGTTAGCCAATATTCTTGAAACTTCCCATGAATGATCTTTGGGTGAAGGGCTTTCAAAGTTTTTGAGAGACTTTGATTCCATCAAAGCCTTTGACTGCCGCGGCATGAGAAAAGGGGAAAATAGCCAAATCTTTTAAAAATCTTCTGGCTTACTACATGTAGTTGGCCAATATTCTTAAAACTTCACACGAATGATCTTTGGATGAAGGGCTTTCAAAGTTGTTATAAGAATTTGATTAATATCAAAGCTCAAAGTGCAGCGGCATCAGAAAAAGGGTAAAAGAGCAAACACTTTTGAAAAGGCTGAATCTTGTTTCATTCTCTTGAAAAAAAAACTAAGGAAAAGAGCCTTTATTGCAAAATTCTTAATTTGCTGCTATACAGGTCAAAATGTTTATTTCAACAAGGCAAAAAATTTCAGGTGAGCGATCTAGGGCCATCATGGCCCTCTTGTTTAAAGTATGTCTTGATGCCAAGATTGGTTATTCTAACGAGTATAAATACTATTAGTTTTTTGAAGTTGTTGCCAATAAGCGAGAAACACGCATTTAAAGTTGAGACATAATCGATAAATTGCATATAAATCCGAACTGTTGTCCACAACAATTTGTTCAATTTTAACACAAAAATATAAATTTCTCGTAAACGGCGCAATATTTTGACTTGAAATTTTCAGAATTTTCATAAGAAAATGTGCTCTTTCAGATAAAAATAAAAGTAAAATTTATGACAAAAAATTCTGAAATGTCACTTTAAAACTGAAATAAATCACGACAGAGACGCATGCTACATTGTGGAACATACAAACGGGTAAAATAAATTCAAGAAATATCATGTGGATAGGTCAATCTGTAGGGGCAGTTAGTTTCTGTCAAGAAAAAAATCAAATCATGTTTATTTAGTCATTGGATTCTTAATCAAGTCTTTATATACATGTACTTTTACTTACTCTTATTGAAGGCCAATGAAGGGCACAATTAATGAACAATAAAGACTGTTTCTGTGTCCTTATTATTATCTTTAGCATTGTGGTAAAGAAATGTTGCATGTATATTAAAGTAGTCTATGTGCTGATAAGCCACAAAGGTAAGTTAAAAAAGGTGACATAATAGGTAAAATATGTAACATTATTGCATTACTTTTATTTTTCATCTCCACATTTCATAATGCATTCCACTGTTTTAGGCTGTTTTCCTCTCCATTATATTGTGGGTGGGTGGGGTAAGACAAATTGCCATTAATTCACAAAAATCCTAATTTTGTGTGAAAATGCTAAAATTCATGTTATACATATGTTGTTGATGTCAAATCAAGACACATCAAAGCAAAATGGACTATTTGCGTAATGCATGTAGAAAGGTATAAAGTAAAATCTTAGATTTTACAATCTTAGAAATTTGGACGGCTTATACTAAAATTCAAAAATGACACTGTTACCGGTTTTATTTTTACCTAATATTTTACTATAAGCACAAGCATATATGGGGGCAATTTTAATATAAATTTCATATGTTGACAAAAACTGAAACTGGGTGAAATTTAGAATCAAATTTGGTCAAAATGGTTAAAAGTTAAGACTTTTGTTGATGACGTCATACATAAAGTAATAGCAAATAGTTTTTTGTAGATTAATGTATACTATTTTGGTAAATACTTGAAAAGAAATAAATAAACATTATTTTCAGCGCAAATTTAGCTCGAATACAACAATCCTGAAAGTATATGCCTTCTTTTAGTTAGGATACCCCCCCATTTTTAAGCAAAAATCTTAAAATTCTTAGAAAAATATTTTCCGGAACAGATTTTTGGAAAATATTTCGGGATAAATGCTGTAATACAGAACACTAACTTCATGCCAAATTTCATTAAAATCCGAGCGTGGGCACAACCCTATGGGAATTACTGATAGGGTGGAACACCCCCTTTTCAAAGTATGCGTTGATGCCAAGATATTGGTTATTCTTATGTACATAAATGCAGTCAGTTTTTGAAGCTGTCGCTGATAAGCAAAAAACAAATGCCTTTAAAGTTGAGATATGTATGACAAATTCCATGTACACCTGAACTGTTGTCCACAATATTAATTTGTTTAATTTTAACACAAAAATATATTTTTCTCATATACGGCGCAATATTTTGACTTGAAACTTTCTTAAGGAAATGTGCTCTTTCAGATAAGAATAAAAGTACCATTTTTGAAAAGTGTTTGTGTGAAATGTCACTTTAACACGTCAAGTAGGCTAATCTTGTGTCGATAACAAATTCAACAAATCCGCCCTATCCCAAAAGACAAAGTTTTGGTGTGTTCCAATAAGACAGCTTTAGAAAGCAGACGACAAAATTTACATTAAAGAAGATAGAACGTGCACGCATTATTGCAAGAAAATATTGAGGCAAAAGGAGAAAATGCTGATAATCAGCATTTTCTTCTTTTGTCTCAATGTTTTCCCAAGTCTATTCTTTTAGGGACGTCAAAACCAGGTCTTGTTCGGGATATGTGTGGCCGTTTTGAATTTGGTTTGAAGTAAAGAATGGGTATAACAATGGCAAGGATTCATTGGATGGGCTTATTCTTTTACACAGCTCCTGATGAAAAAAGTTATTGATGAGGAAACAAAACGGTGTTTGATCGTAAATAACTTTTTTGTCAATTGCGGTTTCAAGGGTCAACGATACAGAAAAAAGTATTTGCTTTCTCGTCTTGAAACTGAATTCAAACTGGTTTTAACAGAACTTTTAGCCATTTTATCCAATAACTGTAGTTATTGTTGCTGTATCGCGTGGTTTCCCGCCGTCATAAAAGTAGGCTACATGGTTGAATAAAAATAACGTTGTCGTACACATTTGTTCACAATAAGTAATCAAAGTGCTGAGAGCACTGTAATTGGACGTCTCTGATTGATTGAGCGGGATTGTACATGAACGAAAGATATTTTATTCATTCTTCTTTGTTTAATTCTATAAGATCGGTTTCGGACATACGAAATCGGCTTTATTACCAGAAAACCCTTCTCATAATTTAAATTGATTTCATTGCCGTTTCAAGACAACTGATTTGTCTCTATGAATAATCACTAAATTAATTTCATTACCCAATTCAATTAAGGCCACGTGATTAGCACTTTTGTCTTCTTGTTTTGGTTAACTATGAGTATTGTCGTCAGTTACACCTTTTGTTGATTTAATAAAGGACGATACAAAGCAATTTATTCAAAATGTAAGCCAACGCGCTACATAAATGAAAGCCGCGATAGCTCACTTGGCAGAGCACTCACCTTGTACTCTTTACACATGTCTATATCTGGAAGGCCCTGTGTTCGAATTCTACTCAGACATTGTTCTTTTTTATCATCCTTTTTTGACTTTTATCTCCACCATCGTTAGGCAAAAAACGACCTCAGTGATTTAGAATCGATCTAAACACAAATTCAACCACATAAAGAAATGAAACGCTGATCATTTACATACAATTCCGCCCAATCAATCAGAGACGTCTAAATATAGTGTTCCAAGCACTTTGATTTTTATTCGTGTTTAGAGTAAAAAAAAAAAAAAAAAAAAAAAAAAAAAAAACACGGCAGCAGTTTTTCCTGGTTGTGGTTACAAAACAAATTCAATACATACTTTTCCTGAAACAAAATACCAGATGAATTGGAGCACCTAACCATGGATTCCTCATACCAGTGCTACTGCAGCATCCTTACATCTACAGATGTGCATATAAAGAAGAAATTGGGAAAGTGCCGCCGGGAAAATGGCAGTGGAGTACAATACGCAATTAAAATCTTCATATCATTATCAACAAAAAATTTGAGAATAGCAATGTCTCTATCTGTAAACATATTCATACGATCATCCAGGTACCATCGTCACTGTTGCAGACCTATTGCTTCATCTTCTTAGCTCAATACACGTAAACGGTTCACTTAAACGTAAAAAATACAGATCGCTGTCACTCGATCATTGACTAGTAATAATCATTGTTGTCATGATCATTGATCAGTATGTAAATAGGTCATGATACTGTCGAATATCAGTGATACAGATGCTGGAGAAAAAATAAAAATCCTAAGAGCAACTATTTTTCTGAATAGGTGGATATCACTAGCGTCTCATCTGAGGCTGTTCAGATGGAACCCCGATTTGCCATCGAGTTGAACCCGAGTTGCGAAATGAACTCACTCTCCGATAATCAATTTTAAAACCCTGTTTCCAAAATACGTCTCGTGGAAACCCCGTTCCTTCAAATATGTCAAAGACTTAAACAACAATGATCAAAGAAAAAGAATTTGTCATACACTATACGTGCATTAAATTGAGTAATCATCCTAAAATGTCTGTTTTCAGTAAACATATCAAGAAAAACAAACGTTTTAACAAACTTTATACAGAATTAATAATCCGAACTGGTTTCGAACCAACGGCGTCCCAAATTTCATACTGAAAAAAGGTTGCGATGTTAATCCTTTCCCTTTTGAGCTATCGCTGCTGATGATGATATAGGGCGTTTGTTTACTTTATAAACATAGTGTATGCATGTATCGCTTTCTAAAGATCTTGCCCTTTACACAATATTACGAAAGTCAAATCACTACAAGAAAATGGTTAAATCGAAAAAAGATCGTAAAGTTGGTTAAGACGTGGCATGAATTGGATCGGCCAATGAATCTTATAGTGTTTGTTAGAGAACACATACACGGTGTACAACCCACGTGACTTGTGACGTCACGAATCGGTCAGGACTGGATGATAAATGGATAAAAATTGCTTGCTTCGAGTAAGACTTTTGCTAATAACTTTTTTTTATACTTGTCGTATCTTTACAAAACATGGACGAGAGCCGTCCTTGAAGAATGCTCGACCAACGGCAAACAAATTATTAACCCAAAGTTCTAAGAATTTTGAGTTTATTCGAACCGCGTAATTTGAGGTCAATACAATTCCTGTAATCTGGATGGGAGCGATTTCATAAAAAATATGAAAAATGCCTTTTAGACAATATTTCTATAACTTTATTACCCCTAATAAATGATGCATGTGTTTCACTATTAATATTTGGTGGTAAACTGCGTCGTCATGTTAATTTGATTATATTTTGAAAAGAAATGTGTAATGACATGGATGGGAAACTGAACAACATAGACATGGATCGGAGCTAACAACTTGTCTGTGAGACGTAGAATTAAAATTGATCTATCTCTATGATTTATATAAAGTTGTGCGCTGTATGATAATTGCCCAAATGTATAGCATTTTTACAGACACAAAAAAATCATTATCCCTGAAGAAGCCCATAAGGGCGAAACGTTGGAAATGAATTAAAGAAAAAACTGTAAATGTAATCGTGTTTGTGGCGTGTTTTTCTAATAGCATTTTTATACAAACTTACAGGGAAATTCCATGATATGTAAATACATGTTACTGAAAAAAATTGTTCATTGTAACAATGAACCAAATTGTTTCTTAACCCTTCCCGTACCACACTTTTGGAAACAATGCACGTTTGAATTGAATTGCTCGCTACTTAATGGTTGGTTAAAAGAATCTTCATAAAAGAAAGGAAAATTTCAGGCTAAAGAAGAAATGTCTGCCAATCAGCACTTTTAGCTCACCTGGGCATCAAGAGCTGAAGATGACGTATTTAGATGACCTTTAGTACGTCTGCCCTTCATCTGTCGATCATCCGTCCACAATTATTAGTCACTCTTGACCACATTTGTCAAACAAGTAAGGTCACAATGTCTTTGGTGAGTTTCATTATGGGCCATATCGAACCAGACATTCACGAACTAGGCCTATCTGCCACTGAATGTGGAAATTCCGTTTTTTACTGTGTTTACATTCTAGCATCTACATAAGTATCAATATTGGCTAAAGGATGCAAATAACACAATGTTGATGACCATAAACTCCTGGATGACTTTGATTTTTCAGTTAGGCCTATATGCCTCTGGATTTGACAAAATGGCCTTTTTAAACTTTGTTTTCACTCTAACAGTGATAAAAATTATCTAGTCAAGACAAGATTCGGATACAATCTTGGTGACTATTAAAATTTGAAAGGGCGTGACTTTCAGCATGTTTGGACTTGAAAGACCTTAGTTATCTGGCCTTGAAGTTGACAAAATTTCCATTTTTGATTTATTTTTAACAGACACACAAATTGAACAATCAAGACAAAACTTTGACAGAATTTTGGTGTATATAAGATAAGCTAACTTTACTTTTGAGCCTGATCGGACATTGACAATGTGTCATAGCAGCACAGGTGACCGATTTAGACCATCAAGGTCATCTTTGCTTGTATTGACAAAGTACATTTCCTCTTGATATTTCTATCTCAGGTACCTTCAACGATGATGTCGAATAACCCATGTAATTGACGATGAATGCAAATATCAGACAAAACGCTAGAGTTAGAAATTAGTCATTGTCGACATAAACAGCGTCTAAACCGAATTTGTGGCAAAGTACTTTGAACGAAGTCCTTGTGACATCCAACGGTTCATTTGCAAATGTATCTAAGCACGTGCAAAATTGAAATTCACTATTAAAAGACCTCCGCCTGTCTTCAGTCCTTCGAAAGGAGCAAGGTGTAATCCCAGCTCTGTGAAAAAGGCGTTAGTATGTGATACATCACCACTTGTAAAATGGACACGTAGCTTTTCAAAGAATGTGCTCTTTGGTCCGCTTAAACTCCTGAATAATGAGTGAGAATTTTATAGCGAGGTAGAATTGCCCAGTAGCCTGTAAACAAGGTCGGATCATTACGTATGTGATATGAGAGTTTTGAAAGACAATGGTATATACCGATGTGTTCGAAACATTTATTGGACTTCTTAAAAACAGAGGATTTCAACTGGATAACACGTCATCTGAGTTTTTGAAGGACGTTATTAGATGGCTTCTTGTACCAATCCATACTTTAAGTAGTGAGTAATTCGATTCAAATGCGCCTTGTCTCAAAGTTTTTAGTATGGAAAAAAGTTAAGATACAATACGTTTAATTGCTGCAATCAACAACTATTTTCGGTTAATTATTTTTCTTGTGGAATTTCCATGTAAGCGTACATAAAAATAGATCTACTATATATTTGGGCAATTATCATACAGCACACAACTTTATATAAATCATAGAGATAGATCAATTTTAGTTCTACGTCTCACAGGCAAGTTGTTAGCTCCGATCCATGTCTATGTTGTTCAGTTTCCCATCCATGTCATTACACATTTCTTTTCAAAATATAACCAGATTAACATGACAATGCGGTTTAACGCCAAACATAAGTACTGTAACACACGTTTTATTAATAAGAAAACACGGTGTCATAGAAATATTGTCTAAAAGGCATTTTTCATATTTTTTATGAAATCTCTCCGATCCAGATAACAGAAATTACTTTGAGTTCCAATCACGCGGTTCGAATAAACTCAAAATTCTTAGAATTTGTGGTTAAAATCTTGTTCGCCGTTGGTCAAGCATTCTACGAGGACGGCTCTCGTCCAAGTTTTGTAAAGGTACGACAAGTATAAGGAAAGTTATTAGCAAAAGTCTTACACAAAGCGAGCATTTTTTATCCATTTATCATCCAATCCTGATCGATCCATGACGTCACCAGTCACGTGGGTTGTACACCGTGACATAGAAGGCAGGAAAAGATACGACAGTTTTCCTGTATGGTCGCAAAATCTGTTTTGAAGTTTGGTCAACTGGCAATTGAGTCTGAGAAAGGGTTTTTTGGTAATGAAAACCCATTTCGCCTGTCGAAAAGTGGTTGTAAGAATTGGACGTCCTTTCGGACGTCCAATTAAAAATTGATTCGGGCTGCAATTTAATCTTTATATGGGACATTTCTACATGTGTATAAGGAACAAGAGCTTCGCAGAGCGGCGCGTATACACCCGAGAGGGGCTTGTCAGTACAATTGGCCATTTTTTTTTCCAAATTAGGGCAGATAATTCAAGCATGAAATGTTATCAAAATTTTGTTTGCACAACCAGACACCATAGAGATTTATTGCAGCTAGTTTGATTAAATTGGTTGAAACTGTACGAGTTGCGCACACGAGAAAATTGGCATTTTTCCTTAAATTCAAGGGCAGATAATTCAAGAACGAAAAGTTATCTGAATTCGGTAAGCGGTGTTCACAACTAGAAACCATGGAGATTCATAGTGGCAAGTTTGATGAAATTCTGATCAAAACTGTAGGAGTTGCGCACACAAGGAAATGGTCATTTTTTTTTAAAAAAAATTCAATGGCAGATAATTCAAGAACGAAAAGAGTTATCTGAATTCCGTAAGCGATGTGCACAACTAGACACCATGGACATTTATTTAGGCAAGTTTGATCAAAACTGTAGGAGTTGCGCACACACAAAACTGATTAACGGGCGGATAGACGGACGGACAAACAGACAGACGGACGACCAAAACATACTACGACTCTTTGGGCGTATAAAAATGTTGAGATGAAAGAACTTTTGCTCTGCCATTTACCAGTATCCTATGCGTATACCAATTCGAGAGTGCGAAAACTGTTTTTGAAAGTGGAATTATCAGTTGACACTACTGTGAGCAGTACAGAGGGCGTGCCTCGAGGGACAGAGCAAAGTAAAATCTATCAATGAGAAATCACCAAAATAACATTAATTTCGGAACACCCCTCGTATGTGTCTGGGGTCATAAATGACCACACCTTGTAGCCTGAGTTTATTGGGGTTTTACGCCGTTTTCAAGTGCCAGGGTCATATCGCCACGGCTGGAGCACCTACCAATGGATTCATATTGTTTCTCAAACCAGTACCACCACAACACCCTAACCGAACCTCAAGCTGCTCGCCCACTAAGGTAAACGATTTCAAACCAATTGGCGGATGACAATTTTGTCAGAAATGGTATTTGCCGCGACCGGGTATCGAACCAGGGACCTCTAGAATGAGAGGCAGATGCGTTACCAACTGCGCTAAAGCGCACCGCCTTCACTAGAAAGACTTGAGTGGCTGAAAATTGAACCATTCCTGTGACCTTTGTGTTAAAATCCAGCGTGTTTCAACTGAACAAAAGTCCGACCCCGGAAATGGAGAACCTTGTGTACAAGCAAGGAGTTTTAAGGTAGTCCACCCCTAATGAGATTCGGGCGTCGTCGGAATTATTCGGGCGACGTCGAAAACATTCGGCGGTGGAACTTTCCACCACCGAATGTTTACGACGTCGCCCGAATAGGTTCGGATACGTAACAACGACGATAAAAAATTCCGAAATTTTATGAATCTCAAAATGGTCACATTACGGGTATTCTACATTAATACCTTCGAACTCTCTGGTACAACTCTTTGGTACATGTAGCTATAGTCTGGTTATGGTTTTATGGCACATGTTTACAAATTTTACCTACTATAACATTTTGTCACATAATTACAAATCATGACAATTTTGCATGCGCTGGTTCTAATCTTGTAGACACCTAAATGTATGAGACACCTGCAAGATTCTAACCAACGAATATAAAATTAGCAATGCAACCTTCGTACACAAGTTGTACAATCCTCATGCTTTGAAAACCAATTTTTCATGTTTTGCCTCTTTGTATTATATTATTATATACAATACTTTGTAAACATGTGCTATAATAACGTAACTGACTTCAGAATTACAGATAAGAAAGGGCGATAGTTTTTCAAACTGAAATATTTAACTTGATATCCATCAAACCCTATGTTGAAGGTACTCATTAGAATCGTCTCATATAGACGATTCAAATGAGTACCCACAACATAAGACTTGAATTTGAAATAAAAAAAAAAAAACAGAATGTCTTCATCCCCTCCTATCTTGCTTTGCTAGTAATAAACAATAACCCAGCTTCATTTTGCAGACAATGGATTTATTATGCGAAGCATATGACACATGGAATCTAAAGTACAAGTTCTAAACTAGAACATTATAAAACTATAGATTTGATCTTAACTCCTTCCCAAAACAAGTCCTGGCTTTGACGATGCCATATTAACCCTTTCCCAAATGGCAAATTTTTACGGCGATCACCATCAAAATCTGCCACAAACGACAAAATGGGTGTTAGAAAAGATAGGATTTGTGTAAAATATGGCACAGAAAATATTGAGACAAAAGGAGAAACTGCTGGTTATCAGCAGTTTCTTCTTTTGTTTCAATGTTTTCCCAAGCCTTTTCTATAAGGGACGTCAAAACCAGGTCTTGTTTGGGAGAGGGTTAAGAAACTCTCGAAGGAAAACAAAAAAATACTGCTAACCAACAAGTTTGTTATTTCCTCTCAGGTTTTCTATGGTAAAAACTGCATGTATGCTTCATATTCTTACTGAAAGTTGTTTTGACTTTCAAAACAGCTTTCAATTTTGATCAGTCTAGAATTTTATTGTTTGGGAAAGGATTAAAGTGATAATACTTGTACACATGCATTACAAACATTAACATTAAATTACATAAAGTAATACACAAACATAATTATTACTCCCCGGATCCTTAAGGCTTATGAGCAGAACATTGTTCAAGATCAGCCTCTGAAAACACACAGGCTGATCAAAATCCTTGTTATTCTCAGACAGCTTCTTTGTGACCTGTGGTAAATGGGGCAGTATGGACCATGGTCAATCTACACTTACATGTATGCACAGACTGATCTTGAAACTTACTTGTCCCAGTCCACGTCCACCTACTTTAACCCAGACGGCAAAATTTTGGACTGTTCCAATTTGGAAGGTGTTGCAGACGACAATTTCAAATTGATAAAATTTTAATAATCTTTTCATTTTGGTTTAGAAAACATAGTGGAAAATGAAGAAATTGCTTGTCACAAGCAATTTCTTCATTTTCTACAATATTTTCCCAAGGCTTTTCCTGTGAGGGAGTCAAAAGGAGTCATTGTGAATGGGTTCAGTATACTCAATTGACTGTTCCTCATTTTGACATCGTTAATAGAAAAGCTCTGGAAAGCATAGTACTGGGGTATCTGAGAAAAAGAAGAAAATGCCAATTATAAATCAGCATTTTGGCGTTTCCCCTCAATATTATTTACCCTATTCCAATAAAATTTTCTGTAATTGATTGGCATATTTTGATTATCTTGTCATCTGAAACTCTATTAACCCTTTCCAAAACGACAAAATTTAGGGTGATCCACTTCAAAAACTGCCACAAATGACAAAATGGATGTTATTAAAGATATGATTTGTGTAAAATATGGCACAGAAAATATTGAGACAAAAGGAGAAACTGATGGTTATCAGCAGTTTCTTCTTTTGTTTAAATGTTTTCCCAAGCCTATTCTGTTAGGGATGGCAAAACCAGGTCTTGCTTTGGAAAGGGTTAAATAATTTGATTCAATTAATTAATTTGATTCAGTGGACTGGATTAAAATATTGTCAAGGATGTTTTATTATAGTCTCATTATATAGATATAGATTCATTTGCACTAAAGTCATTCATGAATAACCATGTTCTTAAAAGTACTAAGTTTCATCTTTGACAAAACATAACAAAAGATCAACGCTGACAACACTATATAACATAATTATGTAACACTTACAAATGAAAACACAGGCTTCCTAAATTTTCTTTTGTTTTCTTGAATATCGTACTCTTGTCATGTTGATCCTGGAACATTCATTTTCTTTTGTCAGGTAGCAAAGAAAAGATCAGTCAGCGCACACGTGCAAACTGATCTTATTCTATACTGCCTTTCAGTATCAGATATTACCAGACAACAAAATCTAAGACTTGTCAAAAATTAAATTAATAATGACCTAGCAGACAACAATTTCAAGTGAATAAATGTTACATATTTTGGTCTTTCTGTGTAGAAAACAATGTGGAAAAGAAATTGCTTTTCACAAAATTGCTTGTCACAAGAGAATTCTTCTTAAGCAAAAACGTTTTCCAAAGGCTTTATCTTTTTGAGGCGCCAAAAAGTGTCATTATGCAGGTGTTGGTTAACCCTTTCCCAAACAAGACCTGGTTTTGACGTCCATAATAGAAAAAGCTTGGGAAAACATTGAAACAAAAGAAGAAACTGCTGATAACCAGCAGTTTCTCCTTTTGTCTCAAAATTTTCTGTGCCATATTTTACACAAATCCGATCTTTAATAACATTCATTTTGTCATTTGTGGCAGTTTTTGAAGTGGATCACCCTAACATTTTGTCGTTTGGGAAAGGGTTAACTCCTGCATTACACAATTGGTTATAAAATCAGTAAACTGTTGATTCTAGGTACAGTACATTTATATGTCTTGTTAGCTCATGGCTCGTTAGCCCCTTCCCAAACAACCCCTGGATTTAACTCTTTCCCAAACGCAAAAATTTAGAGTGATCCACATCAAAAACTGCCACAAATGACAAAATAGATGGTATTTAAGATAGCATTTGTGTAAAATATGGCACAGAAAATATTGAGGCAAAAGGAGAAACTGCTGATTATCTCAATATTTTCCCAAACACATTCTCCTAGGGACGTCAAAACCAGGTCTTGTTTGGGAAAGGATTAATTGACACTCTTGACAAGGAATGCTATGGAAAAATTGAAGAGAAGAGAAAAATGCTGAAAATCAGCATTTCCATTTTTTATCATTATTCATTATGTTATTGTTAGTACTAAAATTGGCAAAAAGTCCATTGCTTTTAACTTTTAATTTTCATTCTGTAACATCTTTCAACTTGAAGTGATCTCCAATAAAAATGTTTGGGAAAAGGTTTTATGTGCATAATCTAAACATAAAACTATTATGAACTCAGACACCAGATTGTAGAGTTTTAATTTTTCTGAAGTAAAAATCACTATCATGGTTGCAAAAATCTGTGGTCTGATTTTAATATTGTCATATTGTCGCTTTTCAACGAAAACCTCGTAACTGCAGCTTAAGACAAGCTGCACTTACAAGATTTTCATTGAAAAGCAGCGATATATACGAGCACATTCAAACAATTTTTTCAAAGTAAACAACAAACACTCATAAGCTTAGAAAACTACAAGCATCAATAAATTCTGAGAACAGAGCAGCACAAAACTAAATTAATAAATTTGGCAAAAGTGGCTTTCTAATGCTTTGATAACCGGTATGGTTTAATAATTTTGGCTGATATAAATCCCATTGATGAATATGAAAATACTGTGTTTTTTCACAAAACCAAATCAGTATATTGGCACAAAAATAATTTCAAATTGATAACATGATAATGTTTAAGCTAAACCCTTTCCAAAACAAGACCTGGTTTTAATGTTGCTTAAGCATAATCTTGGGAGAAATATTGAGGCAAAAGAAGAAAATGCCACTTGATATAAACCAGTATTTTCTACTTTTGCCTCATTTTTTTCTGTGCTAAAGAGAACATCAATTCTAATTTAATTGATACACATGTATCAAATTTGTCGTCTGCAACAGCTTTTCAGACCAACATAAAATTTTGTTGTTTGGGAAAGGGTTAAAGAGGAAATAATGCTCCATGTATCATTGTACCATACATTGTTTCTTGAGCTACTCGTAAAAGAAATATGTGCACCCTTAAAATGACCATTAATTGATCTTTTTACTTTACCATATTGCAAAGAATTGTTGTAACCAAAAGAAAACTTTTTGTAACATTGAGAACTTGAGAATTCTAATCAACTGGTAGTTCCAAACCAGAAGATAAACACAGTTTTAACCCTTTCCCAAACGGCAAAATTTTAGAGTGATCCACTTCAAAAACTGTAAAAAATGACAAAATGGACATTATTAAAGATAGGATTTGTGTAAAATATGGCACAGAAAATATTGAGACAAAAGGAGAAACTGCTGGTTATCAGCAGTTTCTTCTTTTGTCTCAATGTTTTCCCAAGCCTTTTCTGTTAGGGACGTCAAAACCAGGTCTTGTTTGGGAAAGGGTTATGCTAACAATTTAATCATTAGCTACCTTTCTTTTAATATTTTCCTTCTAGTTTTGTATATATAATATTGAATCTTTCTCAAAGCATAAAGCCTCTCTTCTGGAAAAAAATTGCAAAGAAAATACTGATTACAACATTTTTTTTTTCTCAAAATGTTTTCTGTTCTATTTCATACAAATGATTCGATTTATTGCAGATTTGCCATTTGGGATTTAACATCGTTTTAATCCTTTCCCAAACAAGACCTGGTTTTGACATCCCTTATAGAAAAGGCTTGGGAAAACATTGAAACAAAAGAAGAAACTGCTGATTACCAGCAGTTTCTCCTTTTGTCTCTATATTTTCTGAGCCATATTTTACACAAATCCTATCTTTAATAACATTAATTTTGTCATTTGTGGCAGTTTTTGAAGTGGATCACCCTAAAAGTTTGTCGTTTGGGAAAGGGTTAACACCGTTTTAAATTGCTATGGTCATATTGCAGTGGCAGGAGGCTGGGTGCACCTAAGTTAACCATGGATTCCTGTCTTTGCTCATACCAGTACTACCACAATGTCTTCCTAACCAAGCCTACAGGTGCTCTCCCACATAGGTTAATAATTTAAAACCATTTATGGTAGACAATTTTGTCTGAAATATTTGCCATGATCGCGGATCAAACTCAGTATCTCATGAGCTAAAGTCTGGTGCGGCAGATGCGCTACCAACTGCGCCATGGCACCGACCCAACATACATGGGTTGGATCTGAAAAAAGACCACATTAACATTTAACACAACTGTGTTTGCAGATGACTAAATAGGAATGTTCTTGTAAGTTCAAAATTAATATAAATCAATTAAGAGCACATGAAATAACCTTATTGCTGCTTTACATTGAAAACCTTGTAGCTGCAGCTTTAAACAAGCTGCAATTATGAGGTTTTCCTTGAAAAGCGATGCCAACGTTAATTGTATACCATCATTTTAGTAACAATAGATACTGTTTTAGCAATGTGGGCACAGGGAGAGATCGAATTTGCTGAGTGAAGTATTTCCCGGAGCACATGTCGATAATGTGTTTGCGAATTTCTCTTCTGCAGATCTGTTTTAAAAGTCTAGGTGTTCTGGCTTCAACCTCAAGCATTTCCATCACCTTTTGGTCTCCATCATGTTTGGCACATAGCAGCTTGAGAATGTAACGAATTTCACTGTTTGAGACACCAGCGTAAATGAGAAACTTGAGAATATCCATGTTTTTGTACTTCAGAGCCCAAAATAAAGGGGAATGCTGTGTGTTTGTAGGGTGGTGAGGTCCCTCTAGGCTGCTGCCATTCATTATGAGCATTTTGATGATTCCAGAGCTTACACGATACATCATGGCAGTTAGTAAAGGCGTATATTGGTACATGTCCGTTTTGTTTACACTAGCACCATTTGAAATAAGATATTCCACAAGCTCGGGACACTGTTGCCTTGCTGCAACCCATAATGCTGTATGGCCGTAATTATCAGTAGAATCAATGTCTGCACCACCACTTATCAACGAAACGACGCCTTCAAAGAAATGCATGCGACATGCAGTCATAATGGGTGGTTCTATCCGCCGCAAACTGTCTCTGCTTAATTTGTTCAAGTCAAATTTTCTACTCCTTTCGTGATGCTTCATCAATAAGTTGAAAATATGAAACTGCTTCTTTTGGAGAGACAGTGATAAAACGGTAGCACCTTTGACAGAAATGTTGACATCTACATCTGGATGAGACATCAGAATGCTTCTGACAACCTCTTGATGACCAGAGATAACCGCCATGTAGAGATCAAACGCATACTGAGAAAGGTTGTAGTCATTCACTGGACGAAACGACGCTGCAGGAATCAGTTTAGCCCGGAAGGAAGGCGAATCGTTCAACGACCTGGCCAACATTGTCTTTTCTACAAAATCCATTTCCCCTCTGGAGGTGACAATACTTGGTTCCAACGACATCTTTCCTGCACGATGCTTTAGCTCAACAGTTTATGTAGCGTTTGACGGAGATAGAAAACAAAATACATTTTTGACATTTTCCTCATTCATCTTGTCAAAATAGTTGTTGTTGTTTTATTAATAACGGAAGTAGCTGGTAATTAAGAGACATCTCATCTGATTGGCTTATCGTCAAATTGATAGCCAATGAAATCGATTGTTACGATTAGGTTACGGTAACATTCCATTAAACCAAAACAAACGAACTACACCTCACTTACTGTGAATATTTTACGGTGATGCCGACAGTTTTAAGAGCCAAATGTATTGTAGTTGGTAAGTTTTAAGTTGCGCTCGGTATTTTAGGTCAAATCATCCACGCTTTTTGCGATTTTAAGATCGACGTAATGACGTCCCAATGTCAGTTCGTTCCAAGTTTTTATGCTCCCCGAAGGGAGAGCATATAGTCGCCGCTTCGTCTGTCCGTCCGTCCGTCCGTCCGTCCGTCCTGTCCGTCCGTCATTCCGTCCGTCCGTCCGTCCGTCCGTCCGAAGCAATATCTCCATAACCCTTGGGCCAAATCAAATGAAACTTACCATGTGAACTCCCTGTGACAAAATGCCGATGTACTTTTCCCCGTTTTTGGATTTGAGGCCTTGTCATGGGAAAAGGGGACTTATGGTGAAATGTAGTTTTTCTCTAATTTCTCCTAGTCTAATGGTCAGAATTTGATGAAATTTCATATTTGAGTAGCAAATCAGATGCCCTTGACAATAAAGTGCTCTCCATGGCATACATTTATTGTGACAATGCCTTATTCGGGGAGCATTGTCCGTCTCTGACGGCCCTTGTTTTTGTGAGGCGCTGTGGTCTAGTGGTAGGAGTCTAAGGACGCGGGCTTAGGGATCGAGAGGTCCTGGGTTCAAATCCCTCCGAGGTCACGGGAATTTTTCTGAGCAAAAAAGTTATCCCACGTTGCTCCTCTTCACCCAGGTGTATAAATGGGGAATGTCAGTCGTTTCACTATTGAGACGTTTCCTACTTGAGACTTTTCACTATTGAGACGTTTCACTATGGGACGTTTCACTACTGTTTGTATTTTGTTGAGACGTTTCACTACTGATTTTTATAGGGGTTATTTAAAGTCATTTTTAGCTTTTTTATGTTTTTGTTTATAAAAAAAGATATAATAAATGATATTTATTGGTTTATTTATTTTCTTGATTTTATATATTATATCATTTGTGCTATTTAACCCTTTACAAAATAGATGAAAAATGTGTAGATTTTTCACTATTTATTTTCATTTACCGGTATTGTAAATTTTATGATTTTAGGATCTTAACTTATTCTGCCATTCTTTTGCATTTCAGATGCAGATGACATTTGAAATTCACTTGATTAATAAGTTTTACCGTTTCCCAAATGTCGAAATAGAGGGGTTATTGAATTTTAAAGCTCAGATAAGATACAGAAGGCACTAGAAAGACCTGAAGGTCTTGAGTCGCTCCACAGGCCTGAATTTCTTGTGGTTTACTATAAAAAATTGACAAATTTATCTAAATGCTTAAACTGATATATTTTTAAATTTTTGTGATTCTTAGAGCAGAAACAAAGTAAAGAGAAGCAATTATGTGGTCAAAGCGAAAAGAAGGTAAATGATTGACTAATATTTTGGGGATTTTTAGAGTGATGATAAAGTTGAAAACTGTCATTATGCCAAATTCAAGGGCACATAATTCAATATGTGAGTTAATAATTGTGGTAGACTAAGGGAAGTAACTTTTGATATGAGCAATTTAAAGTTCTGTAAGAGTTGTTTTTCTTTATGATAATTAGTTCAAGAAGTTGCGTTTGTGCAAGTAACATAGTGGTCATGAAAATAAAGAGACATTCTGATCTAAAAATATGATTTTGACTTGATAATTTATGCCTTGAACACCACAATAATCAAGCTGAATATTAAACTCGAGCAAGATCTTATGGTCTGTCCAAATTTTGTCAGTATTAATCTATATATGTGGCCACAAAAGTGAAAAAAGTGTCGAAAACTGAAATTTTGTCAATTTCTAGGGCACATAACTCAGATTGTAGCAATGCAATCATCCTGAAAATTACACAAAAGCAAGATCTTGTTGTCAACAAGATTCTGTCCAAATATCATCTGGATTGGTTAACAATTATGGTTGTTAGAGTGAAAACAAAGTCAAAAATTGAAATTTTGTCAAATTCAAGGGCACATAACTCATGATGTAAAATTCCAATCAAGCTGAAAATTAAACCCAGGCAAGATATCATGCTTATATATATTTTGTCCAAGTTTTGTCTTGATTGGTTGATATTTGTAGATTTTAGAGTAAAAATAAAGTCAGAACCAGCTTTTTTTGACGTTCAAGGGCAGATAACTCAAGTTATTCTGGTTCAATCCAAACTCTTTGTAGGAATCTGAGAGAGGGTCACCCAAGGATTATTCCTGTGAAGTTTGGTTGAAATCCATCCAGTAGTTTCTGAGGAGAAGATTTTTAAAGAAAAATTTTACGGACGGACGGACGGACGGACGCACGACGGACACACCGCCATGACAATAGCCCGCTGGCCTGAAAGGCCAGTGGAGCTAAAAATTGATATGAATGTGTAAAGAATTATAAATGCACAATATAGCGCATACCAGGTAAATTATTGAAACAAAAAATGACAATAGCTCGCTGGCCTTCGGCCAGTGGAGCTAAAAATGATTTAATCTACCAACATTTTCTTCTTTTTTATCATTTTTTGGGGGTATTCTTTGGGAAATCATGAAATGTAATACATATATTGCAATGTATCTATTACATTTGTGCATGTTTTCTATGCAATTTAAACACGATTGAAGAAGAAAGTTGTGGTTTCTATAGAAGCAATATATAAATTTCCATAATGTTTTCTTTGTAATAATCATATCTATAGACGAATAATTGCAAGTGTATATGCTGAAGGTAAACACGCTGAAGAGGCTCTTGAAAATGTTGAGGCAAGAAAAGAAAATGCCAATCAGATTTTTTCTTTTGCTTCAAAATTTTCTAAGTTTTAAATTGTATATCCTACTTTTTATCAAAATGAATAATTACGCAAAACTATAAAACTATACAAGGTCCCTTTTAGAAAGGGGTTGTCAAAAATGAGACAAAGTGCCTATATCATTCTTTTCTTTTTGTCTCAACATTGTGTTTGTAAAATTCTTCTGTATGAAAGTACAGCAAAATCTTGTCTCAATCATTTACCTTCTCATATAAATGTATACAGTCCTACAAATCCAAATACAAATTTCTTTTTTACAAAATACACATGGTCATCTAACCATTTGGGAAAGAAAGGGTTAAGGGTTAATTAGTTATCTATGTAGCATCTCACACTTATTGTCACTCTTTTAATGTGTGGCACACTTATGACAGTAGCAAATAACACCTTGACAACAAATGTTTGTACTATACCATGATCAATTAACCCTTTCCCAAACAACGTATAAATTTAAATTGGTCCCATTTGAAAGTTGCCTCAGATTATAATGATTGAATTGATATTTAAAGTATGTGTACAAAATTACACAGAATAATATTGAAACAAACGGAGAAAATGCTGGTTAGGAGTATTTTATTCCTTTGCCTCAACTATAATTTCCTAAGCCTGTTCTATTAACCAATCATGGCAATGTACTGGTATATGTTAGAAAATAAAGAAGAACAAAAAGAAAAAAAAAAACACACATTTGTATGTCATTCTTTAACCTCAAGCAAGACTGGTCCAAATTCATAATGCAATGTCCCAGATCTTTAAATCTTATTAAGCGTGGAAGGCCCAGGTGTTTTCCTAGCCATTTCTGAAAAAGGAGTCTTGCCTAATTAGGAAATCTTTTAACCAGAGGCCTCTTCCTAATTTCTCATTTAGGTTTTAACATCCCTAATATAAAAGGTTTGGGAAAATATCTAGACAAAAGAAGCCAATATTATCTTCTTTTGTCTAAATATGTTCGTGTTGTATTATATACAAATCCTATCTACTAGAAATCAATATTGTGGTCTTATCAGCTTTTAAATGGGACCACCCTACAATATTGCTGTTTGGGAAAGGTTTGAAAAACTACAACAACAAGAATGAATAAATATAACATTTATTAAATAAAAAATGCATTTTAATTACAATAATTTGTAATGGTTGACAGATGATGATCACATTTTTAAATATAATTTAATTACCTAAGGCTATTATAACACATAATATATATCAATCTTAATTGGATTAAAAAAAACATATTTTTCTTAATATAAAACTTAAAAAAGAAAATGTGTTTCTTGGAAAAATATGAAAAATGCTAAAAAATAATAAGAAATTCTTGAAATAATGATGACAAACATATATATAAAATAATAAAATAGTTGAGACGTTTCACTACCAAATAGTAGTGAAACGTCTCATAGTGAAACGTCCCATAGTGAAACGTCTCAATAGTGAAAAGACCGACACCCATAAATGGGTACACAGGAGAGTTGAAAGCCGATGTGCTGTGGCTGCCGCAGGCGCCGACTGTAAACAGCCGACTTGAAGCTCGATGATCATGGAGTAAAGTGTGAAAGTCGCGCGAATATGAACCTAGTTCGTAAATTTGAGACTATAAACCACCTTTACTTTTTTTACTTTTTCTTCATCGATTTACACCTATTTTTTTACCGTCAAATAGACAATATGTTCTCTAAAACTACACAAAAATATTTGGTCAGTTATTGATATAGGTAGTTAGTTTTAGGTACCACACCAAAACGGCCCAAGACTGAAATGATCCACCTTTGGTCAAAAGAACCAACATAGATCTATAATTCTATAATTATGTATATTCTCTCGAAATAAAATAAAATTGTTTACAACATTGTTCTATCAGTTTGCCCTTTGTGAAAGGATTAATACTTAACCCATTCCCGTCACAGTGACACATTTTGATGCCCTACAAAATAAGTGTTTTGGAAAACATTGTGGAAAATGAAGAAATTGCTTGAAGTTGTGACAAGCAATTTCTTCATTTCCAGCAATGTTCTCTACCCAAATAGACTAAAAAATCCATTTCTTTGAAAATGTTGTCGGCAGCATCTGAGTTTGGACCAGTTCGAAATTTTGTCGTTTGGTAATGGGTTAATACTTGTGACATATTGATCAGGGTCCAACATTAACTTTTTTGGTTACTAGACTGTCGGGCTTGTAAGTGCCAGATGCTGCTAGCCCTGACCCAATATGCACTGGTCCTGACCAAATGCTTGTACCAGAAGGATAAAATAGAAAAGGTGTTATATCTAATAACAATGATCCTTTCATAAGCTAAAAGGTCATTTTTGAATCACAAATGAATGAAAATTTTAAAGGGCCTATGTTCTTGTTGTGTCAAATATCCTGTGTTTTCATTATTGTAATTGTGACTGAGATTTGAAATGAGGCTGCCGAGTCGGTCTTGCATCTTTGGGATCTAACTAGCCCTGACCAAGAAGCAGGCAGGTAATGTCTGTCGGGCACAGGTTAATGTTGAACCCTGCATATGTCAACAATTAATCACTAGCATAGGGGGTGGGTGGGGGGGGGGGGGGGTGATTAAGATAAACTGACATGATTTAAAAACGCAAAAAAAATACTTTTACAGATGGTAGGTCACTATCTACTACAGTCTACAAAACCAATGTAAAGCCATGTACAATTGTAAATGTTACAATTGTTAACATAACAGGACAGAAAATGACCTTTAAAGCCATGAATAATGCCTGAATGGACGTCAGATTATGCCAAAATGCACATTGAGTCAAGAGCCTGGCATCGAACAGGACAACGACAGTGAATCCGTGTTTCACAGACGATTTACAGGGTTTACACCGACTTTCAAATCTGGGGGTACAAACCATACTTTTACAGCATGCTTGTACCCCCTCTAGTAGAGACAAAGAAGGCTGCTTGCAAAAACTAGGGGTACAAAATTCATTTTTGGGGTGAAAAAAACCCATTTTGAGGTTTTTGGACACCCTGATTTATCACTGTGTCACAATGTATTGGTTGCTCGTGATTACCAACCATAGAATTGGCTGTAGACTGAGCCGTCACAAATCTGTTTCATTAGTGACATGACATACATTGTATATACAATTGTGTTGATGTACAGTTGTTACACGCCGCTGACCAGGACATGGGCGGTCTGTAAATGTTTCCGTGTCCTTTACACATCTCATTAACCATGGAACCATCGATTCGGCTACATTAAAGCGTCTAGCTGCTGCTACCTTCATTAGCAAAACACCGCCAAACAAAAGCCCCAAAACTAATTAATATGAATGTATATAATTGAATTATGATTTATTGAATTAGAAATTATGGATTTATTTTATGTTAATTGGTTTTACATCAAATGATGTACGTTTTTACTTTTAGGGGATGCTACAGCTGGAAAAAGTTCGTTATGTCAGGTGTTTCACAGTGACAACTCATTCTTTCCGAAAAATTACACCATGGTGAGTATTTGACAGAGGAAGTCAGATAAGAAGGGTCATTGTCTTTTCCAAATTTATGCATTCCCAAATGTCAAAAATTTAAAGTGATCCAATCTGAAAGCTGTTGCAGTCTGGACAGCAAAATGAAGAAAGAAAAATAAAGAAGAAAAGGGTGATTGAACTAGCATATATAGTAAATATTGAGGCAGAAAAAGAAAATGCTGATACACAGCATTTTCTCCTTTTGCCTCAATGTTTTCCTAAGCAGAGTGTATAAGTGATATTTAAAGCAGAGTTTGGGAAAGGGTTAATTTATTGTTCATCAAACCATATGTTATAGGTGCTCATTCAAATCATCTCATCAAGATGATTCAAATGAGTTTATTCAACATATATAGGTTTTGGATCTGAAATAACAAAATAAGAATTTCTCTAACCCCTCTTATCCATGGCTCTAATAGGGAACGATTTTATCAGGTTAACCATGACGTAATTTTGGACAAACAAACAGTATTTCGTGGATGTTGTTATAAAATCTCGTAACTACGGCTTGATTCAAGCCGTAGTTACGAGATCTTCTAACAACACTGACGGTTTATCAAAACATAACGGTAAACTATATATATTTTTAGCACAAAATTCATTGCCATTTGGCATTGACAGCAGATGATCTTTTTGCCAGCATTGAATAAAAATCAACTTTAAGTATGGATCAGGATGTCTTTCCAATAGGATCTTACCAATTTTGGCTCATGAAAAATTAATAAAATATACCTTTTTCTTTTTGCCAAAATTTTAGGGGAGATTAGGACTCTCCCTCGCAACCTCACCCTGTGAATCTGCTCATGTATTTTAAGAGGTCCTAACAACTTTTGAAATCAACATAAATCCAGATCAGCCTGAGTATTTGCACAGACTGGTCAAGATCCTTATTGCTCTCTAAAATTATTTTCTTAAATTCATCTTTCTTGAAATCATTGATGCTTGTAGAAAAATGTAGAAAAACATCAAGGCATTAAGGGAAAATAAGCTATTGATGCCTGTCACATGCATTTTCTTCATGTCTAAAACATGTTTCTACAAACTCTCCTATGAGAAGGACTAAGAACATGGTGTATAATCACATGACTCAGAATTTCCGATAATCTTCAATATCTTTTTTAATACTTGACCAATTTGAATTAGGTTTGAAGCAGAGAAGGTGGGAAAATGCCAGGAATATGCTGGACGTGTTGGATTTTTGAAAAATCAACTGATAAAAAGTTATTGAAGATAAACCAAAATTTTGCTTTATCTTCAATAACTTTTTTATCAGTTGATTTTTCAAAAATCCAACACGTCCATCTAATATGTGACATCTGTCCGCATTCTCTGCTTCAAATCAAATTCAAATAGGTCCTGCCTTTACAAAATTATTGAAGATTTTCTGAAAATATTGTATCACATGATTATCCACCGTGAAGAAGGGAAGCGAAAATTGGCGAATAACACCAATAATTGTTTTTGTTGCAGACTACTGGTGTGGAGCTACTGGTCAAACAAGTGAACATACCAGAAACAAAAGATGGGGTTGTAAGTTGTGTTTATCCCATTTCCATGAAAGCACACATTTTTACACCTCACAGATTAAAGGCTTTTCAAAACATTGTGGAAAATGAAGAAATTGTCAATAGAAATGATGAAAATTAATGAAGATAAAAAATATTTAAACAGTCTGTCAGAATGGATTTTTAGCGAGCCGGGACTTTATGTCCGGGGAGCTAATGTCACAGCCCTAGTGTCGGCGTCAGCGTCGGCGTCAGCGTCAGCGTCGGCGTCGCGTCCAGTCGCGTCTTCACTTGAAAAACTTTAACCTGGTCTATATCTCAGGCACTATAAGAGATACAGCCTTGATATTTCATACATAGATACATCTCGACAAGACCTTTCATTTGGGACCATGACCTTTGACCTCGTGACCTTGACCTTGGAGTTTGACCTACTTTTGAAAAACTTTAACCTGGCCTATATCTCAGGCACTATTTGAGATATAGCCTTGATATTTCATACATAGATACATCTTGACAAGACCTTTCATTTGGGACCATGACCTTTGACCTTGTGACCTTGACCTTGGAGTTTGACCTACTTTTGAAAAACTTTAACCTGGCCTATATCTCAGGCACTATTAGAGATACAGCCTTGATATTTCATACATAGATACATCTCGACAAGACCTTTCATTTGAGACCATGACCTTTGACCTTGTGACCTTGACCTTAGAGTTTGACTTTCTTTTTAAAAAATGCTGTTTTTGTGACAAGCTCTCGTATAGGCGAGCTACGTTGTCCACGGACAACTCTTGTTTTGTCCAGTTTTAAAGTTTCAGTAGAAATACTTATTTGCATAGATCTACTAAATGGTTGCATTTTTTGGTAGTAATAAAAATGTTTTCTCTTTCAGGAATTGTACTTGTATGATTCAGCTGGGAAAGAGTTGTTTTCAGAAATGGTTACCAAATTTGTAAGTGTGTACATCATGTATTAACCCTTAATTTGCTGACTTTAATTTTTTCTTTAAAAAAGAAAAGCCAAATTTACAACACATTGCATTATGCCTGTTTCAAGGTTCTGCCACAATAAGTTGGAAGAAAGCTAGCAGCGTGGGCTAAGATCAGGCTGTACATGGACTGTGTTGCCTGATAATGCCTGTCAATAGCATGAGAAGAGTAATTAGCCAGCTCAGTATACAGTAGTTGAAAACAAACTGGCAAAGAATTAAAAATATCTTGTGAGAAGAATGATTGAAAAATGTGCTTTCAGTTTGCACCTTGTTGCAATAACTACCAAATTTTTATTTTCTCTTCTTGACTGACAAATCTTTACCTAACCAGCAGAAGAGCAGGGTTGGCAATCGACCGGTCAATATGATTATTGACCGGGCCGGCGGTCAATACTGGTTTTAACCGGTCAATACTGGTCAATAGTGGTCAATACTGGTCGATTGGTGGTCGATTGGTCAATTGGAATGGTCAATTGGGAAGAGTACATAAACCATGGTTTTCTTTCTTGCATAACCAGTGATATTTGTCATTGTATGTAGAATTACATGCTTAGGCTATAAACTTTAGTGTGATGAACTGCATGTATTACGGTTTACCTCTCCATTTCCTAAATATGTCTTTATGTATAGCTGCTTTTCAACGAAAGCCTCATAGCTGCAGCTTTAACCTGTTCCCAAACAACAAAATTTTAGGACAGTCCTAAGCTGCTTTAGACAACAAAAGTGATGTTAAAAAGGAAGGTATTTGTGTACATTATTGCCTAAAATGTGTGTTTTCAGTCTGTTATTGGCATTGTATAACCAGCAGAAAGCGGGCGGATATCCAGAGAAATCGTGCATTAATCGGCAGATTCACGTGGGATATCGGACCAGTTTTGCACTCAAATATCCTCGATCGGGGATTTGTTGTGAGTGCTTCAGAAAATTGAAAATAAAGCCGAAATTTTGTCATTTCCCTTTTCCGCGATGTAAATTCTTGTAAGACCCCATTTCCAGTTTACATCCCAATAAATAAACTAGGTCTCCCAGTGTAACTAACCATATCTGATGACGTAATAATTATAGTGACGTAGGTTTAATTCTTGGAATCAAAAAGTAAACAAACGGGCAGCTGACAGATTTTAAACTAAAAGTGTATTTCGTGGACATGGAAGGATAGAAATTAGAATTGAGTGGTTGTGGTCTAGGTCAAATGTGGTGGTAAGCCTATGTATTTCTTGTTCTTCTTTTAATTACTGCAATTTTTCCTTTACAACTTTGTTTTTATTGAAATGAACGAATGTCTGAAACGAACCAAACGGTCCAGAGATCTACCTTGGAAATTCCGGCCTTTTAATTTATTACTCGCACTGAAATGAACGTTAGGATAACCGGAGCATGTTTCCAAAAGAAAACTAAGTCGAATATTGTTAGGATTTCGCCAACCCAAATGAAGATTATGTCAGTAAAAATGCGATGAAACTTGACTATAGCTACACGATGAAAATCTAACGGCCCGTCTAGTGGATATCGCACCTACTCGATATATGTCGAGTGGAATGCCGGAAAACTCTGGTATCTGCCGGTGTAAATGTGGCTAAATTTTCACTAAGTTTTTTAGTTATTCGTCTTATTTTATTACATTTCTTTGCAAATTATTAATATTTTATGCAATAATAGCGTCAATTCACGTTTTTTCGGTCGTTAACATTCTCAGAGGCCCACAAAATGGGTTATCGCCTTCGACCTCCGGTCTCAGGCGATAACGCATTTTTTGGGCCTCTGAGAATGTTAACGACCTCAAAAACGTGAATTAACCCTATAATATAGCACAGAAAATATTGAGACAAAAGGAGAAACTGATGGTTATCAGCAGTTTCCTCTTTTGTCTCAATGTTTTCCAAAGACTTTTCTATTAGGGACCTCAAAACCAGGTCTTGTTTGGGAAAGGGTTAAATAAGCTGCAGTATCAAGGTTTTTGTTGAAAACTGACAATATACTATTTTCAGTGGGATATTCCCTCAGTGTTAGTGGTAGTGTATGACTGTACAAGTGAAACCTCATTCAACAGCTGTGAAAAATGGTTACAGCGAGTTAGACAACAGAGTCCAGAAATGGTCATACCTGGTAGGTTAATGATCCCAGTGTTCTCCCCAGCCTAATAAGCTGTATTGGCCCCACTACAGCTTCATGTAAATCACTATAATACCCCTACAGCTTCAAACTTACCCCTACAGCTTAATTTCTCCAAAATGGTCACCAAAATAGAGATATTGAGAGGTATTTTGTGTCACAAATTGGTTGAATAATGCATTCTTATACATTAAAATGTGACAATTCTGTATGAAAACCATAATGGGAAAAGAAGAAATTGCTCGAAATTGAGCAAATTCTTCTTTTCCCATTATGTTTTTTATTCACAATTATTTGCATGGACACAATTTTATTTGCCCCTACACTACAGCTTCAAATTATTCTGGGAAGAACCCGGGGTTAATCATTACATTGATTACAATGCTTGTTTCATGTGTGCAAGTTGTCATACAGCTTGGGCTCATTATGTCAACCTGCCGCGTTCTGTATCAAATTGAAATTATTGTCACATTCTTCTAAATAGGAATAAACAGTAGCTATTTTAAAATTGATTTGTTTGGAGAAAATCTCATAGATGTGTATTACTAAATAAAGGAAAAGAGATTGTTGATTTCGCACAATGCATATATTCCTTACTGTGTTTTAACTATACATATATAAAACCATACATGTTTGAAAATTGGATGTTGCAATCAACAAATAACACACTTTCATGTTTATTTTTCTCCAAGCTTTTCACATTAAGGTATTGATCAAAGCAATGTATTGTCGCAAAATGTTTTAAAGTCAAGCTGGAGTTACGAGGTTTTGCAATACCTCTGACGATATTAGAGGAGGTGAAGACATTCAAAATGAGTTATTTCAAATTCAAACCCTATGTTGTGGGTACTCATTTGAATCGTCTCGATGAGACAATTCCAAATAGTACAGGTCTTCAACTAAGGATTTTATGACAAATAAATAAAATATAGCATTTTCAAAAGCCATTGCCTCTCTTATCTGTAGCTCTGAATGATGGATCAAGACTGGTATGCCAATTTAACCCTTTCCCAAACGGCAAAATTTCAGGGTGATCCTCTTAAAAAAACTGCCAAAAATGACAAAAGGGGTGTTATTAAAGATAGAATTTGTGTACAATATGGCAAAGAAAATATTGAGACAAAAGGAGAAACTGCTGGTTATCAGCAGTTTCTTCTTTTGTTTCAATGTTTTCCCAAGCATTTTCTATTTGGGACGTCAAAACCCGGTCTTGTTTGGGAAAGGGTTAATTCCATGCATATTATCACGGTGTATAATCACGTGACTTTGAATTTCTGATAATCTTCAATAACTTTGTCAATACTTGACCAATTTGAATTCAGTTTGAAGCAGAGAAGATGGAAAAAAGTCAGGAATAACCCAGACGTGGTGGGTTTTTGAAAAATCAACTGATAAAAAAGTTATTGAAGATAAACCAAAATTTTGGTTTATCTTCAATAACTTTTTTTATCAGCTAATTTATCAAAAATCGACCACGTCCATCTAATGCGCGACGTCTGCCCATCTTCTCTGCTTCAAACCGAATTCAAATTGGTCCCGTATTAACAAAATGATTAAAGATTTTCTGAACATTTTGTATCGCATGATTATCCACCCTGATTATGTTTATCATGTTTACAGGTGTTATAGTTGCTAACAAAGTAGATCTAGATCAGCGGAGGGTGATCAGTCCAAAGATGGGCAGTGAGTTTGCAGCTTCATGTGGTCTTAAATACTTCGAGTGTTCAGCGGTATGTCAGGTTTTACTGTATTTAAGTTAACCCTTTGTCACACAACACCTGGTTTTGATGTCCCTAATAGAAAAATATAAGGAAACATTGAGACAAAAGATGAAAATGAAAGTGAACATTTGTTTTGAGTGCTGAAATACAATTTAACATATTTGAAAAAATAATGTTGTAAATGCTGTTAAAATTTCTACCAAACTTAAAGGGACATTTCATTCCAATTTCAATTTTTTAAAGTATGTCTTGATGCCAAGATTGGTTATTCTAATGAGTATAAATACTATTAGTCTAGGAGGTAGATGAGGTTTAATTGCGGTAAAAGCACCATACAACTTTTATACCGATTCTTGTAGCAAATTGTCTCAGGAGTTCGGAAATGCGCGTCTGACGCGCATCCGCCTAGATATAAGGGGAGAAAATTGAGGTTAAAGTTGTCTGCCCTTGGATTTTTAAGCCAAAAATGGAAATCTTACTAGTCATTTCTTTTAAGGCATTGAGTTATTACAAATGCTTTAAAATTGGTAAATATATGCACATATCATCTCCATACATATTTTTATTATGTTTAATGAATGTTTTTGAATCATAAAAATCCAAGATGGCCACCAGAATGTCTATTTTTAGTAACAAAAGGTGTATTTTTTAAAAATAAGATTTTTTCTGGGATGCATAATACGCTTATATGAATTTTTATGCATGTGTTTAATAAACAAAAACTGGGAAATTGTCTCAGGAGTTCGGAAATGCGCGTCTGACGCGCATCCGTCTAGATATAAGGTGAGAAAATTGAGGTCAAAGTTGTCTACCCTTGGATTTTAAGCCAAAATGGAAATCTTACTAGGCATTACTTTTAAGACATCGATTCATTACAAATGGTTTTTATTTGGGAAATATATGCACAATTCATCTCCATACATATTTCAAAGATGTTTTATGGAAGTTTTTGATCCTTAAAAATCCAAGATGGCCACCAGAATGTCTATTTTAAGTAACAAAAGGGTCTTTTTTTAATATAAGTTTTTTTCTGGGACGCATGTATGTTGATATGAATTCTATGCACATATTTAATAAATATAAACCAATTGGAACTTAGCAAATTAGGAAAAAAAGTTTTGGATAGTATTTGAAACAGATTTTTAAGCTTAAATTGCATTTTCATGTCCTGAGAATTTTGCGAAAAGCATTTCGATGCACTCCTTTTAAGGCATTGATTCATTACAACTGGCATTTAATGGGGAAAATATGCATATATCATCCCCATTCATATTTCAATGATGTTAAATGAAAGTTTTTGATCCACAAAAATTCAATATGGCCGCCATGATATCTATTTTTAGTAACAAAAAGGTCTTTTTTGAAATAAGATTTTTTCTGAGACACATATATATGCTAATATGAATTTTTATGAATGTATTTGATAAATATTGACTTATTGTAACATAGAAATGTAAGCAAAATAAGTTTTGGATTGTTGGAAAGTAAGTTTCGGATAGTGTTCTAACCAAAGTTTTAAGCTTAATTTGCATCTACATAATCCTGAGGATTTTGCCAAAAGTTTTTTCGAGCCATAGATTAAACACATTTACAGAGTTATTCTTTTCAATATACATGTGTGTTATACATTGTATATGCATTTCACATAATCACTTAGTACGGATACTTATAACCATCAAGAATTGTGTAAAGCCAACATGAATGCCAAGATGGCCACCATTTCATGAATTCTGTTGTACAAATTTGCTTACTCACGGGAAGTTTTCCTAAACATACAAAATCGCATTTTGTTGATGCAGGTCTGCATGTTATTGCTTCATTATCTGGCTGAATCCCAATTAGAAACAACAAATTCGAGAAGCAATGAATCTTACACAGAACCTTGGTATATTACCTTTTCCAGGATGTGGCCCTTATGAAGTTTTAAAATGTACACTGTATCCTATAACCTTTATAACATTATTTCTTTCTGTTTCCCAGGTACACACGATAACCGATATAATGCTGTAAAATTTGAAAGACGTAAAAGGAGGTCAACATGTCAAGAATTAAAACCTTACATATTGTCCAAAAATCATGACCTGGGGAAGTGAAGTCCTTTGATGAAAATACCTGATTAAAAACATAAACATGTGTGTCACTTAGACAGTCCGAAGCTAGTTTATGCCTGTCAACCGATTCCTATGATCCTCTTAAACTCCTAAATTTTGGGCACAAGTCCTATACTTTCAAGTACCTCGTATACTCCTATATGCAATTCTCCTATATTTTGAAAATGTTTCCTACATTTTTGGTAAAATTATTGTCAATGAATGATAAGATGCTATTTGCTACTTTATTTTTAAGGTAAGAGAATTTCTGTCTTCCATTATAGCATTAACATACTGTATAATGTTCTGGTGTTTCCGTCTGTTCATCATCACTGATTCGGTTACCTGCAAGGTATTTGAATAGGACACTCACATTTAAGGTGCCAATACAGATGATGAGGATCATGCTATGATGTATAGTAGCCTACTTTCTGGATTGTGATACTGTGGAACTTTATTAGCTCACCTTAGCTGAGTGTGAGGTATCGTGATCACCCGTCATCCATCGTCCGCCTGTCTGTTCACAAGTAAAAAAATACTATCCTCCTATGGGTTAGGGTTAGGTCTAGAGTTTTGCAATTTTGTATGTAAAATCTCATTGTATGAAGGTCCTCTACCAAAATGTTTCAAGTGATTGTGGTACAATGAAATTAAACCATATGTTGTGGGACCTTTATCACATTTCATATAGACAAAGAATGCAATCCTGTTCAATCTACTACACTTGAATCGTTTGACCCAGGGCTTTGAAATTTGGTCTATGGAATTGTCTTATAGCACCCCCTAAAGTACTTCAAATTATTATGTTATAATGAAGATTGGCCCTGTGTTGTTAGTATTAGATTACATAAAGAGACAAAAAATCTAGGCTTATTTGTACTCCGGCATTCGAGGGCTTTCAAAAAAAGTGCTGAATTGTCTGAAAGCCCTCTGCAAAAATGCGTTTAATTATTGTGCTACAATTAAATTGGGTCCTATGTTGTTAAATATCATTTTCTAGATATAGACAGATGGAGGAGCAAATCCCTGACAATCTTCTACTCCCTATATGTTTGACCTACAGCTTTGAAATTTGGTTCGTATAATTGTCTTATGGTCTTTAATCAAAATACTTGAAAGTTTTGTGGTGCAATGAAAACTGGCCCTTTATTGTGGGATATTGTATTACATATGACGGGCAAGAATGGATTCGTTTGCAATCTTCTGACAAATGTTTGCCTGAAATGAAAATTGGCTGGAAGTTGTTGGTCTGGGATGTGGCAGAAGGTATCTGATACATACAATCTCCTCTAAACCTCAGTGTTGTTCTCGACTTTCTTGTCTTAAAACACAAATGCATTAACATACAACAAACTAGACTGGGTCAGAACTGTTGGTATAACACAAAGCTGTCAGTGAAATTATGGCCATGGCTGCAATATTTCTTTGGCTTATTATATTATATATATGTTTAATGAGAGTTAAAGCCAAAATGGGCCTCTTAGAGCGCATTCAAATTGATTCTAAGGGCATTTAGATTGTCAAAATTTTCTTGGGGGAGGACATTCATCCCCCTATGTTCAGAGATGACGTCTCTCATGTCCTCTCCCCCACTTGTACCTTTTGCGCTAGTTTGAATCAGCATTTTCAATGCTCCGCCACTTTCAATTATAGCTTTAAAGCCCATGTGAATGCTTGAGACAAAAATGCTTTTCTTAAACTCCTATATTAAATCTCAAAATGGGCTAAAAGCTCCAGTTTTTCTTGGAAAATATTCCTATTACAACTCCCTTTTTTAGAAGACTTGGTTGACAGCCTGTAGTTCCTCTAAGCATGTCTCAATTCCCAGACTTGTTTGATGATACCATGGGATATCACGTCAGTTGTTACAGCAACTTCACTGCCACAAGGGGTTCTACAGGACAACCTTATACTGTAGATGAGTCGAAATCATACACAATTTGCTCTAATGAACAAGGGAAAGCTGGTCCATAGAGTACATCTGGTATATTCCTTGCAACCTGTGTATTTTGTGACTGTCCTGCGAAATTGAAAGGCCATTTCAAAAAGGAATATCGGGGGAAATGTGAAACTGAAGATGCAGCAAATGTCATTACATTATGAATTAGGTGTGATAAAAGACGATAAAAACTAGTAGCAAAAATCAGTGACATTGGCATGATTGCAAAAGAAGTCAAGTATCACCAAAGCTGCAAGGATTATGAAGCTCAACAAATATAGGTTAACAGTCTTGGAATAAAAATCAGTAAGTGTTGCCCTGATTTACTATTTGAGAGGTTTAGTGAAGGCTTTAGAGAAAGGCCACAATGGCCTATATGAACCTGTAACAATGGAAGCCCTTGCCAAATGCCAAGCAGATCCCCGAGGAAATTTAATTAGGTTCTTCAATGTGCTTTACACATGGTCAAAGGGTACTCTTAGAGTTTAAAATTGCTAGAGCCTAACCACCATACAATCTTGTCATTTAGGAAAGGGTTAAATAATAGGGCTGCTTTAAGACTAAACCTTCTACGTAGTAGGTTGTTTCAACAATTGAGCTGTGATCAAAATCAAAACTAGAAGGATTCGCTTTCTCTTGCACATCATAGTGCATTGTGTATGATTTCGACTCATCTACAGTGTTAGATTGCCCTATAGAATCCCTTATGGCAGTGAAGTTGCTGTAGCAACTGATGTGATATACCGTGGTATCATCAAACGAGTCTGGGAGAATAATCGAGGTATAATTGGAGGAACTACCTCTGGACAGTCTAACAGACGCACATGTTTGTGCTTTTAACCAGGTATTTTCGTCAAATGGTTTCACTTCCCCAGGCAAGAGGTTTTGGCCAATGTATAAAGTACAATTCCTGACATGTTGACCTCCTTTTTGTCTTTAAATTATGCAGCATTATATTAATTATTTTGTGTACCTGGGAAACAGAAAGATATAATATTATAAAGGTTATAGGAAACTGTGTACGAAACTTTACAAGGGCCACTTCCTGGAAAAAGTATTACCGGGTATATTAAGTTACTGTGTAACAAAAATAGAATTCCATCAGATTCATTCAGGGGTATAAGTTGAAAATTTTGAAAAACCTGAAAACCTGGAAAAGTCTGTATTTATATAGTAAAAATCGAGAAAATGGGGCATTTTGGAATACTCAAAAACCTGAACTTCATGCATATGCCTGAAAACTTTTACCCCTGTTCATTGCTTTCCAAATTTGTAATATGTAATTTATGATTGTGATTCAGCCAGATATGGAGCAATAACATGCAGACTTGAATCTACAAAAAGCCATTTTGTATGATTAGGAAAACTTCCTATGAGTTAGTCCATTTCTACAACAGAAATCATCATGTAATTCTTAATTAACCAAAATGGTGGCCATATTGGCATCCATAATTGTCTTTAGAAGTTTTTCCGGGTGGTTATAAATATCCGTTTACAATAATTGATTATGCGAAATGCATATTCAATGTATAATACACATGCATATTGAAAAGAATAAATCTGTTTGAAAAAACCTTTAATCTACCGATCGAAAAGCTTTTCACAAAATTCTCGGGATTATATGTAATGAAAGTACAATTTGAGCTTAGAATTTGTTTAGAATACTATCCGAAACATATTTTCCCTACTTTTCTATGTTCCAATAAGTTAATATTTATTAAATACATGTACATTCTTAAAGATTCATATTAGCATAATATATAAGCGTCCAGAAAAAAATCTTATTTAAAAAAACAACAACACCTTTTTGTTACTAAAAATAGACATTCTGGCGGCCATTTTGGATTTTTATGGATCAAAAACGTTCATTAATTATCATTAAAATATTTATGCAGATAATATGTGCATATATTTGCCAAATAAAAAAAAAACATTTGGAATGAATCAATGCCCTAAAAGAAATGCATGGAAACGCTTTTCTCAGGACATGAAAATGCAATTTAAGCTTAAAAATTTGTTTCAAATACTATCCAAAACTTATTTTTCCTAATTTGCTAAGTTCCAATTGGTTTATGTTTATTAAATATGTGCATAGAATTCATATCAACATACATGCGTCCCAGAAAAAAACTTATTTAAAAAAAGACCCTTTTGTTACTAAAAATAGACATTCTGGCGGCCATCTTGGATTTTTAAGGATCAAAAACTTCCATAAAACATCTTTGAAATATGTATGGAGATGAATTGTGCATATATTTCCCAATTAAAAACCATTTGTAATGAATCGATGTCCTAAAAGTAATGCCTAGTAAGATTTCCATGTTGGCTTAAAATCCAAGGGTAGACAACTTTGACCTCAATTTTTAGCTCCACTGGCCGAAGGCCAGCGGGGCTTATGTCATGGCCCTGTGTCCGTCGTCCGTCCGTCCGTCCGTCCGTCCGTGCGTGCGTGCGTCCGTGCGTAAACTTTTTCTTTAAACATCTTTTTCTCCAAAATTACTGGACCAATTTCAACCAAACTTCACACGAATCATCCTTGCATGTATCTCTACCAAATTCCTTCAAAAGAATAAAATCTATGCAGAACTTGAATTTTGATTAATTTAATTGAATTAAATTTTCGAAAAATCTTTAAAAATTCTTCTTCTCCAAAACTACTGGACCAAATACAACCAAACTTCACAGAAATCTTCCTTGCATAAATCTCTACCAAATTCCTTCAAAAGAATAAAATCCGCGCAGAACTTGAATTTTAATTAATTTAATTGATTTAAATTTTCGAAAAATCTTTAAAAATTCTTCTTCTCCAAAACTGCTGGACCAATTTCAACCAAACTTCACACGAATCATCCTTGCATGAATTTCTACCAAATTCCTTCAAAAGAATAAATTCTATGCAGAACTTGAATCTTAAATAATTTAATTGAATAAAATTTTCGAAAAGTCTTTAAAATTTCTTCTTCTCCAAAACTACAGGACCAATTTCAACCAAACTTCACAGAAATCTTCCTTGCATGAATCTCTACCAAATTCCTTCAAAAGAATAAAATCCGCGCAGAACTTGAATTTTAAATGATTTAATTGATTTAAATTTTCGAAAAATCTTTGAAAATTCTTCTTCTCCAAAACTACTGGATCAATTTCAACCAAACTTTACAGAAATGTTCCTTGCATTAATCTCTTCTTAATTACCTAAAAAAATAAATTCTATGTTGAACTTAAAGTTTGATTAATTGAATTAAATTAAATTTTCGAAAAATCTTTTCCAAAACTACTGGACCAATTTTAACCAAACTTCACACAAATCTTCCTTGCATTTATCTCCTCTAAATTCCTTAAAAAAATAATTTCTGTGAAGAACTTAAATTTTAATAAATTTGATTAAATTGAATTTTCGAAAATTGTTAAACAATCTTTTTCTCCAAAACTACAGGACCAATTTCAACCGAACTTCACAGGAATCTTCCTTGCATGAATCTCTTCCAAATTCCCTCACGATCGGATGAAAAGCATGGCCGTTGTGGGCTAGGATTTTTTTCGCTATATGTAATTTTAAGAAAATTGTAAAAACATTTCTGCTCCTTAATCACTTATTAGATTTCATTCTGGTGTAGCATGAATCTTCTTTGAATAGACCTCTATATGTATATGTATATGTGTATTCCTTGAAGAAGTAAGTAGTCTAAATGTCTAAAAGCCAGTGGAGCGATACAGGGCCATCTTGGCCCTCTTGTCTCCCCTTATATCTAGACGGATGCGCGTCAGACGCGCATTTCCGAACTCCTGAGACAATTTCCTATTTTTTATTCATTAAACACATGCATAAAAATTCATATAAGCGTATTATGCATCCCAGAAAAAATCTTATTTTTAAAAAATACCCCGTTTTGTTACTAAAAATAGACATTCTGGCGGGCATCTTGGATTTTTATGATTCAAAAACATTCATTAAACATCATAAAAATATGTATGGAGATGATATGTGCATATATTTACCATTTTTAAACCATTTGTTATAACTCAATGCCTTAAAAGAAATGACTAGTAAGATTTCCATTTTTGGCTTAAAAATCCAAGGGCAGACAACTTTAGCCTCAATTTTCTCCCCTTATATCTAGGCGGATGCGCGTCAGACGCGCATTTCCAAACTCCTGAGACAATTTGCTACAAGAATCAGTCTAAAAGTTGTATGGTGCTTTTACCGCAATTAAACCTCATCTACCTCCTAGACTATATCAGTTTTTAGCTCCACTGGCCGAAGGCCAGCGGGGCTTATGTCATGGCCCTGTGTCCGTCGTGCGTCCGTCCGTGCGTGCGTGCGTCCGTGCGTCAACTTTTTCTTTAAACATCTTCTTCTCGAAAACTACTGGACCAATTTCAACCAAACTTCATATGAATCTTCCTTGCATGAACCTTTTTCAAATTCCTTCAAAAAATTAAATTCCGTGTAGAACTTGAATTTTAATTAATTTAATTTAATTAATTTTCGAAAAATCTTTAAAAATTCTTCTTCTCCAAAACTACTGGACCAATTTCAACCAAACTTCACAGAAATCTTCCTTGCATGAATCTCTGCCAAATTCCTTCAAAAGAATAAAATCGGTGCAGAACTTGAATTTTAATTAATTTAATTGATTTAAATTTTTGAAAAATCTTTAAAAAATCTTCTTCTCCAAAACTACTGGACCAATTTTAACCAAACTTCACAGAAATCTTCCTTGTATGAATCTCTTCTTAATTCCTTCAAAAAGATAAATTCTGTGTATAACTTAAATTTTAATTAATTTAATTGAATTAAATTTTCGAAAAATCTTTGAAAATTCTTCTTCTCCAAAACTATTGGACCAATTTCAACCAAACTTCACAGAAATCTTACTTGCATGAATCTCTACCAAATTCCTTCCAAAGAATAAAATCCGTGCAGAACTTGAATTTTAATTAATTTAATTGATCTAAATTTCGAAAAATCTTTAAAAAAATTTCTTCTCCAAAACTACTGGACCAATTTAAACCAAACTTTACAGAAATGTTCCTTGCATGAATTTCTTCTTTATTCCTTCAAAAAAAAATAAATTCTGTGTAAAACTTAAATTTTGATTAATTAAATTAGGTTAATTTTTTGAAAAATTTTCTTTTCCAAAACTATTGAACCAATTTTAACCAAACTTCACACGAATCTTCCTTGCATGAATCTCCTTTAAATTCCTTAAAAAAAAATAATTTCCGTGTAGAACTTAAATTTTAATGAATTTAATTAGATTGAATTTTAGAATAATTCTTAAAAAATCTTCTTCTGCAAAACTATGAGACCAATTTCAACCAAACTTCACAAGAATCTTCCTTGCATGAATATCTCCCAAATTCCTTCTCGATGGGATGAAGTGCTGAGCCGTTGTGGGCTAGGCTTATTTTTTGCTATATGAAACTGTAATTTAACAAAATTTTAAAAACATTTCTGCTCCTTAATTACGTATTGGATTTCATTCTGGTGTAGCATGAATCTTCTTTGGATAGACCTCTATTGTATTCCGTGAAGAAGTTGGTAGCCTAAATGTCTAAAAGCCAGTGGAGCGATACAGGGCCATCTTGGCCCTCTTGTTTTAAGTTGTCGCCAATAAGCGAGAAACACGCATTTAAAGTTGAGACATAATCAATAAATTGCATATAAAACCGAACTGTTGTCCACAACAATTTGTTCAATTTTATATAAATTTCTCGTAAACGCTGCAATATTTTGGCTTGAAATTTTCAGAATTTTCGTAAGGAAATATGCTCTTTCAGATAAAAATAAAAGTAAAATGTATGACAAAAAATTCTGAAATGTCACTTTAATGAAGAATTTGTAAGCAATTGCATGTACACATATTATTTAAAGTAAGCATTAGTTTTTAATGAAATCATGAAGGCACATGGCTTTGACATCCATACTTTACCAAATTAAATTAGTTTCTATGTGTGCAATGAATGATAAAAAGTTTCTTTGATATACTTTTAGCCTCCAATGTCATTTTACATGATTACTGCAATTTGTACATTTTAACCTATTATCCTTCTATGATGCCTTTTGAAGCTCCATGAGATAAGGGCCTTGGAAAACATTGTAAGAAATGAAGAAATAGTGTGTGACAAGCAATTTATTCATTTCCCACATTGTTTCCTACCCAAAATGACAAAAAAATGTAAATTCCATTCATTTGAACTTGTTGTCTAGTCTGCAATATCTTTGAATTTGGACTGGTCCAAAATTTGCCATCTGGAAATGGGATAATACACCACTTTTACAAAAAAATATTTAAAGAACAAATTATTGTTGCTTTTCAACCAAAAAAACCTCGTAACTGCAGCTTGTTTTAAGCTGCAGTTACGAGGATTTTTGTTGAAAAGCATCATTATCTTCTCATTTCAGAAAGAGATGCAGGGAGTAGACGCGCCATTTTACTATCTAGCAAATGAATTTTACAAGATGTACCAGGAAAAAATGGAGGTGTTTAAATCTCTGGGCATGCAATGATCTCTTATATTTATAGACTTTTTTACATTCCGTCCATAATTGTGAATTTGTATTTGAGCTGAAATCTGTAAAAAGGGCCCTTATAGCATTTTGGAAAATCATCGAGGTTTTAGATAACCTTTGGTTAAAAGAAATCTAAAACAAATCCAATTCCCTAACTTTCTAATGCTACTTGTCATAAACAAGCTATTGGAGACCAATATGGACCGGATAAGACTACGCGCATGCACAGGCTGATCTGGATCCATGTTGTTCTCAAATGCCTTAATTCAAGGGACCCTTTTCCAGACCCTGGCTGATTTCTTTTTGTACAGAATAAAAAATAATTTATAACTAACTGAATTTATATATTCTTGAATTATTTTTTCCTGTCGTGCATGAGACAATCTGCGACCTTAATGTCGGCGTTTGCGTATTATTGTGTGTTGTTGTTGTCAAAATACATTCAGATTTCTGAAGACCACAGCTTCCAAATTTTGAGGCATAGTCATAAAACTTTTGCAAAATGCAAATACTTTTATATTCACTAAGACAGTTTGTCAAATTTGCACTTCCACGTCCATTTGACGTATGCGATTGTCACAGCTTTCAATTTAGGACTGTCTATACGTTTGTCGTTTTGGAAACTGTTATAGTAGATCGATGGTCAAATCATGTTCGAAATTGTTTCTGGAAAAGTACCCTGATTTTTAGCTCCACTGGCCTTTCAGGCCAGCGGGCTATTGTCATGGCGTTGTGTCCGTTGTGCGTGCGTCTGTCCGTCCGGTCGTCAACTTTTTCTTTAAAAATCTTCTTCTCAGAAACTACTGGATGGATTTCAATCAAACTTTACAGGAATGATCCTTGGGTGACCCCCTTTCAGATTCCTCGAAATAATTTTGATTGAACTTTAAAGTCTAGAGTTATCTGCCCTTGAATATCAAAATTGCCGTTTTGGTTTTTTTTTTTTCACTCTAGCAACAACAAATATTGACAAATCGATAAAAAAAAAAACTTGGACAGAATGTTGGTGACTGGTAGATCTTACACGAGTGTATATTTCAGCTTGATCGGAATTTCACTGCCTGAGTTATGAGCTTATTTATATGGCATAAACTCAGCTAGGTAATGAATAAAGTGTGAAATGGGTGGAAGGGTTACTGCTTGCAGTATGAGGTAGGGCAATTGTCATACACTCCAGATAAATATACTGCAAGCAGTAACCCTTCCACCCATTTCACACTTTACTCATTACCAGAGGGCAAGATTTTAAGCAGGTCTAAATTGGAGCTTGCAGACGACCGACAATTTCATGTGAATAGAATTTTACAATTTTTGGTCTTTTGGGGTAGAAATAATTTTATAAAATGCAGAAATTGCTTGTCACAAGCATTTTCTACATTGTTTTAAAACTCAAAGCCTTTATCTTGAAAGTAAATTAAGAAGGAAGGTTTTCATTCCTAGTATCATCCAAAGCTGGAATTTTATCCCCTTTCCCAAATGTCATCTAGTTTTACTTTTTTTGCTTCAAGTACTACAATTACGGAAGAAGCTGGTAACAACATAGAATATAAAGGAGTAATTGATCAATAAATTAAGACCAGGAAAACTTTCATTGCTAGTATCATCACCTAAGCTGGAATTTTTGCCCGTTCCTTTAACCCTTTTCCAAATGGCAAACATTTAGTTTTAGTTTCATTTTTTTCTCTAACAAGTTTTGAACAATCTAGTAAAAACTGGATTAAATATTTACAAATTTCCAGGCCTGTGGAGCGACTCATGACCTTCAGGTCTTTCTAGTACGTTATTTACACGTTATATTTTGGTTTCTCTAAATTGGTCGACAAAAACTCGAAAGAGCTCGTATACTTTATTATACGCCCGAAGGGTCGTATTATTTTATGGCCCCGCTCGTCCGTCTGTCTCTGTCCGTCCGTCCGTTAGCAATTTCTTGTGTGCGCAACTCCTCCTACAGTTTTGATCGGAATTCGATCAAACTTGGCACAATGAATCTCCATGGTGTCTAGTTGTGCACATCGCTTACGGAATTCAATTAACTCTTTTTGTTCTTGAATTATCTTCCCTTGAATTAAAAAAAATGCCCATTTTCTTGTGTGCGCAACTCCTCCTACAGTTTTGATCTGAATTTGATCAAACTTGCCACAATGAATCTCCATGGTGTCTAGTTGTACACACTGCTTACGGAATTTAGATAACTGTTTTCGTTCTTGAATTATCTGTCCTTGAATTTAAGTCAAATGCCCATTTTCTCAAAAATGCCCATTTTCTCCTGTGCGCAAATCCTACAGTTCCAACCAGAATTTAATCAAACTAGACACAATGAATCTCTATGGTGTCTTGTTGTGCAAACAAAATTTTGAAAACTTTTCATGTTTGAATTATCTGCCCTTGAATTGAAAAAATGGCCATTTACTGACAAGCCCCTCTCGGGCGTATATGCGCCGCTCTGCGAAGCTCTAAGTCTTGTTTTAAAGGGAGACCAGTCGTGTTGAATTGTTAAAATCGTTGTGACATTGCCTCTCCTCGTAATTCTTAAGCATTGTATTCACGTAGAAACTACAGCATACTCAAATGCTCGCTAACAATCATTCTAAATGGAGATGAGTATCTCTACAGTTTCTATCGTTATGACCAGGGAATGGAAGTTTTATATGCACCCAATGATTTTACCAAGTGTAGTGAATTCAATCTCGGCCGAGGCCGCAAGATGATGCTGATTACCACATATTACTACATTAAATGCATCCGTCGAAACTGTCAGGTCACTGAAGCATCGAGGTAAAGAACTCGAAAACACTAGAAAATAAAGAAATAGCTTCTTACAAACACTTTCTCTTCATTGTCCACAATGTTTTCTATCCAGAAAGAACAAAAATGTTAAGAAAAATAAATATTCTTAAATTGTTGCCCGCAACATCTTTGGATTTTGACCATTCAAAAATATGGTCATTTTGTAACGGGATAAAGGGAATAAGGCTCCTACGCAGGTCTTCAATCCGTGGCCCTAGCACAGGTAGTAGCGCATGCGACTCTCAGTCACTCATGAGGTCACGGGATCAATCCTAGGCTGCGGCAAACATAATGTCCACAATTTATCTCCCACCAATGGTTGGATAATCGTAAACTGGTATGGGCGAACAGCTTGGGACTCGGAGAGGATGCTGTATTACGGAACAAAGAAACGACAGTGATTGTCCACGGTAATGTGCTCCAGCTGACGAGATATAGCGACATCAGTCGAAAGAGGAGTTAAACCCCTGTACCGCCAACCTGCGCAAGTCGTCAAAATAATCGTAAAGTCAGCATTTCGCGACCGCACCGAATGACCTTCAGAACTAGGTGATACAAATGGAATTACGTTGGTATCCATTAACGTCACTTGAAGAGTTGATGGTACCAAAATAGCTCTACTTGACGAGCAACAGACTGGATCCTCTAAACCAAAAATAATCCGGTTTCATTTAATTCATTCCTAAACAAGACCTGGTTTTGACTTGAAACATTGAAGCAAAAGAAGGCTGCTGATTTTGTTTGGTCGTCAATAACTCGACCACATCCAATGAACGACAAAAAGTTAGTCCTTGTAGAAGTGCACACTTTATCCCTTTCCAAAACAGCAAAGATTTAGAGTCGTCCATTTTGAAAGCATCTGCAGACCGCAAAGGGAATTTGTTAAAGATAGAAATTGTGTATATTATTGAACAGAAAATATTTAGACAAAAGGAGAAACTGCTGGTGATCAGCAGTTTCTTCTATTGTCTCAATGTTTTCCCAAGTTATTCCTATCAGGGACGTCAAAGTCGGGTCTTATTTGGGAATGGGTTAAACAGCACTTCTGGAAGGCGCTTCGTGCCTTAGTCTTTCGGTGCGGATGATAATTATAGACTTCATTTGGACGTTTTAAGCTCTAAACTCTGGGGACCTCATTGCGAAAACGATGCCATCTATAATGTGTGTGTCTGTCACCAAATTGATGTCAATAAATTGATGGTTTCTGACAGCACTTAAGTGCGCATTAGTGATTTCGTCCCACAACATTTTAGTGGCTCGAGATTTTCCGGTCATTGTTTTTTCCCCAATTTGCTACATGTGTCGATCGAAAACATACTGCCGATGCTTTTTGTGGCCAATTGAACTTTTTCTGTCTGTAAGTCCCTTAAGTACATATGTGCGTTTGCGCTTACACTCGTCCAAAGTCTCATCGGCATTGGTTAAGACTGCACCGTGTTAATTTATAGACAAAGTTCAGAATGTTGTGGTAAAATATGTGACCTGTCAAACTAAAATGGGCCTTATTAGAATTCCTAAGTCCAAATTTGAACAATCTGATCAGCTTCAGTACTGTCAAATCGGATTCCACATGTTAAAAATGAACACATAGTAAGATAGGAAAAATATTCCAAATTCAGAAAAATCACACAAAAGTGAAAAGTATCGGCCCCAGTCCGGCTGCGCGGATTGCGCAGACTGACTAGTGTCGATATTTTTCACACATCCTATAAGGTCCCTGTTAGTGTGACGGGTCACATATATCTACAAGTTTTTGTTGGTTGTCTTTCAAAGTTAAAGATTACGTCACGAAAAATAAAGTGTTTCCTGACCGTATCTTTTACTGTAACAGTTGTCATTTATATGAAATGAATAGACGCTATTAGATCTATTCCTTTCCATGATAATCATCATTTTCTCCTTTTGTCTCTATATTTTTGTGTTATATCGTACATAAGTCCCTTTTTATAGACCTCTATTGAGTCGCCTGCAGCAGCTTTCAAATAGGGAACGATTTTATCCGGTTTACCCTGACGTAATTTCGTACGAACAAAATAGTATTTCGTGGGTGTCGTCAAAAAATCTCGTAACTACGGCTTGACCCAAGCCGTAGTTACAAGATTTTGTAACAACGCCGACGGTTTATCAAAATATAACTGTAAACCGAGTCTAATTTTAGCACAAAATTTGCTGCTATTGGACCAGCCTATATTTTTTTGCTGTTTGGAACAGGGTTAACCCATTACCAGACGACGAAATTTCAAACTAGTCCAAATTCAAAGATGTTGCAGACGACAAATTTTAGTGAATAGAATTTTACATTATTGGTCATTTTGTAAAGAAAACGTTGTGGGAAATGAAGAAATTGCTTGTCACAAGCAATTTCTTCATTTTCCACAATGTTTTCTAAAGCCTTTATCTTGTGGGGAGTCAAAAGGCGTCACTGTGTGGTAATGGGTTAAAGTAACATTCGAAGCTCACTTTGCATAAGGAAATACAGTGGCATTGGACAACTATTGTAATTCTTTTGACAACTATTATAGTTCCTAGCGATGTAGTCTAAAATCTTCAAACCAAAAGCAATATTCGCGTTGAACAATCAAGACCGGAAAACCTGCACTTTATCTAAATGCAAATTTCCCCCTGAAAATTTAATTTCAGAGTAAATTGGGTTATAAAAGGATAAGTGTCACTCGTCGAACTCGATTTGAATAAAAGGAGATTTTAATGCCCATGTCCTCTCCTTTATTTAGCCATGGTCTTATTTCGGCGCGTATTGTGGCACTACTGTTCTATTTTATTACAGTTTCGGATTTTAGACCTTGAGAAGAGAGCAATTCGTCGGTGTAATTGCAAAACCGCGTAACTCCAGCTTATATGAAGCTGGAGTTACGAGGTTTTGCAATAACACAGATGAATTGCAAAGTAAAAGAGCAATACTAATGTAGATCTATATGAAGCCGTACTCATTTACATTAGTTTTGAGATGTTCCATAGATTTATATTGTACCAAGATGATAGATTTTACGCAATTGGTTTATTCGTTCCGATTACTCACTTTGAATACGTGCTAATGTTCCTATTTTATGTAGGATATAATGGTATACTGGTACAACAATTTGGAAGTTTAAATACGTAAGTCAAGCAAAGTAAACAAACAAACAAACAACAACAGCAGCAGAAGCAGCAGCAACAACAACAAAAACACTAAAACACAAGTTGTACCCAAATCTACCACGTGTTTTTTTTTCCAAACATGCAAAAGCAAACGTTTTCTGTGTCCACGAAAGGGAATGTGTTTAATAGTAACACATAAGAACTACTTTTGTTTGTCCGAAATAACGTCACGGCTATCTGGATAAAATCGTTCCCTATTCACGGTGTTTGGTGTAGATTGAGATAGTATAGGGAATGGCGCAGTCAAAGGCGCACACGGTACACTTTAAAGTGACATTTCAGAATAATTTTTACATAATTTTTACTTTTATTTTTATCTGAAAGAGCATAATTTCTTATGAAAATTCTGAAAATTTCAAGCCAAAGTATTGAACCGTTTACGAGAAATATATGTTTTTGTGCTAAAATTAAACAAATTTGTGTGAACAACAGTTCAGATATATATAATTACATGCATTTGTCATTTCTGTCTCAACTTTAAAGGCGTATTTTTCGCGTATAAATAACAACTTCAAAAAACTGATAGCAATTCTTCGCATTAGAATAAACAATCTTTGCATCAAGACATACTTATAAAAAACGAAATAAATGTGAAATGTCACTTTAAGATATTTTATTAAAATCCGTTTAGTATAAACCGAAGAATTAAAAAGAAACACCCAAAAAGCGAGCCTGTGTTCGCTTCCAAGAATTCATAGGATAGCCGCCCTGTAGACCGATTCGTCTTGGTTTAATCATAACTTGTTGATTGGGTGCTACAGTGCTCTTTGATATCACCATGATAGCAACATCATTGAAAACTCTTTAGAAAAGATTGTGCAGTGGAAACACATCGTCGCATTTCATCGAAAATCTCGTATCTGCAGCTTGTTTTAAGTTGCAGATACGAGGTTTTCGATGAAAAGCAGCGACATGCAAGAAGGAAAATGCACAATGCGACACCGCTTCACTAAACCTGTCTCCCAAACATACAATGAGGGAGTATAATTGGCTTAAACTTTCAAACGAAATTTGGTTAGAGGGGAATAAATTCTAATCAAAGACAGCTAACACGTCCCAATTCCAGAAATATTCAGTTGCAATTTTAGAATTCTTTCAACAAACGCTCTGTCTACTTTTCACCGAAGCAATAATAGTGCAATTTACATGTACAATACTCTATATTTTCCAACACAGTATCTTCTAACGTAGTGATAACGATTTTAACGACCCCCAAAATAGGGTTTTTTTTTAGAAACGCATGAGGCAACAGAAGAAAATGCTGATCACCAGCATTGCCGTCGCCAACAGCTTTCACCCTAAAATTTTGCTGTCTTGGAATTTATATGTACAATGAAATGATTTTATCTTGAGGTCGTTGTTCGTGTTCCGTTTACACAGCTTTTCACACGGGTATGTCATTTTCAAGGCATCTGCCTTTTGCATCTTTGAAAGCCAAAGGTGAAATCCATGACGAATCGTCGTGTTCGTATCTATCCTTGGCGGATTAAGTCCGTCTTTTAGACCGCGATAAGCATTTTCTTTGGACACGATCTGATATCATCGCATCAATTCAAATGGTATAATACTTCGTGGTGTTATGCTATGTGTATACAATTTGCGGTAACGCGTGCAAAATCTGTTGCATCTACAAGCCAAAACCTTGAGACGAGCCACTTTTTCTCAGAAGTTTAATGCAATAAACCATAGGTATATTTTTCAAATTCATTCGACACACTACCTTAGTTGTGACAACAAAGCAAGTACATTTTGCCACGTCCGTATTTCGTAGAATGCGAAACAGAACGTGCGGTAAAGACGTCATCAATCATGGACGGAATTATAAGCTACCAAAAGCGCTCATCCAAATGAACAACCATGGCTGTTTGTTGGACTTGCATGATGTAAAACTTCAAAGAAGAGAAAGCATCGAACTGCAAACAATACACTTCAGCATCGTTATCGCTCCATTGTCGAGAATATTTACAGAGAAATGTTTTAAGTTATTGTTGTGTGTTTGAAAGTAGTTCCACGTCTTACATACGAGGCGAGGTGTGATTCTATATAGAATTGTACAAGGTGCTCCGAATACAAAAGGGATTATAACACGACGTTTGATTGGTTGCTTTTCTATAACAACCAGCAGGACAATAACTAGATGACATATCGCACACCCTATTACCGGCTATCACTACAGCAGTTGCTAACCTTTGGGCAGTTTCATCTATAAATAGCGCGTGAACTGGGTAGGTCATACTTTTTCCATATTTGTTTTGTGTAAAAGCGTTTCTCAGCTATAATTTGTAGTGCCCTTGGCTTGCCATACATTTGAGCACCTACATGTCAAATATTAGCACAGAGAGTCCTCAAACAAAAAAATGATTCACTAACAAAGTCGAAACTTCACATATTTGCATATAAAATTCATCTTTCCATGCAAATAGCAGAAAAACACTGAAGCAAATGTTAGAAATTTTATTACAGAATGGATATCTAGTATATTATCTACCAACTGATTGCTTGTGAAGACAATCAACTATTCCGTTATGTCGTTATAGTCAAACAAAGTTTGGTGAGCTACAAATTTATGCAATCACGAACAGCACGTAGGGGGATCACCGACAGGAGATTCGTACTTGAAACAGGCAATCACAGACAGCATAAATGATACTATTTTGCTTGTCTATGTACAATTCTTTTTCATTATCCAAGTGATCATGGTGTGAAATATTTAACATTTGCTGATGATAATTATAACAGTACATGAATGCTGGTACTTTTGTTTGATAAAAGAGCATCAGATAAGAATAAGCTATATATGAAGCAAGAACTTCCCAGGAATCCACGGTTATGTGCTCCAGCCACTGCAATATGGCCATACCGGTTTAAAACGGCGTTATATCTCATGAAATCAAATCATAGGCCCGATTGTATCAACGCTGTTTAGCACAAACAAAATATTTTACTGATTTGTTCAAATTTTCCGATGTGAATAATCGAAAAATAACCGAAACAGATACTTGGCCATTTGGTTAACTCTAGCCGGCGTTTATAAAATTGGGCACAGACTAACTTTTAAAAAAATACCTTCAACATTAGATCCTATGCTCAAAAATACCATTGCGTTATTCGTCTATTATAGCAATATAAATTTAAGTTTTAAAATTGTGAGTTTCCGCTTTATCTAATTATTGCTTATGAACTCGATTATTTGCAGGGGAATTTAATAAGAGTTTTAATTATGAACACTATTTGGAGGATAATTACTGACCTTGACCGGGTAATTATACTAGCCAAATATCAGAATGGTCATTTATATTGTCTAATAAGATTAACCCGAGACATCTGCATATGTAATGACCCCACTTGTTAAGGTTAAGGCACTCAACTAACGGACTTTGCACACGAAAATTAAGTTGTCCCGGGTTAATTTGGGTGGACAATACAGCGATGTCGTTGTTATTTATTTGATATTAAAATCAGATAAATGGAGAATGTTTTTATCCAGTTAACCGTGGCGCAATTTTGGTGAAACAATAGTGCATCGTATGTGTTGTTATAAAATCTCGTATGTGGCCATAGTTGCGAGACTTTATAACTAGGCCTACATAAACGGTTTGTCAATACTTATAACGGTAAATCTAGTGTACTTTTAGCACAGAGTTCATTGCTATTGATAATATAGGAAATGGAATCTTATGGTTAATAGGGTTAAATCTTACGCTATAAATAGAATGGTCCAAGCGGTTTTAGCTGTTAAAAATCTCGTAACCACGGCTTCATTCAAGCTGCAGTTGTGTGGTTTTAGAATCATACGGACAAAGCTCTTTTGTTTGTCCGAGATTCCGTGCGGTTTGCTTTATAAAGAGTATTTGCTTCAACATGTATCTGTTTAAGCCGAGTCCAGTTAACGTCGGAGTCTGTCAATCCAGGGGTTGCGAGTTCGAACCCCAGGCCGACCAGTATCCATTCTTACATTTGACAAAAGTCATTTGTCTCTCACCAATGGGTCTGAATCATCTATGTGAGAGCGCAGCTGGAGGTTGGGTACTTTTATTGAGAGGTCTATTTGTCAAATGACCACTCGGCTTTACTTCACCATGCAAGGTGAAACATAACACAGGATAAAGAAATAAACATTTTTAACCATTTCCAAAAGAATGCCTCTTTTTACGGAGTTATCTGTACATGTCGGATCGTTTTGATTGTACAAAATCAATTTTCATATGATTTAGGTATAGATCTAACAATACAGCTCGAGATATTTATCAATTTGCATGTTTTGAAAATTGAGTTTTCCATTTCAGACGTTTAGGGAGATTTCTCGCCTTATCCATAGAGATCCTTACCTAGCTGACTTATCTTTGATCCTTCACTAGTTTCTGTATTCACTTACCTAGACTAGTTGCAATCATGTGCTTTATGCAGACAACCATGATGTTTTATCGATATCAACAGATTCTTGCTTGATAATCCGTTATCACCGATATCTCTTCTTCGTTTCGCAATGAGACCAAAACGCTGAACATTGATAGCGCATCTGACTCTCATTCGAGAGGACCCGGGTTCGATCCCCGGCCGTGGCAAATATCTTTTCTAACTAATGTTACCCACCAATGGTTTGATATTGTTAAGCTATGTGGGCGAGCAGCTGGAGGCTCGGTTAGTCTATTGTGTTAGTACTTGTATGAGAAACAACAAGAATCCATGGTTAGGCGCTCAAGGTGCCGCGATATAACCATGGCAGTTGAAATCGGCGTAAAACCCCAATAAACCAAATCGTTTCGCAATGAAAAATACAAATTTGCACCGCGCAAAACATTCGATCGAAATGTTTGAAGATTCATTGACCAACTTTGAAATAGCAGGATTCATATACATATATTTGCGTGGGTTCCATCTATTTAAGTTAAGTCTGACTAAATAAAATTTAACCCCATTAAAAATATTACAGTCATATTGTGTGCCTGAAACAGCGACGACATGATGTAAAATCCACAATTTTCACTGTAAAGTATGTGTAGTTTTTTTAAGGTTTGCAACCCATCATTAGCACTAAAGAGCCAGAGGTGAATTTGATAAGTGTCAGTAATTCCTAAACTATGTTACAATTCCATTCTAAACATAACCATTTTGAACGGTTTAGAATTTTGAATCAATGCATACTTACAGAAATATTTGACAGAAATGTTCAAAATTACCTCCGCTGCATATGAATATAGAGTAAAGTAATATTTGTAAATTATTTTCCTTTTGAAGCATAATCTTGAAATCCGGCACGTTGAATCAACTTATCAGAAGTGTATGTACAAATGTGTGTAATTTGATGCATTTCGTACGGCTAAAAAGTGGTGTTTTTAATGATGGGATGTATACCTTAACCGACAAACTATCATCTACAGCTAATGGTTGCATACGTCCTTCAATTTTATGTTACTCAGCTTCAACCATATCTAGATGATTTCTATGTCTATAATTCAGAAATTGGCTAGTCTATCAAGAAATGGTGTTAATTCATTATTTATGCTCCTTTCATACAATTCCTTGTTGAAAGAGATGCCGCTTTTCCAACGAGACATATTGTTCTGTGTTGCCATCAACTTATGTCCGGGTTTGCCATTCAAATTTTCAATATGCTGTTCGTGATAGCCAAATCGGCATCAGTGTTTAGTTTTAATCGGTCAGTCTGAAGTTAATTCAATCCAGACAGTTCTCTAAATTTACACAGTGTAAGAAAATTGATTGTCTATTTTAATAGTTATATTAATTCTAATGATCGTCTTATCATTTTCTCATTATATGGACTGAAAGTTGGATTTTACGTAAAAAATTGTGAAGTTACGACTTTGTCGATGAATAATTTTGTTGTTTAGGGATTCTTTGGGCTAATATTTATCATGTAGGTGCTTAAATGTATGGCCAGCCAAGTGCACTACAAATATAGCTGAGAAAGGCTTTAATACAAAAGCAAAGATGGAAAAAGTATGACCTACCCAGTACACCCGCTATTTATAGATCATACTGCCCAAGGTTAGCAACTGCTGTAGTGATAGCCGGTAATAGGGTGTGTATCGGGGGTAACCAGAAAATGTAACTAAATCCGCAAAGGGTGACTGACAAACGTGGATGAATGGGTTCAACCTTGGCCAGCAAAGACTCTTCGATAAATCGTTTAATACGTGACCGATTCGAAAATGACTTGAAGCGAGAAAGTGTTAAAATATGTCAAATATTTTTGGACGCGACGGACCTTTTAAACGTTAGCCATACAAAGTTATTGGCGACCAATGTCAATGACTCTTTTATCATATGCGATTTCAAAAATACATCGCGTACAAAAAAGGCATTGGTGTCTTTTCGCCTTCTCTGCTTCAAACTATTCAAATCGGGTGAGGTAAAAAACCCGTAACGCGGCCATTTTGAGATTCATAAAACATCGGATTTTTTTTCGAGCGTCGTCGTTACGTGTCCGATTAACTTATTCCGACGTCGGGCGAATCTCATTATTGGACGATTTCCTTTTTTTAAAAGAATCATTGAAGCATTTTACAATTATAGGGTATTGTTGATGTTGTTGAAATCGACGTGCAATATTTATCGCAGACTGTTAACAGATTACATCACATAGTTGCGAAGCAGCGATTTGTTTCCCAGAATAGGAGATTTTAACGCGACAAAATGGCGTCCACATAAATACTGGGCTGTCTAGGAAAGCTGACAATGAGGGAGTGTAATTAGTTCTGCATGAAATTTTAATTCTTCAACAGACTTTAATTTGGGACACAAAGATGTATTCTGTTGAGAGTACAAGTTAACCCTTTTCCTAAACAAGACCTGGCCCCGGTTTCTCGAAAAAACTTAAGTATATTCTCATGAGTTCGTGCTCAACTTCTATTCAATACCAATCAACGTTGATTGGTATTCAATTGAAGTTCACGTGGATTTCGTGCGATTTGAGCACGATGCTCAGATTTGAGCATGAGAAGATACTTAAGTTTTTTCGAGAAACCGGGGCCTGGCCCCGGTTTCTCGAAAACTTAAGTACACACTCATGAGAACATGCTCAACTTCAATGGAATACTCTCTAACGTTGAAGGGTATTCGATTGAAGTTCACGTGGATTTCACGTGATTTGAGTAAGGTGCTCAGAAGTGAGTCTGAGAATGTACTAAGTTTTTTATTCGAGAAACCGGGGCCTGAGGTCTGTATCTGTATCTTTTACGTTGCAGTATCCACTTCTGTCTTTAATGCAACGATGTGTTATTTTTTTTTAATGCGAGCTGAAAAATTGACCCAATGAGATTTTTAAGGTGTCCCAAAGAACGCACCTCTGGTTTTGACGTTCCTGTAAGAAATGGTTTGAAAAAATATTGAGACAAAAGAAGAAAATGCCGTTGTCCAGCATTTTCTCCTTTTGCCTCAAAATTTTCTGTACTTAATCATGCAAAAATAAAATCTACCATTATTAACATGTCTGCTGTCGCCTGCAGAAGCTTTGGACTGGGACCACCCTAAATTTTTGCCTGTTTGGGAAAGAGTTAACCCTTTCATAAACAACGAAATTTTAGCATACGAATAGGACTACTGACTATGTTTCCCAAACGAGAGAGAAATCCGGCGATTGAATTGTATAAAGACATGGTCGAGGTTTGTTGTGTACTAGAAAATATTGTAAATAAGCAGGATTAAGATAAACGTTTAGAAAAAAACATTTTAAAATCGAAAGTAACAATAAGCGAAAGTTCTAAGACTTGGAAATTTTATTCAACAGGGTAAGATTATAGATCTGCACAAAATCATATTTCTTCAGTCCTTCAGGCATTTAGGAAACACGTATCCCAGTGAGACCCAGAGAACACCTCCAGAGAGTCATTTGTACAACGTAACCATGTGAAAATTCGCTCCGTTGCGAGTTTTTATCTGAAGATATTTCTTCAATCCCTGGTTAGTGTACCAGAACTGTTGCGACAGATTGGAGCACAGAATTAACTTTAACGAAGACAACAGAACAATTATGATAACAAGCATTTTCTCATTTACCCTAAATTAAATTTCGTTGTATACTGTACATAAATCCTTTCTTGATCAACTCCCATACTGTAGTCAGCAATTATACGTTCTCAACGTGAACCGGTCTAACGTTTTGCCATTTTGGAAAACGGTTATTAAATGTACGTTTCTTAGTGGTGGGCGGCAGAAGTTCAGTCGAAAAAAAAAGCATAACGTGGCTTTTCTACAAAAAACATAGTAACTGCTGTTTTAAACAAGCTGCAGTTACGAGTTTTTTTTTTTTGTTGAAAAGCATCGATATTAATTTGGTTGGATGATAATTATGATGTAAATAAGATACTGCACACCCTGTGTTAGTCTGGCCCAGACCCTAATATTAAGGTTATAGTATAAAAGGAAATGCCCTTTTTTAAATGACATCCTAGTCTAGAATACTAGTTTCTGTTGGCAATAAATAGCTTGGACTTGGATTAAAGAGGCAGGTCTCAAAGAGAATAATGCACCCATTTACAAATAACGCAAACAGAAACGACTAGGGCTAGTCTAACCTTGTGTCAGCTATACTTATTTTATATCAAAAGATCACACGATCCATGTTCGATGGTCGGGTGTAATCTCTTGTTTGATTCAGCTTGATCATTACATGCATTGATGTGTAGATACTATATCAAAGGTTACTGACCCTGCATCCGACATCGCTAGATCATAAATAGATCAAACACGACTATCTTGCTCGGTGGTGGAATAACGTGACACATTATTTTCGATATTCATCAATATTTCTGTAAAGAAATCGACCAATTTGATATAAGTTTAAAGTAGAGAAGAGCACGAAAAGCCGGGAGTTTTCTTGTTTAGTGGATCTTTCAAACAGCCCCTTGATTAAAAAATAATGTAAGGTCAGCCAAAATGTGATTGGTCGTCAATAACTTATTTATCAGGACCTGTTTGAAAGATCATTCGCATTTAGAAATTTTGTGGCGTATTGCAACATTTTCTGCTTCAAACATTTTACAAATTGGTCATATAGATCTACCGGTAGTAACAGAATAACTGAAAAATAATCGAAAAAGGCGTTTGCCACGTGATTCTCTACCGTATTTGACGTTGTTACATTGTACGGGATAACGAACTCAACGGTACATCCTATATCCCAGTCAATATATTATGGCATATGTTATATTTTTTAAAAACATGTATAGGCCTATTTACAAACAACACGACATTGAACTCTAAATTAGAGTAATTTTACATGTGATGGTTCGAACCTTGCAGGAGTCTCGCACCTGCAAGATTCGAATCAAATCATGCAAAATTGTAGTGAAAATAACGAACACTTTTCTCTTGTTGGCATAGGTAAATCTATAAACAAGTGTCATGATTTCATGAGTGGACTATACTATTTATTTACTTTTGCCCAAACTACTAATTTGTAGATAAGTTCATAAAAGGGCTTGCTAATGACAAATAAAATTCGAACGAAGAAAAATAAATCTTTCCTCTGATCACGCTGCACCAATTTATTGACCAGTCCTTATTATCGGAAATAGAAATCTAATTTCGAAATGTTGTCGAAAATGAAGAATGTTATATAGAATCATTGGAGAAAACGGAAATATCATCTTTTTCGAGCATTTCTTATATATCATTTTCCAATTATACATGACTACAGAACTAAACGAAATCAATACTTATTAATAGATATCGTTTTCTCACAATTACCAAAAAAGTGTCGAACTTTGGATATTTGGCTGTAATCTTACGTTCCCTTTGTAACTTCGAGTTACCAAGATAGCCAAAAATTGACCTCTTTGTATGTGTGCGCTTTTTCGGTTCTTGTGAACTTGCTTCTCTATTGTATGGTGTTTTTTTTTCTCTTGCAGAAATCAATCGACAAATCGTGAAGTTGCAGACAAAATCTGTTAATGTATCTAAAACCACAAAGTGATTTTATTGTGTAAATGCATTATGTAGCTATCTTCTTTCTAATCATGACCCATTTTCCCAATTGTTTATGATTTCTTGGCGATAATGCATGTATAGAGAGTCCGTTGTTGCCAAGCTTTGTCTAGAATGTTTAATTTGTATTTCAGACCAGAATTGAAGTTTTGGGACATTTTTAAACACACGGTCAACATATGTATCATCAACAAATTTTCAGCCATACTCCAAAGACGTTCACGTATTCCCATGATCGTAAGGAAAGGCAAATCTTAAGACTTGACCGGAAATGTGTTATTATGAACATGAACTAGCAAATACTTTAACATCATTTCTTTATCTCGGTCCTTTTCTAAAGTATACGTATGGATTGAATTCTGTAAAAATGAAAGTATAGTTTTAACTCGGGTGTGGATATCATTTGGCTACCATATGTAGTACCAAGTACATTGGCGTTTACTTTCACATGTACCAAGTAGATCACCGAAACAATATCGGACATGGTAAGGTTATTGCTTAAAACAATTCATATGTCAACGGCAATATTCGGATCCAGGACCTTTTCATGCCGAAACTCAAATCCAACTGACAATGTCGCCTCATCCACAATGTAGTATAGATACAAATTAGTAAGTCATTTTGCAGTGAATTTACTCTATTTATTTCCATCTATGTACAGTTGATTTATGTATAATAGAATTACAATTAAACGAGAATAATTTCAGTTGTTTTGATAAAGCAGTTCAACTGTAATTATTCTCGTTTAATAGTGAATCTATTATAACAGCATGTAACATTATGTAACAACAATATTATATACAACATTATAACATAGATATGTATACATAGTGATATGAGAATCTATGGTAGACAGCTAAATATCTACATGTAGTTATTCTACCTTGATGATGCATTTACATTTATGATTTTGTATAAAAAAACGAGACCCCATTGTCCATTTTAATATATCGGATTGAACAAAAATTAAAAAAATATCGATTGGGAAACAAGTTCTGAACGAAACTTACGCCAGTCCCTCAAGATTCTGCTTCCTGGAAACTGCTGCTTTGTTATGCACTTTGTTATGCACTTTGTTATCACTGATTTTCAACCAAAATCTCGTAACTACAGCTTTAAAACAAGCTGTAGTTACAAGATTTTAATTGGAAAGTGACAATATGTGCTATGGAAAGATTACGAGGTACAGTAGGTATAATTCTTCGGTCTCAAGAGACCTCTGCTGCTCATTGTCGCTTTTCTTTAACAACATCGCAACTACAGCTTGTTTAAAGCTGTAGTTTCGATGTTTTTTTTAATGAAAAAAAACAGTGATATTTTGAACACATGCAACACTCTTCTTTCTTATCACTTTTCTCAACGGCAAAATTATGGACCGTCCAAATTGGAAAGCTGCTGCAGACGATAAAATGGGTTTTGAAAAAGATAGGGTTTGTGTACAAAATAGTATAGAAAAAATCAAGGCAAAATAAGAAAGTGCTTATTATTAAGCATTTCTTTTTTGGCTCATTGTCTTCCAGGGTCTTTTATTTATTTGGGGCGTTAAAACTAGGTATTGTTTTGGGAAACGGTTGAAAAATGACAGTTTAATTACCTTCAATCATATGGGATTTTAAAGCCTCGAGAGAGGAGAAGAAAGTGCATGCTGTGTATTGACGTTTTATATTTCTTCTTCCCAAGAGTTTCCAACATTAAAAATAAATTGTGAACTCCAAGGCATTTTGCTTTATCATCTGCGCTTGCAGTGTGAGCAAGCCACCAAGCTGTGTCGTTTGTGAAAAGGTTAAACAAGTGGGAGAAAGGATCTGTCACAATTTAAGCGGTATTCGAGGCACCTCATTATCCTAGTTCAAGACTTTTCATTATCATTGAAACTCATTTGCACATGCCAGATATTTACGTCAAAGAAATTACTCGTGGCATTTTCGGTGACTGAATGGTGCAAAAACACCCTCAAAAGTTTTGAGGGCACTTAAGGGGGAATGCTCCAGTTTCCTAAATGTTTTCCCAATGATAGAATTTATTTATATTTTGTATGTTGAAATTACATGTTATTACCAATTGAAAAAGAAAATAAAAATGGATGGTCAGCGATCTTGTTTGAATTTTATAGGCATTCGTATCACATACCCCTACATCAAAAAATGCACAATTTCTTGCACCTGTCCAAGGTCACTAAAATGCTGATAAAATGCTGTTAATTCATCGTTTAGTCCCGAAAACGGATTTAAGGTAACGTCTTACATTTAATAAGAACAGAAAACCCCAAATATGTGCTATTATAAACGCGTAAATGTATAAAACAGCATGCTCACGTGTTCGGTTAGACCAACGAAGCTGGAGTGTTTTATGTCAAAATTTGCATATTTTTGCAAATATTTCAAGTTCTACGTAATAGAATTTGATAAAACTCACTCATTGTATTAAGCAACATGTCCTGGTAATAATTCAAAAAGAAAATGTATATGTCAGCGCACTTATTAGTGAATTACAGCAATTTTTATCAGCTACACATGAATAAAATGACGCAAAACAGTGGTAACTGCATACACACTTACGACTGTCTTGCTCTAAATAATCGGTTTCCATCTTGAGGAAATCAGTTTCGCATAATAAATACACTTGAACCGTCGAAAATGGTAAATTGTAATGATGTTTTATATTATTGAAAATATGGTAGCGAAACATATTGGTACGAAACATTTAATTTACTACAGTAGGAGTGACCCCAGTCTACCTTTTGCTTCCGGGTCGTTGTACAATAGAAAATAGTTCTAGAAATTTTTATCTCTGCATGCAGAGGGCTGTTTGGAGTGTTAAACAATAGTTTAAGTGCTGTTTTCTTTGATAAATTAGTATTTTTGCATCTGCTCTTTTGCTTTATAGCATATTTTTTGCATTATTTGCAGGACTACTTTCTGTGGATACTTCCCAAAAATGTACATGTAGTTGGGCGGACAACAGCTATTCTAAAGTGAAAGTAACTAGTGGTCATGTTCTTTGTTGGATATTTTCAGATTTTCCTTCTCAACCTATATTGAAACCACCATAAAAAGAGAGTATAGAGGCAGTAGATGAAGCGACCCAAGTCACGAGTGTCCGCGAATGTTGTGGAAGGTGCTGTGACAGCGGTAAGTTGACCATTTTAACATAGGCTAAAGAAGGGATAACTTAGACCGGTGTCTAACCAGTAATGACCGAGTGTTCCGAAAAACTGGAACATTCCCCCTTAAGACAGTGATATACGTATGCAGCTGAGGAAATCTAAAGATGATATTTCATAATTCATAATTTTGTTTGTTAGAAACTCGCCTAACTTTAACATTTTCTGTGAGGATTGTGATTCCTGTATAGGAATAGTGTCTGGATCAATGAGTTGCCATCTTCAAATGATTTAGCAAGACTTGTTTTATGAAGGCGTCGATGGCATCGATACTTTACATTGCACCGGGATCTGGAGAAAGAACCCCGAGGCGCTTGAGACCAACATGGATATAAATCAGCCTACATGCAAAAGTTCTCTCTGACCAGAGTTATCATTGAAGTATGATTGTTGCCACATCAGTGTTCTCCCTAGCCCAATAAGCTGTATCGGCCCACTACAGTTCTATGTTAATCAGTGTAATGCCCCTACAGCTTCATAACTACCCCACAGCTTAATTTCTTCAAAGTGGTCACCAAAGAGAGACATTTAGAGGTATTTCATGTCAAAAACTTATAAATGGTGCATTCTTATAAACTAAAATGTACTAATTCTGTATGAAAACATTATGGGAAAAGAAGAAATTGCTCAAATTGAGCAATTTCTTCTTTTCCCATTATGTTTTTATTCACAATTATTTGCGCGAAAATGATGAACACAATGTGTCAAGGTTTACAAATGCCACTACGGTTTCAAAATATTTTGCGGAGAACCCTGCACATGTTATGAAGAAAAGAACAGTAGATAATATCATACTTCGAATGCACAATCTGATCTTGATCCGTTTTGGTTTCAAATGCCATAAGGGCATTATACTTTTCAAAAAATTTATGACCAATGAAAAATAAATAGATTAAAAGCTTTAATCATGCGGCAGGTTCAAGTAGAAAGTCTCGATCCTGAAGAATACTAAATTATAAGTATTTACTTAGTTCGAAATGTGCTCCCGAAATACGATTCGTCTGAACATGAATCGTATCGAAAATTGTGTTCCTCTTCTAGAAAAGTATACATTCATTTGAAAAAGCTCAAGTGGTACATGTACTAAAACGGTGCTGCCCATGGGTACGTGTCAGAAGCAAATATAATATAATAATGTTAATAAAAACAACGATTAAGGTCAATAAATAAATATAAATAAGTATCATTATAACATTAAAACGCCGTATTATAGCATGCAATACCCTGTTGTAGATTTTTTGGTTGAGGTAAAACAATAAAAGACAATCTTGAGCCGTCATAGACGGATTATGCTCCCCGAATAAGTGTTTGTCACAAGCCCCCTTTTCCCATGAGGGATTCTTTGTACACACATTATTTATAGAATATGGTCTAGAACATCTCATTTATCACATAAGTACAAAATTTCATTAAATTCTGCCCATTAGATACAGAGAAATTAGAAAAAAAAACCAATTTTTACATTAAGGCCCCTTTTTCCATGACACAGCCTCAAATTAAGAAACGGAGAAAAGGTCCCTATGGATTATCAGCAGGGTGTTAACATGTGAAGTTTCATTGAATTTGGTCCAAGGGTTGCTGAGATCGGGCTGTGGACGGACGGACGGACACACGGACGGACGGACGAACAGCGTGGCGACTATATGCTCCCCCGAAACTTTTTCGGGGAGCATAAAAAAAGAAAATTATATTCCACTCATGATAGTATGGCACATGTTTACAAATCTTACCGTTGTAAACAAAGGAAAAACGTTCATAATTTCAATATACTTTTGCATACGTTGGTTCGAATCTTGCAGGTGTAAGGCATGCAAAATTATGGTTGTTTGGGTTTTAATATTGCATTGTTTAAAATATGTAAATTTTGTAAACATGTGCTTTAACATCGTGGCCGGACTTTACATTTTAAAGTGTTGTGGTAACTTGTAATATTCTCACTGGTTTTTTTGCGAATAATGTATTCCATCGGTGTTGTTATAAAATTTCGTAACTACGGCTTAGATAAAGCCGTAGTTACGAGATTTTATAACAACACCGACGGTTTGTCAATATATAACGGTGAACCCGGTCTATTTTTAGACCAAATTCAATGCAATTAGAGTTAAAAATCTTTAAACTCACAATTAAACGCAAAATATCTGTACCTTGTTGTAGCGAAAAACATCCCTCGCTTTGGCCGAGTTCACCACCAGTGATTCTAGATGTCTCGTGAATGATGTCTTGTTCATCTATACATAACAAGTAATATGTTTAAATTTATGACGAGCTTAATTCCTTCATCCTTTATAACTAGTTATGCATGCATTTTCATGGCATTTAAACGTTTAAAGGGACCTGTGCTAACTCATCGGTCATGCAACAATGTTAACATATTATAAAGAAATATGGTTTGTCTTTAGTAACCTGGGTGAGTAGATCGTTTCTGTCCATCGAAAATTTGCATGGAGTGCATTTAATAATTTGAATGAAGTCAGTATCTTTTCCATCTACCCACAATATTCATTTCTAGTAACATTCACGGGGAACTGGTACTTGGTGGAAAGTGAAAAGTGTGGTTCAAGCGCTACAATGTATTCCCATTAACCCATTCCCAAACAGTGACACCTTTTGAAGCCATACAAAATTAAGGCTTTGGAAAACATTGTGGAAAATGAAGAAATTGCTTGTGACAAGCAATTTCTTCATTTCCAACAATATTTTTCAAACAAAAACACCAAAAATTGTAAAATTTCATTCACTTGACTTTGTCATCTGCATCATCTTTGAATTTGGAACAGTCTGAAATATTACCGTCTGGTAATGGGTTAAGACATGGATAATGCGATGCACCACACTACGGTGCAAACTCTGACTACCCCTACTTTCTTTTGATACCCGAATTATCTAGCATGGGTTCATTTAACCCTTTACCAAACGGCAAATTTTTCGACCTGTCCAACTTCAAAGATGTTGCAGACGACAATTTAAAGTGAATTGAGTTTTTCATTTCTTTGGTGTTTTTATTTAGAAAATATTTTGGGAAATGAAGAAATTGCTTGTCACAAGCAATTTCTTCATTTTCCACAATGTTTTCCCAATCCAATTTCTCGTTGGGAGTCAAAAAAAGTCTCTGTGTGGTAGTGGGTTAAAGCTATTCGCATAATTATTTAACAATATACACAAAGACAATCGTGTTCGTGTATTACTGACAATAACGTTACAAAACTTCTAAATCGTGGTGAACATTCAGGCTTGAAATTCCCAAACTTTTTTAAACACAATTTGTATGAGAATGTCATATATGTTGCCTTTCCTGAATATTTTCATCACCCATGAAAAAGAGAAACAGAGTGCACATTGTAGGAAACCACAAAATTTTAAAACGCTTTGCTCCACAAAATAATGGTAGTATTGCCTAAGCTTTCTCGAGCAATGTCTGGCGTCCCAACATGAGGAAGCTATGGAAACACACCAGAAAATGAATAAGATGCTAACTGAAAAAATGTTTGTCTTCATTCAATGTTTTCTTTATTAACTAGTTAGTAACCGACGTCATGCATCCTTACTTGTTGAATCGGACATAATGATATTGCTAACATTGATTTACATGGAAGAGATATTGGCATATGTGGATGTTAGAACCCTTGTCCTACTGCCTCATTGTTGAGCTAGAAATTCAATTTTTACCAACTTGTGGCATGGCGGATTGAATTAAGTAGGCCACGCGGAATAAAATCAGACCTCACCATTGTGCATACTGAACATGAGCTATGCTGTCCACCAAATGTTTCAGACATGATGGTATACATTGAGCTGTGCAGATGGCACAGATTGGGTCGTATTGAATCCTTTCGCTTTTTATCGATTTTGAAATCAACAACTTTTCCATTTCCAACAATTTTTTCTGTGCCATGATATACATATTTTCTGTTTTTATGAAGGAATTATTTCGTCTGCAAATCCTGTCAAAGAGGACCAATCAACATTTTTTTTTTCGTTTTGGATAGACCTTATAAATGTATTGATCAACTTTCCTTGACAGTTAATTGGACCAGTAACGACCTAGTAGCACTGGATTCTATCTCCATTCGAATATCATGAATGGCATTTTGTTGGTTATGTTCGAAAATGTCGGACCTACAGCTTTTTAAAACTGTAGTTACGGCGTATTTTAACATGGCCGATGATTTCTTGTTACATAATTTGTACTGCATGGCTACTTCAAAAGTAAAGAACAGACAGCGAAGACAAATTTTTCCTTTCCGAAACGGCAAAATCTGAAATGATGGTCGAATACGGAAGCTGCTTCAGACTAAATAAAAAGTGAATTGATGTATATTCATGGATATTGTAGCACAGAAAATATTGAGGCAAATGGACAAAGTGCTAGTAAAGATTCTCTAAGAGACGCCAAAACCAGGTTGCGTTTGGGAAAGGGTTTAAATCATACTGATCTTTTTCAGCAATATCATGAAACGCCACAACAATCAGTCTCAGTATGACAAGGGTTACCAAGCATAGCTTTTCTTCGAAAACACCTTAACTGCAGCTTGTTTAAAGCTGCAGTTACGAGGTTTTCGATGAAAAGCAGCTTAAGAACTAATGAAGAGCTGCTCGATTATCACTTGGAACTATTCCCGTCTTGACCGAACAAGACAAAATCAAACACAGTGGAAATAGATACAATGATAATCAACAGATAAATGAAGAAGAACAATCGATCTAACACGAGCGCCACTAATTTCCACTCTTTCGCGATCTTTTCCCTTTCCTCACGTTTGTTATTTTTATTCATCATAGTCGTCATGTACATTTTCATGTCTCTGATGTCCCGTTCGATGTTCGACGGCAACTTGAAATCTGATTGGACAGTGTTGACGGGTTCGGACCCGAGATTGGACGTACCATTGCTCATTCGCCACGCGCTGTCCTCCGCGTGCATTTCGGTAAACATGAGTCTATCACCGGTTTGTTCACCGAAAACTCGGTCTGTCGTGACCACCTTGCCCTGTCGTCGCCGGTTTTTAACAGCGGCATCGTTCACCTGACTTCTCATACAAAATATGCGGGCCACAAAGTCGATCATGATCTGGAATAAGATTAATGAATAAGTGACCCGTCACGCTAAAAGGGACCTTATAGAAAGTGTGAAAAATATCGACCCTAGTCAGTCTGCACAATCCGCGCAGCCAGACTAGGGCCTACATTTTTCACTTGTATGTAATTTTCTGAATCTGGAATCTTTTCCCTATCTTACTATAAGTTTATTTTTCGCATACCGTATCGGATTGACCTGTGCTGAGTCTGACAAGTTTGTCAAAATTTGGATCTTTGGAATTCTGATAAGGTCCATTTTAGCGTGATGGGTCACATATTATATTTGAAGAAAATGGGCAAGAGGAACAATGCTAGTCAGAGACAATGCTAGAGACATCATTGAACGATGTCGGAACCTAGGAAGTAAGGACACAACATGTTAGATTTTCGCATGTTATCATTTTGCTTCTCTGATTTTCCGGTTGAAATAGGACAGAATCCAATCGCAGAGAATGACATCATTCGAACTGCCTATAAATCAAATCATACTATAATTTGAGCAACGTTTGTCCGTTTGTCCGTTTGTCCGTTTGTTCCCCTACTCCTCCCAGGTCCTTGGGCCGATCTTCACCAAACTTGGAGGGAAGGTGGAGGGCGGCCCCGGGTATTAGCTTGAGGGGTTCATTTTTTGAAAGGTCAAGGTCATCGAGGTCAAAGGTCAAATTTATGTTTTTACGGGTTACGGGTATCGTTTTTACGGGTTACGGGACGGGATTGCTTACGGGTTACGGGACAGGATTAAGTGGAGGGCAGCCCCGGATAGGTCAAGGTCATCGAGGGGTCAAGGTCATCGAGGTCAAAGGTCAAATTTCGAGACGGGTAAAATTGCTAGTAAGGATAATTTGTTGATCGATTTAGTTTTCATTGATACCAAATAACGGGTGAATTTGTAGCCCATGCTGTTATTGAAATTAATTAAAATCGATCTGTATGATCTAATATCTAAAACAATTGTATAAATATTCTTTCCATAAGAGTGCGACATAAACAAATTGTGGTGGTTTTTTTCATATCTTTGAAACGCTGCCAGTTCTTATTGAGGAAAGACTTCAATTTGATTTTTTTTTCAAGTCATTAAAGAGACATCACATTCCCATTTCATTTTTTTTTTTTTTTTGAAAATATGTCTTGGTGCCAAGATTGGTAATTTTGATGCGCATAAATGCCATTAGTTTTTTTAAGTTATTGCTGATAAGCGAAAAATACTTCTTTAAATTTGAGACAGAAATGACTTATTCCATATACATGTACATTTGAACTGCTGTATACATCAATTTGGTTAATTTTTCCACAACCATATATTATATATTTCTCGTAAACGGCGCAATACTTGAAATTTTCAGAATTTTCAAAAGAAAGTATCCTTAAGATAAAAACTAAGGTAAAAGTAAAAGTAAAATTTACGAAAAATATCTGTGAAATGTCACTTTAAATCTATATAAATTAAAAATCATAGAGATTCCATCAACATCTTCTATTGCCCATAAATATGCTACTTCAGAATCAGTTATTTTTTGCAAATGATGAATGTAATTGAAAGGTCTTTTTTGTCACGCCATTTTTTTGTGTGTGTGCAGTCCTCTATTCCCAAAACAGCTATCAGACAGTCTTGCCACTCACGATCATACGTCTTCAGATGCAATTAAAAGATTGTCATTCACGATCCAGACGTAGTCACAAAACAGTAATGCTTGAATAAAGTTTGACAATCAGCTGCTGACAAAATGCAGAAATAATAGCTGCAAAATATTGGCTTATTTGCATACGTTCTTCTTAAAAACCCATCGGTTTATTTCCACAATTTCTGTTGAACAACAGTTAACTACAAATCTTTTTTTTACATAATTCTGTTCAATTGACTAAAATCTCTGTAGTCTTTATATCTACGCTTTTCAACAAATACCTCGAAACTGCAGCTTTTGTAAAGCTGCAGTTAAGATGGTTTTGTTGAAAAAACAACTATATGCTGGTGGCAATAATTGAAATCAAGAATTGGTCAAAGATTATAGACAAAACACATAATGTTCAATTCGTTATTGTTTTGAAAATTAATTGTTTGCTTCTTATCACAAAATACCACAAAATATGAGGATTGGAGTTGCCCTACCAGAGCTACAGATAAGTGGGTGTGATGTTTTTTCAAACCGTAAAATAACTGCCAATGTTCATCAGACCCAATGTTGTGGTTATTCATTGGAATCGTCTCATTGAGTACCCACAACATAGGGTTTGAATTTGAAATGACAAATTTAAAATGTCCTCCCACCTCTGATGTATTGATATTCCTACCTTTCTAACAAGTGTCGGTACTTCTGTTCTGGCCCCGTGAAAATATAAGTTGACCACAACCACGGATAGAAATGTTGACAGTGTTATCATGCTCATATTTAAACAGTAATATGCTCCTGAAATATAAATAGACAACAATAAATATTGGAGTAATATAAAGCAGACAGTGCGGCTTTTTTGCGCCATGTTTAGAATCAGTTTGTATCGAAATACAGTTTGATAACAATATGTAGAATTGCCATTTGACAGTTGCAATATGTAATGAAAAGGTTATAAGAGAACCACGTGGATCAGATCAAATGGTCAGACTTAGCCCTCGTCAAAAGATGTATAGACAATCGAACCATTCCCATTCTCATATAGAGATAGATAATGCCAAATAAAAATTGTGTGGTTCAGATTACATGTGGAAAAAATAGGGTCAGTTGGCCTTTTCCTTTCCTTTTTATTCATTTGAAATTTGGGTCGGTCCAATTTTGCCAGGATCGGTCCGGTAAGCTGAACCACAAATATTTGTTTTATTTGGCATAAGAAACACATGAGATGCCGGAAATGGCATCATACTCTAAAATTCATAAAACATAGTACGAATAAGTGAGTGTTATTAATATCACCGCAGTAATGGATTATAATGTGTTACGTAACACAATCTTTGCGGTATAAAACGGATTTTTATCATTCACTTTATAGACAAATATATTATAAGTCTACCATTAAAGTTGAAAGGACCGAAGACAACTTTAATGTAACCGGTAATGACATTTTCGCGAAAAGATTAAATTGCATCACACATTATAGTATTCTATTTCTAAATCATTTCTGATTTGGCATGGTTGAGAACGAATTTCACTTTTTAGTTATATGCCCGAAGTGTGTTGATTTTAGAGGAAAAATACATCACAAGTAACAATCTAAATATTTACTAATATCCTTGCAAGCATTTGGAATTAAAAACAAGAAAGTAAAGTACTTAACAATAGCCTGTAAAATAAGCGAGTCCTACATGCTTACTTACCTATGAGTGGAATGGACGAAGCAGCAGGAGGAGTGGACTCGGCCAGTAGTAACAACAGAACGTAGAAGGCAACAAAGATGTTCATACCTGGAATGAGACAACAACAATTGTTTAACACTTTCCCAAACAACTAATATTAGGGTGGTCTACTTTGATAACTGCTGCAGACGACTTAGGGGGTGATTCCACAGGTACTATGTGTGAATAATAAAGCTCAGAAGACATTGAGGCAAGAGGAGAAAATGCTGATTATCAGCATATTATCTTCTTTTGCCTCAATGTTTTCTTAGGTTGCTTCTATTAGGAACGTCAAATCCAGGTCTTGTTTGGGAAAGGGTTAAGGACATCATAGGAGAACGAAAGATTCGTTAGGATTTTGTACACAACCAGACATTTTGACAATAAAGCTTGTTCGATGGAAAAAATATACTACCCATGGCTGTGTAGATTGTTTTTAAGGTTTTTTTCTAGGCTTTTGAAATAAGGTTGGCTATTACATTTGTTAGAGTCATCGAGTTAGAAATATTAAGAAATGAACTCACTATAAAATTTTGACTTGGCGAGACAATTGAATAGTTCAATGTTGAATATTGTCCGAGATACGAAGGAATAGGGTGGACTCGTAGCCACAAACCAATACCTATCATCAAGTTTGTGGCTACGATATCGCAGCAATTGTTATGTCAACTATAGGTATGGCGACCGAGATAGTGAAGTCAGGATTGTTCCCAGAAAAGACAAAAAAGAATCGGCAAAATACACACATAAATTAAACTTTACAACCCTAAAGCATAAAATTATACCGCTTAGCATGTGCGAAGCAAGTCTTTTTAGTACATCTTATCTGTGTACGCGTCTACTTCACACAGAATGAATAGAAACAGGACCGATTTACATAATTCTATTTTCACACAATAGTAGCACTGAATATGTTTTCAGCTAAACAAAACAGTCTTTCAGAATCAGAAACCAATTGATATATAAATTTGTAGAGCATAGGTCAAATAGTACAAATACGAGTATGTGTTGAAAATTCGACATGTTTGTGGATAAAATCCACCTAATATTGTAGGAAACATGCTGTCAGTTGTACTAAAAGATACAAGAATATCATTCTGTATTTGTTGCTATGATGTAAATCGATGCTTTTCAACAAAAAAAAACTCGTAACTGCAGCTTACTATAATCTGCAGTTACGCGGATTTTGTTGCAAAGCGACGATATGATGCATATGACAGGTCTACAGAATATTGGCGACGTCATGTGAACGTACCAAGACTCAGTAAACCAATTACAAGACGGCTAAATTTAAGACTTGTCCAAAGTCGAAGATCTGCATATGACTTAGACTATATCAAATACATGGGATTTTGTATTTTTAGTGTCTTTGTGTAGAAAATATTGAGGGAAATAAAGAAATAGATTGTCATAAGCATTTCACCACAATGTTTTCGAAAGCCATTTCCAAAGCCATTGAGTCAAAATGAGTCAGTATATTGGAAAAAAAAGAATGGGTTAAAGGAATAATCCAAAAGTTGAAATGGAAAAAGAAACGAAATTGTAGAATTGCTAATTCTCGTAATGAACGATTGTCGAATGTTTCATCTAGGTACTCTATTTATTGCCATTATTTTGTCATTTTGCCATTATTTCTGTATTCTGTTTAGGATACTCATAGTTTTGTACTGTACAAACTTGCACTGAAAACATAACGGAATTTATAGGAATAAGGTCAATTGTGAACAAAAGATAGGTCAATTAGGGCAAGATCTATTAAAGCGACTTGAAGACTTCTGTGGTGACAACTGCTCTAAAGCTTAAAGAAACAAGCTGTCAAATAAACCAAAGACAGACAGAACTACCAGTTTTTGTTACCATGATGTCTGCGAGAAACACCAACAACAATTTGTGTCGCTTCATGTCAAAATATGGTCTTTCATTCAGGATGGAAAATGGGTAGGCTCTCAGGCTTGTTGATATATTGGCCAACACTAGCACCCTGTAACATCAATGAGACAGAGAATGTGATTTGTAATAGCTTATTCCATCATCCAGTCTTTATATTTTATCTAAATCTTGCGCAAAACAAGACACCAACAAAATGCCACGAGTCTGCAACTTATACCATTTGTCTTTAAACGTCAAGCAAACGTATGTTAGTGGTCAAATATTAGTCAAATGTAAACCATATTACAAATGATTCATTTTTTTGTAAATTTTGATGCCACAAAATTATGATATTGTTTGGCTGAAATCAATGTACAATGTGTCCTTATAACCAAGTACACACCTTCGTTTGCGTGTAAATATTTATAATGACCAGACTACGAAAACCGACATTTCTGGATACTTTTCGCTCTGGAAATACGTTTGTACACGTATTGCCAGTTACGGCATTGTCAAATTGAAATGTATTGAGAGTTGTCCTGAACCTTCTTTAATGCCACGGTATATCTGATAACTCCATTCATAGACCAAGAAACAACTCTTTTCAATTAACGTCCTATTCAGTGTGCCTTGACAGTTCCCTCCAATGTTACCCAATACTTCGATATTCTTACAGCTTATAATCAAGATATCAAGAATGTTTTACCCTTGTCAACAGAATTCGAAGATTTGGAAGTAGCTGTAATGTCCTATAAAAGAAAGAAAGATACTTGTAATAATAATAATTTTAACTAGAGTGAATCATGAAAATATGTCAAAAGGTCCCCTTTAACATTTCGGACTGAATATTAGTTTTTTAGCCAAACAATAATTAGCTTGATGTCGGCCTAATACCCTTGGACAGATTTTAGGCTACATACAATTACGCGACATTACCTTATAGTGCCAATGGCTAATTTTCTAGTTTGCATATTTATTACTCTGTGAGTATGTAGCAGAGAATCCATCTTAAATGGATGTTAGTGTTTACCATGTATCAACATATGCGCCATGTAGACACTCTTCTAAATAAGCTGGGATATCAGAAAGGAGACTTGTCTTTTTTGTATTTTAGACCACCAAGAATTAAAGCTGCTATTTCCCAGATTTGGACCCAAAATTTGTCAAAAACAAACGAAATGAATTTGGGTTTGGATTCTCCCTAAATTCGGCTATCTCTCTTATAATTTCGGCTCAATCTCTGTCTGAATCGCATATTATAAACCATTCTGAGGTGCCCAACACAAAAGTTTTGCATATTTTTTGAAAAAAAAAAATCATTTTTTTGCAATTAGACCATCTGTTACCCTCCAGCTTTAAGATACACATTATGTCTGTTTATGTATTATCAAAAGCCAAGGCATTTCTTAAAGTAGCAACAGGGATAAGAAGCTTTAAGTGAACAACATGGATCCTGACCAGATTGTGCATACATGTACATGTATGTGCAGGCTGATATGTATCCATGTTGATCTTGAATGAGCATTACAAGGACCTTCTTTCTAAATACGTGAGCAGTTAAACTGAATCTTCTCTGATGAAAATTCGCTCTTTGATATTTGGAATGTCATCCTCAAACTAAGGCTTGTTTGTAAAGGGGATAGATGGCACATATTGCAGACTATCAATCAGCATTAGCATAGAGTGCCAATGGGTAATCTGATATTAGCATATTAGATACTCAGTGATGATATACCAAAATAATTAGTCTGCTGACAATCTGAACCCTAGACTTACAACCGTTACCATTTCCTAAACAAACCATCGTTTTGTGTATTCTCCAGAAGAAAAGGTCTGGGAAAAGTATTAAGACAAAAAATATAAATGCATTTAACGGAAATGCTGATGGGCCACGTCAAGAATCTAATCTAATTTGCCTTTGTCATCGTTGACAGGTTTTTCAAACTGGTAAGTATAAATGTAGATATACCAATTGGCAAATCAGAATCTATGAAATGTCCTTCATATCAGTTTTAAAGTTTTGAAGTACGAGGGGCAGTCGCAAAATATTCGGACTTTTGACAAGTCCGGATACTTTCCGACCGTCCCTCGTATGCCTTATTATGGGAATATTGGAATGTAGAAAAACGGATAAGAAGGGAAAAGGGCATTACAAATTTCTTGTTTCAAATCGAAAACCTATGGTTTGGAATTGTCTCGGTCGTATTCAGTCTTTAAATGAAAATGTTACATTTTGGTTCATTTTTTATTTGTTTTAAAGCAATATATAGTGACCATTTGCAAACATCCTGCACACATTACATTACACCCTGTTTTAAGAAACCCATATTAATAAATGATTTTGTTTTGAACAAACAAATGATTGTCCCATTACTTATATTTGGCAAGGTTTCAGACCTGTTCTGGGAGCATATCTCTACTTTTCTTAAGCAACAAAACCTCTCAACTACAGCTTAAAACGAGTTCTAGTTACGGCGTTTTCGAAGAAACGAAATGCAGAGATATTCAAGTTCAACAAGCCTATTATGTCTACAATACCGAATATTTTCATATCCGGCTTTCACAAATCGTTCTGTTTTGTTTGGCATCAATAGCCGCTTATTTCTCAGTTGTACTTTATAACCGAATTATCCCAGGGGTCAAAAGTTCTTCTGAGAAAAAATAAGAAGCTGTCATAATTGTTCCATGAAAAATGATACTCGTCATATCAAATACAAACATTCGTGATACGAAACAGGTCATACGACTCCTGGTTTCATTTTATATGTATTGTTATTTAGTTGAATATTTTCTTTTGTTAAATCTACGAGATGGGTTTTCGTTTCCTTTAAGGAAGTTTACCCCTAATGAGATTCGCGCTGCGTCGGAATTATTAGGGCGACGTCTAAAACATTCGGCGGTGGAACTTTCCACCGCCGAATGTTTACGACCGCGCCCGAATAAGTTCGGATATGTAAAGACGACACTCAAAAAAATCGGATGCATAGTAGTCTGCTTCGGTACCGTGTCTTTCACGGTACCGCGGTATTCAAAACAGTGTTCATTTGCGGACGAAGCGTTACCTACCAACTGCGTGCATTAGCAAAACCAAAATCAAAGTTATTTACTCTAATCTTCGGTGATTTCTTTAATCATCATTTCGGCTGCATTTGATTGCTATAGAAAAGGAAAACATTGAATGTTTTCATGTCCTAAATAAGAATATCAAAATGGCCTCATTACGGATATTCTACCTTAAATACTTTCTGTACTGTTATTTTAATGCACGTCGTGCAACAGTGGAAGGGAGGCATAATGACATTATTCAGCGCTTTTTTGTAACGACCTCGTATAATAACTACAGCGTGCTTTAATCTGTAGATACAAATGTTCTGAAGAAAAAAACAGCGTAATGGCTGACGCTTTGGAAGCTATTGAAACAATGTTTGTGAAGTAAAGGTAATTTCCAGACCAGAAATGAAATAAAATCAATTATTGCAAGCATCATAAATCGAAGAGTTGCATTATCTACTAGATTTATAAGTGTACTTATGATGAATATTTTAATGTTGTTTTGACAACCAAAACGCCACTACGTATTCAAGTTGTAGCTGCGACGCTTATTTCGAACACCAATTAGTTTGAGTTTGATTCATTTATTGAACAAATGGATAATTATATATTACCCACCAAACAAATCATTTTAATATTGTAAACAGTGCAAATAAAAAAGTTGGTTGATATCAAAGAAACAAACAACATCATTTGATTTGTCTTTAGTTTGGCCTGTACAACATCATTTGATTTGTCTTTAGTTAATTTGGCCTGTACACTGTAAAGTAGACAGGCATTCTCCTAACCATGCCAAAAGTTTATTTCGTAAATTCTAGATGGTTTCTTTATAAACGAAGGAACGTATACGACAATAACTCGCGTTTATTGTTTGTATGGAAATGCACCATAAAACCAGAAAATTTCTGGTCTGGTTAAAAAGCTGAACATTTGATACATTTATGGTATACATAGACTGCATTAACACTCTACTTTGGCATATCGTCTTTGTATGAGTTACATATAACTAGACGGTCCTGGCGGTCTGGAAGCGCTCCACAAGCCTGATTGTTTGTCTTGTTGAATACAATTTCAAAGGTTCAGGCTGCGCAAACAAGCAAATGCATGACCAAGCTGAAAATTACAAGCAAGTAAGATCGTATGGTCAGTAAGATTTCTGTGAAAATTCTGTATTGATTAGTTAAAAACTAATGGTTGTAAAAGTGAAAATAAAGCCGAAAAATGGCAATTTTGTCAATAAAAAGGGCACATAACTCATATAAAATTCAGATCAAGCTGAAAATTAAACCAAGGCAAGATCTTATAGTCACCAACATTCTGTACAAGTTTTGTCTTGATTGGTCAATATTTGTAGTTGCTAGAGTGAAAACAAAGTCAAAATAGAGTCGAAAATGGTAATTTTGTCAATTTCAAGGACACATAACTCATGATGTAAAATTCAGATCAAGCTGAAAATTAAATCAAGGCAAGATCTCATAGTCACCAATATTCTGTACAAGTATTGGCTAGATTGGTCAATATTTGTATCTGCTAGAGTGATAACAATGTCAAAATAGAGCCGAAAAGGGCGATTTTGTCAATTTCAAGGGCACATGACTCATGATGTAAAATTCAGATCAAACTGAAAATTATACCAAGGCAAGATCTTATAGTCACCAACATTCTGTATTTGATTTGTCTTGATTGGTTGATATTTGTGGATTTTAGAGCAAAATTTAATGTCAAAACAAGCTATTTTTGACATTCAAGGGTAGATAACTCAGGTTATTCTGATTCAATTCAAATTCTTTGAAGGAATCTGAGAAAAGGTCACCCAAGGATCATTCGTGTGAAGTTTGATTGAAACCCACCTGGTAGTTTCTGAGAAGAAGATTTTTAAAGAAAAAGTTTATGGACGGACGGACGCACGGACGCACTGACGCACGGACGCACGTACGACGGACACACTGCTATGACACAAAAGCCTGCTGGCCTGTCGGCCAGTGGAGCTAAAAATGGATATTGGCATTAATTTTGCAAATGCATTGTTTTCCTTTTTTATAGAACTATTTAAAAAACACAATATTTTGTACCTGTTTCATGAATATTGTATTGTGAGAAAAAACGAAAATGCTGCTCTATATTTGTACTCTCCAATACTCTTTGTGAAGCTGGTAGGTTTCAGTATTATCCTACTTAAACCTTTCCCAAACGACAAAATTTTAGGGTGATCCACTTCAAAAACTGCCACAAATGACAAAATAAATGTTATCAAAGATAATATTTGTGTAAAATATGGCACAGAAAATATTGAGACAAAAGGAGAAACTGCTTGTTATCAGCTGTTTCTTCTTTTGTTTCAATGTTTTCACAAGTCTGTTCTAGAAGGGACGTCAAAACCAGGTCTTGTATGGGAAAGGGTTAAGCTAGAATACACGAGATCGTGCCATTTAGATACTTGCACGACGTGAACATCTTTGGGCAACGTCGTAATCATTCGTTAGAAGGAAGGACGGAATTCGTCTTCGTAATTTTTACCTTAAGATCGTATACCACCGAACATTTACGACGTCGTCCGAAACATTCCGACGTCATGTAAATCTCAGAATTGCCAGATTGCCCATATCCTACCTTCTAACATTTTTTAAAATGTTCGTCCTCTTGTTCTATATGAGTTAATCTATGTCTCAGTGTTTCCATTATTTTTGATAATGATATTTTGCCGTCTTAGAAGTCATCAGGGATCTGTTTTACATTAAAAATGATAGGACATTTAAACGTTGGCTTCGTTCAAAAATGCCGTAACTACAGCTTGAATAAGCTGTAGTTACGACATTTTTGAACGAAGCCAACGAACGTTTCTTGAGGAAGTTATTTCGATTCTTGGTAAGTGCACATGGGGTTGTTCAAAGAAAATTGTTTCATTTTACTATGGTCTGGTGACATATTTTACATAAAGTCAAGTCGTAACACTATGAAAGTAAATTGGATTCCATAGCAACGTATTTAGCCACCAGACAAAACAATATACACTTAAGTTTCTCAAAATTGAGACTTAAATAAGTATTCTTATCGTCGCTTTTCTTCTAAAACCTCGTAACTGCAGCTTGATTAAAGGGACCTTTGCTAGTTATTTCCGGGTTCAGAACAACGTAGGGACCGGACCGTTAGAGTTTGCATTTTTGTGGTGTACCGCGTTATCTAGTGCCAAAAAGAAAGGGAATTTAGCTCTGGTACCAAGTTTGTTACTACCTATCAAGATCCATAAATATTTCTATAAATAGAAAGCGCGGGTTCGTCAGTTAGATACAGACTTGATTTAGAAGGGATACATGAAAACCATTCCAATTTTCCTTGGACGGAAATGGTCTAGCCATACAGGTTGGCCAATCCACACGTTTTTTTAACGTATACAACCCATCATTAGCACCAAAGAGCCAGAGGCGAAATTTGGAAAGTGCCAGTAAATCCTAAACTTTGTCATATTTCCATTCCAAATACAAACATAAGCATTTTGAATGGTTTAGAATTTTGAATTAATGCATAATGTATTGAAATATTTGACAAAAATGTTATGAATTACCTCCCTTGTATATGAATATAGAGTAAAAAGATATTTGTAAATTATTTTCTTCTTAAAGCATAATCTTGAAATCCGGCACGGTGAATCAACTTATTTGAAGTGTATTTACAAGAGTGTGTAATTTGATGCCTGTCATTGGCTAGAAAGTGGAGTTTTTAATGATGGGTCATAAACCTTAAATTCATTGTTTACCTGTTTGTAAGTTTGACAACATAGCATGGGTCCCTTTTAAGCTGTAGCTACGATGGATTTGAAGAAAAACAACGTCATGCATTTTGTTCAAAGATAAATTTCACGAGAGTTGAACGTCTTTTGTCTACAACAGATGAATTTATTCACACGCGAAATGAGCATCTATGTGATAATGCTTCAGAATTAATTAATTTGTGATTATTGAGAATTCTAGAATATAAATTGAGACCAACACATGATGAATTGAGATTGCATTTGCTATCTATTGTTGAAATTTCCCTGCAGTATAGTATAAGTTGTGTTCTTTTGGGACATTGAACATATATTTCAACACTTAATATCTGGGTCTAACGATCCTAAATGCTTAATGTGTTTCTTTGCTATTTCATGTAATCATATAACACTTTTGTTACATTAGAGATATAGTTCGGTCACGATATCATGGCACATGTTTACACATTGAACCAATGTAAACAAAAGAAAAGGCAGTCTCAATTTTCAACGCATTTCTGCATGTATTGGGATCGAAACCAGCACGTATGAGATACCTGTTAGATTCGAGCCATCACATGCAAAATTACAGTATTTTTTAAAAGGTTCAATAAATTGTGTTGTTTAGATAAATGATTTTGTAAACATGTACCATGATAATCGTGACTGGACTATAGATGCTGCATTTTAGCCGGTGATTCAGGTGGAAGCCAAAACAGGACCAACGTCAATGACGACATGGTGCTCTCTTCCTGGTGTTATAGGTCACGAATCAGCTATTAGAGAGCAACATGGATCTTGATCAGACTGTGCGAATGCACAGGCTGATCTAGATCCATGTTGGTTTCTAATGCCATATGGACCTTTTCGTAAGATACCGACTCATTTGTTTTCTTGATTTGAGGGAAAACGTTACTTACCGAGCTGCATTTTAGCCGGTGATTCAGGTGGAAGCCAAAACAGGACCAACGTCAATGACGACAGCAATATACACGGCAAAATGAGTATATAGTTGTAGAATGCCGGTTCACGTCGTATACGTATCTCAAACGTTATGTCAACGAACGGTTCCCCGGGACAACAAGCGTAGTAAAACACGTTCTTTTTGGCGCTTGACGTCACAACTAACCACTCGTTACTCTCGACATAGTCGTTAAAATCAAATCCTTTCGCTGTGTCATAGAGCAGTTCTAGATTTATTTTACTACCGTCGTATGTCCATGACCCGAATTTAAGTTTACACGTTTGAACGTCAAATGGGAAGTACTGGATATCTATGGAACACGAGCTTTTATAAATGGCTTGAGGTACCCATTGCATAGAACCGTCGTACGTGATGACGACTAGGGCGTCACGTTTTTCTTCTAGACGCTCGTCAGCGCTGAAACAAATGTAAATAGATAATGATTAAAATTGCCACTCGTCTTGCTAAACATCAATATCCTAAATTCTGATTTAGAATATGTAGCCAATGCACGTATTTTATGGGCAAAACATATTGACCCGCACATAGGCTGACTAGGTCTACGGTTTTCTACTGTTCCCTTAATGTAACTATTTATGAGACAGTATATTTTAAAAATCTTAACGGCTTTATTATCATAATAATCTAGCTGGCAAGTACATGCGTTGCCAGTGGCTCTAAAAAGGACAAACGACATGGAAGTATGATGACACCAATATTGTTAAACTACACCATAAATCTAAAATCTACATTCCTAAGCCTTCGTGATAAAGATATCTCTTTAGTTCAGACACCCATGATAATAGAAAGATCATTGTAGCCTAATCAGTTCACGTTATTTTCTTGCATAATTGTCCACCCTTATGAAATAGATATCGCTACTCGACGGACACAATGTAACAACTCCAACTAGATCAAGACATTTTTTACGACGCCCGTGTAAATTTTTTCCAGTCAATTCACGATAATATTGTACATGTCTACAAAACAATAAAATAATTTTACCTTTGTAATCAAAGGAAATTCGTTCTTAAATGCCAATTGAAATTTTGAATGTGTTGGTTTGAATCTTGCAGATGTGGGACACCTGCAAGATTCGAACCACCACATTCAATATTACAGTAGGACGGATATGTGTTGTTTATGCGTATTATGTTAATTTTGTAAATATGTGCGATAATATTGTGAGCAGACTATACTTACTAGTTATATAGTTTGATATCTGGTAGCCACACGGACGTAGAAGGAACACGAACCTTCGTTATATTGCCGTACATGGCAGGATCCCAGGATAGGTAGATATCCTCCCAGGCCTGCAAGAGAGGATAAAACATTTACTAGTTATATAGTTTGATATCTGGTAGCCACACGGACGTAGAGGGAACACGAACCTTCGTTATATTGCCGTACATGGCAGGATCCCAGGATAGGTAGATATCTTCCCAGGCCTGCAAGGGAGGATAAAACATGCACTAGTTATATAATTTGATATCTGGTAACCACACAGACGTGGAGGGAACACGAACCTTCGTTATATTGCCGTACATGGCAGAATCCCAGGATAGATATATATCTTCCCGTGCCTATAATAAATAAGTTTAAAAAGTGCTTGTTCCGCATAATGACAGATATATGAGAAGGACATCTTGGAAAAAGTTCTTTAACCTAGGCTATTAATTCCATTCATATAGTATCTTTATGTATATGGATGTATTTCAAACAAATTGCATATAGGATCATATTGGTAGCCGTTATAAACTTGTTGAAAGGACACACGCCACCCAAAATGTCCGCAAAGTTGACATTTCTGAGAGAAGGCCAGTGATAAGGTTTATATTCCAGCAAAGTCAATCTGTGGAGCAGATTTAAGAGCGACTGTTTTCAGTTGATTGAGAGACTGTCCCCTTCTTTTACAGCTATCGAATGTTGCGAGAAGGAATTTCTGCGAGGCAGAGAGAGTTAGAAAGAAAAAGATGATGATAGTTTGGCCGCTGCTGAGCAGGACTTGCTAGGGTACGTTGATTTCTATAGATCGGTTATGTGACGATAGGGATAAGTGTGCGTAGTTGGATAGTGAGTATGTTTAAAGAGTAAAGCAGTTAATTAAAATCCAAACATAATACTTATTTTACTTAATGCTAAAACGTTTTGATATCAATCACTGCAATACTTATACAGTGTAAAAAAGAAACTTTTGATTTCGGATTTTAATATAAAGTCGTGTAGCCTATTATGCAAAAATAATAAGTCTATACCGTATCTATATCCCAGCAACTGCTTATTTTCAACAATATAATATGTTATTCGATTGCTTGATCATAACGGATCCTGCTTTTATATACCAATTCTAAACAGTTCTACTTTAAAGTCGTATTGTTTACTTGGCAAAATCTAGTTTAGAATAAATGTATTGAAGTCTTGAATGATGTAATCTCACAGTGTATCAAATAGATCATTGCCCATTGAACTTGTGTTAAGTTGCTTTTGTGATGGTACAAAGACACGATCGTTGAACAGATCAATTGATATTACGTGTATTTATCGTCGCTTTTCTTCGAAAACCTCGTAATTGCAGCTTCTTTAAAAAGCAGTAACGAGGTGTTAAAACATCGCTTTTCTACGAAAACCTCGTATCTGCAGCTTGTTTTAAGCTGCAGATACGAGGTTTTCGCAGAAAAGCAGCGAAAAGAAAGCGTGATATAACATTTGGCTAATAGTTCTTTTGACAGGTGTATGAATCGCTGTTTTGCACCAAAAACCTCGTAACTGCAGCTTCACACAAACTGCAGTTATGAGATTTTTTGTAGAAAAGACACGATATTAAATTAAAGTATTAAATTTATGCTAAAGAAACCTTCAAGTTGAAGTCATTGAAATCAAAGAAACAAAACTGGAGAAATTGCACTTTGAACAGGTGTACCTAAGCCACTTAGCACAAATTACCTCAATAAACAACATATTGCACTTAAAATATCAGATCATCGATTAAAATATGATCGTTGAAGTGCAATAAAAATAAAATATTTCAATCATAATCGCACTTCCGGAAAGACTTCACTGTTTTCAATCGAAAGTCATGTTCTTGAATTGACAATACAAACTTGTATATGCATTATACATTAATAAATTCCCACATCACGTATTGACGCTTTTGACGCCCAACGAGATAAGTGATTCGGAAGACATTAAGAAAAATGAAAAAAAAAATGTTTGTGAAAAGCAATTTCTTCGTTTTCTACAAGGCTTTCTCCCATGTAAAACCAAAAAAGTGTAAAATTCCATTCACTTGAAATTGTCTTCTTCAACATCTTATAATTTAGATAAGTCTATAAAATTACCGTCTAATAATGATTGAAAGAGTCGCATGTGAGCTATTGTTAACCACATGTAAAGTTATAATCTAACAAATGATATTACCATTTTCCAACAAAAAAGTAATTTGAAGTTGCTCGAATTATTTTCTTCAGAAAAGGACCAGGTAGAGGATACTACTATTCATTCTTTTGTCTCAATGTTTTTGCATGTCATTCCTAGATCTACCAGGTGTATCGAAACGAGCCACTGCTTGGGAAAAGACTTAATACTTGTGATTTTACCTAAACGAGCAGATATATTATCAGCTGCTGCTCTGTAGTACAAAAAGATCAATACGAACTTCTTCATCGTATTATGTGATTTGTTAACTTACGTATGTGACCCAACGTCTGCGTGGAATTGGTTGCTCGATACACGTAAATTATGACTTTATTCTATCCAATTTAGAGATTGAAATGGAAATATGATACGTCAAACAGGTGTGCGTCAAAAGTTTCATTGAGCTACTTAGACAAATTACCTCGTTAACAAGAGGCCCAAGAGGGCCTGAATCGCTCCACTGGTTAAAGTGGAAGAATTATCCCATGATTTCTTGTAAGCCTAAGACAGCCAAATCTTGAATTTTGTGAATAAATTTTGAAGGAAGACTCAAAGAACATTCTTGCAAAGTCTGGTTCAAATTGGCCTAATGGTTGATTTTTAAAGATTTTTCTTATGATTTCTCTAAGTCTGATAAACCCCTTTCTTCCTGCCACGGCCACATTTTTTGACAAAATTATGTAAAAATTTATGAACAAATTTCAAAAAGAATGACTCAAGGCACATTCCTGCACAGTTTGGTTCAATTGGGCAATCTGGTTGATTTTTAAAGAATTTTCTTATGATTTCTTTAAGT
>OY804592.1:48852586-49140911 GCA_963680895.1 Fragum sueziense
TATATATTATCTTCATATACTTTAGAAAAATATTTCTATTTCAACATGAACGTAATATATTTTAGATGTGAACATTTTTAAAGTATAATGAAATGGGTTAAAGTATAATGCAAATGAAAACGATTTCTAAACCACATGATTCCGTTTGTTTTGGAGAGCATAGCTCTCCTTTGTCGTAACCTTCCGATGTACTTTGCACACCACACAACTTTGTAAGTATACTCTTGGAGAATATTTCCTCTCAAAGAGGACAAAAAAGATGTAAACAACAATTAGAATCGTCTACAGACATATCATTATATAAAATGCATGGGCTTGTTAACGTTTTGTAAAGAGAAATACACGTTCCTTCACTTATCTTCAGAAACGTCACAACGACAGCTTTTAAAAAGCTACATCTATATAGTTATGAGAGTGTGGATGAAAGGTAGCGATTTACTTACATATGTGGCCCAGACATTGGTCGACAGCACTTGATTCCTCTCATCTAGATCAAGGATCTGGATCAGACTGAGTCCATAGTACACGTCTAAAGTATCATCTGATCCACAATAGGTCTACCGTAACGTCCACGGTTCTTGATACTCGTCAAGCAACGTACGGATTAGTTTCTTCTCTATCGACGTTTCAGCGACTGAAATGATAAAATCGATTATATTTAGCGTTTTCGCGATTACATAAGAACACCCATACTTTCACAAGGAACATATGTGACCCATCACGCTAAAAGGGACCTTATCCGATGTGTGAAAAATATCGACCTAGTCTGTCTGCGCAATCCGCGCAGCCAGACTAGGGCCGACACTTTTCACTTCTATGTAATTTTCTAAATCCAGAATGTTTCCCCCTATCTTATTATAATCATGTTTATTTTTCGCATACAGTATCTGGTTGACTCTATGCTGAGTCGGACAAGATTGTCAAAATGTGGATTTTTTTGTCTTCGGATAAGGTCCCTTTTAGCGTGACGGGTCACATATAATCTTATAGTTTTTTATCCTAATTAGAATCACGCCAATGTAGATTTTTTTCATGTGATGTCGTAGACATTCGTTATCTATCCGAACCTATCCGGGGGACGCCGGAAGCATTTTGGGTGAAATGTTCACGTGAATTTAATTAAAGTTGGACTACCTTCACATAAAATACCTGCTGGTCATATTTAAATCACACCGTGTTCTGTAATAAACAATGATGAAAAAGAATAGAAGTGAATAAAGATACATGTAGATAGATATATAACAACGGTTAAAACATATTCAAAACACTGGCTTATACTCGTAGTGGAAATGAGTGATATGATAATATTCAAATGTTAAAATTCCTGAATAGGGTTTGGATTAAAAGAATGGCTTCATCCCCAGTTATTATGTTGCCCTGGTACACTAATGAGACATTTATCCTTATTGCTATCGTCTTATTTCGGATTCGTTTGATAGCACAGAGTTAAGCCAGCATACAGTCTGACCTTATAATACAATATATCCATCATTTTATGACAAGAAAAGTTGTTAAAAGGCATAGCCAGAATTTATGACATGCAACCTACCAATATGGAATGTCGTTAACCGAATAGTACAGAGTGTCCCAAAAGTAAGGTAACACTTTAAATTGAGCATATCGCGGCTAATATACCTCTTGTGTATTCCTAATATCACTGGGAGTGCATAAGGGTATGTGCAGAAATGATTAAAAGAAATTTCATCAAATTATCATAAAATTTGCATATTTCATCTATGATAAATTAAACACATCCTATTTTATCAATGACGTCATTTTGATAGTAGGCTAAATGACGTTCTTTAGATTAGGTCCCTTCTTTCGCTTTCCTCGATTTATTCTTGTGCTAAAGTTTTTAATAACTGCCTCACATGTGTCCATAGAAAATTTCCACTATTCTCTCTATATGTTTGATATAGCAAGATTGTACATGTTCAATTTAACATGTTCTTGCTTTGGGAATTGCATTTTAGACCACATGTTTCTCCACAGGAAATAGTCCAGAGAATCCTAATCTGGCATAGCCTATGTCCACCTACAACAGTCTCAGCGTTCGACTGGATCTCCCAAAGACTGTGATTTCACAATTTGATTACGGTATGGGAAAGTTTCAAATAAAATTTCAAAATTCATTGTAGGCCTTCTAAAGATTTCAATGAATCTTGTTTTGACGAAATTCTTCTCGTTGACTTTCCTGGACTTTGATATGCAGTCTCATTCAAAGCTGAGATGCTTTCTGCGCTGCAGGATATTTTAGGTCTTTTACTTCTACGTCCATCTGAATATGAACGAGATCAAATCTATCTATTATTGAGTAGATGAGTTTTCGTCTTGGTGGACCTTCTGTTTTGAATTAAGACTGAAACTTTCTTTGAAAAAATATCGGAGATTTATATTAGTGTTATGCTTTACATCATATATTACACTTTGAGAAGGTGGGTTGTGACGCAATTTTGATAGTGTACAGATGACGTCAAAAATGACGTCATTTTAATTTGTGCATAACGTTGAAGTATATGACAAACATAATTTCAATGAATTCCGCAGACAATGATAGTTTTCATAAAGAAATCGGCTAAGAAATAGCAGAGCTATTACCCTTTGTAAGTGTTACCTTACTTTTGGGACACCCTGTACAATTACAGACAATAATGTCGTGCAAAATTTCAACAAATAACAACCTTAATTTTTTCCAAGTCAGTAGGCCTGCTTGACTAGGTGGAAAATAAATGTGTTTCATTTCTGTGTCGGGAAAACTAATTTCTATCCAATTGGTATCATCTTATCGCCCTATTGGGACAGATCTAAATTCTGCTAGTACTAGGCCAGCATATTTGCAGAATGATTACGTATTACGTGATACGATAAACGAACCTATTACTTTTACGTAAACATAACGCTTCGTTCGATATAACGGGGAATAACCTCACACAACATGTTCGATAGTTTTCAAGAGATTTGTTAATAGATGGTCTATTATAAAAGGTTTGTAGCAGAGAAGGCGGAAAAGCAACATGGACTTTCTGGACGTTGTAGATCTTTTGCACGCACATGATAAAAAAGTTATTGATGACCAATTAATATCTTTTATCCACATTGCCTAAGAAATACCCGACATTTTACACGTTCTCTACTTCAAGCCATTTTTTTCTACTCTTGACGTCGTCAAAACTATATACATGTATCATTCCATTTAGGAAATGTTCAAACAAGTTAATGACGTCCGTTTTATTTCCTGATCAAAACTGATGAGACAGATATCAATGAAAATGTAGCACAAACATTCTAAGATTGTCTTACTCCATGATGGTGTGAAATATTTCAAGAATACAATAAATTATGACTTTACCCAGTAAAATCCCTTTCCCAAACGGCAAAAAATTAACATTTCCAATTAAGAATCCACTGTATGCGTCAAAATGGATGTTGATAAAGGCGGGATTTGTGTTAAATATAGCACAGAAAATATTGAGACAAAAGGAAAAGCTGCTGGTTATCAGCAGTTTCTTCTTTTGTCTCAACGTTTTCCCAAGCCATTTCTATTAGTGACATCAAAATTAGGTCTTGTTTGGGAAAGGGTTAACGGCATCGTTTACGACCAGTTTAGTTGTAAAAATATTATCATGCTTTCCCGAAAAAAAAAACGAATATAATGTTTTTCTTATCAGGATCAAAGTTAGTACACATTCCTTAATTTCCCAGAAAGTGATATTGCAGATCTAGAAAATACGAGAACTAATATAAGAACATACTCAAGTGTTTCGCATTTTTTTTCTAACAATACATGACAATCTGTTTTCATCGTTTTCATAGTAAGAGTGTTTTCCACCGAGTAGTTCGAATACTGCACTTACACAAGAAGTAATCTGAATGGTCAATGCGTGTGGCTCGTCCAATTAGGCGACACGTTATATAAAAGAGAATTACCAATCATAGATTTAGAATTTGGAGAAAAGTATGAAAAATGTCTACTTTCTGTAGATGAAAAATACAGTTGACACTCGTTATCTCGACATCGGAAAAGTAGAAATTTCGCTTAAGTCGAATTGAAAGTCATGTCCAATCCTCAACGTATGGATATCAAAATGAATTCCGAAACAAATACAGCCATAGAAATTTAGTAGGAAAAGGATAGCAATTGCTCGTCTCGAGCAATTTCTTTCCTTTTCCTACTATATTTCATTCATGGACACATATGATGCCCATCAAAAATGGTTAAATATCGTTTTCATCGAAAATGATCAAAATCGGATTAGTCGAACTCCGGATATGTCGAGGTAATTTGACGGCCCCTCTGACTTTGACACAACGAGTGTCGGCTGTATTTACTTTCTATAGTATCATCTTTTCTCTTCGTGCTTTTCAAAGCCATTTTATTTTGTGACATAAAAAATCAGGGTTTGTCCAAGAAAAGATCAAAGCGAGTAAGTTCCACATAAGAACCATTCTTGCGTTTTTCGTTTGCATTTAAGACGAATTTCCATCGAGAGTTCCCATTATTTGCATCTTGATACCATGTATAAAGATCATTTATTTTTTCTAGACCGGACCATTCATATCTACTTTGTCTCTGTCAAATAGAAAACCTCTGAATAAACGTTTTTTCATCTCTTCGCATGGTGTCCGGTGATTTCAGTCAATATTTGTATAATCTGGGACACTTGTCTTGTTTGACTTGCTTTGCTTTTGGAAGTATTAAAGTACAACTCTTCAACAGTCGCTATGTTGGTCTCGGATTTTATTTCATTTGAGGGGGAGGGGTCAGGCAGCGTAGACATTGATCAGCCTGCACAGACGTGCAGTCTAATCAATGTCTGCACTGCCTGCCCGTTAATAAATCGGGATAATTTATTTTGACACAATTTCAAGAAATAAATGTCTAGAACTTTCAATGGGATAGCATTAACTACGAACATTTTATTCTAGCTATCAGTCTGAATTTACGCTTAGTGCGTCAAGGTCCGTGCAAAAGACATTCAGAATGGTAAAAATCGAAAGCCGTTGCATATGGCAAGTTACATTTGCCTTAAAAGTATAGTGTACATTGTATATTGAATGTATATTATGCCCATACTTGCACCAAGATGCATATTTACCGGTTTTTCTTAATTGCTAACTGATTTGTCTTTAAACAAATGTCTTTTAGAAACTTATATTTCTCGTATTTTACACTTTAAAGGACGCTGTGAAAAACTCCAGGAAGACAAACATAGCATCGCTTTACAACAAATTGATGACTGAGCGCAAAATGGTTGTAACTGCCTATGATCATTATAGGCAGTTACAACCGTTTCACGCTAAGCCATTTAAATTCATTATTACAAATGAAATAGAAATTTTTATATATTCAAGTCATTGGTATAATGAAAGTAAATTTCAATCATGCTATTTTAAAATCTTTAATCCTTTCCACAAGAAGACCTGGTTTTAATGTCCTTAATAGAAAAGGCTTGAGAAAACATTGAGACAAAAGAAGAAAATGCTGGTAACCAGAATTTGCTTCTTTTGTCACAGTATTTTCTTAGCTCTGATGTTAACAAATTCTATTTCATTTTGTAATCTTATCATTAACACAAATTCTGTGGTCTGCAGATTTCTCTGAATTTGGACCACCATAAAAGTCATTTTAGATTGGGATAAGCCTTTCAGAAAAATATTAATAATGATATGAATAAACACTGCTCCAATTGGAAAAAATGCGCAAAACTTTAAATGTCATTCAAAGTAATTTGTGTGAGAAGCTGTCTAGAAAAATAAAAAAAAAATATTGATAGAAAAGAATAAAATGCTGGACCTTAATTTTTTTTAATTCTCAAATGAGTAAACTTCTGCAGTCAACTAGATAGATTTTCATGATGTAACAGTTGTTTGAAAAATTGCAGAAATACTGAGGCAAAAGGAGAAAACATTGAGAAGAACAGAAAAGAATGAAAGAAATGTGTTTTGATATATTATATTTTCCTTGTTTCTTTGTGAAATATTAAATATAGTTAAACTAGTTCTGTGTTATTCTATTGAATAGATGAAAAGCATTTGCCACATTTTCTGCAAATCATTTCCAGAGAATAAATTTCTTTACTACCCATATTATAAATGGAAGCAATGAAGAAAAGGGAGAACTATGGATAACCACCACATTCACCCTTTCCTTTCTCTGTTTTCTACCTTTGTATTGCTTAAATTAATTTTGTCATCTGCAACTTCTGAAAGTCATGGTGCAGTTGGAAGCGCATCAGACTCTAACTCGTGAGGTCCTGTGTTTGATCCCCGGTCGCAGTAAATGTCCTTTCAGTCAAAAATTAACTCCCACCAATGGTTTGGTATCGTTAGCCTATGTGGGCGAGCTGGGGCTTGGTTAGGATGTTGTGGTAGTGCTGATATGAGAAATGACAGGAATCCATGGTTAGGTTCTCCAGCTGCCATGATGTGACCATAGCAGTTGAAAACTGATTTAAACCCAAATCAACCAATCAACTTCTTTAAATTTGGATCAGTCTGGCACTTTGTAGATCTACCTGTCATTTTGGAAAAGGTTTGACAGTTTCCTAATCAATTATGCCTTTTTACACACCGAATAACAAAATCTTTGGAAAACATTGAGGCGAAAGAAGAGAATTCTGAAAAACAGTTTTTACCCCTGTTGTCTCAATATTTTCTGAGCTTGAATGTACAAAAGTGCTACATGTATCTTTACCAATTCAAATTTGCATCTACAGAAGTTCAGAAGCTCCAAATTATTCCCTTTTTGGGTTAGAGTTTAAGGATACAAATGTATCAGAAATGTTTCTCAAACTAGACCTGGTTTTGACGTCCCCAATAGACGAAGGCTTAGGAAGTATTAAGTTAACCCTTTCCCAAACAACAGATTTAGACTGTACCAATCTGAAAGCTGAACCAGACTGCAAAATAGATGTTAATAAAAAGAAAAAAAAAACAATTTATGTATGATCTAGTACAGAAAATGCTGAGGCAAAATGAGAAACAGCTTGGTTTCAGCAGTTTCATCATTTGTCTCAATGTTTTCTCAAGCCATTTCAAAAAGTTATATCAAACCATGTCTTCAGGCTTTTTTGGGAAAGTAACATTTTTGAATTTGAGTCAGTCTAAAATTTTGCCAGTTGGAAAAGGTTTTAAGCATATATATATATAGGCCTACATAGGAAAATGCAGAAAGGAAAGAAAGGGATGCTTATGACGGACATCTCCCGAAAAAACGCTACATCCTTTCCTAAACAACAAACTATCATGGTTAAAAAAGAAATGGTTAGATTGATCTAATTTTAAACCTGATGCTGACAACAACACAGATGAAATAATAAAGATAGGATTTCACTTTGTTTATATAGCGTCTTATATAGCACAGAAAATATAGAGGCAAAATTTAAAAAAAATGCTCATTTAGGCCTATTATAAGCATTTTCATCTTTTGCCTTTATGTTTCCCAAGGTCTGTCAGAGGGATAAAAGACAAACATAGCGTTGGTGGGAGTCGAAACCTCGTAACTACAGCTTGAATAAGCTGGAGTTACGAGGTTTTGACCTCCCACCGAAGATAGATTACTTTTACAAAAGTAACGTGTTATTTTCATCTATTCTTGGGGAAAAGTCTATAGATTTTGCAATGTCATTTTTGTCGTCTGCGAAACTAATTTCTGCAAACACCACTTTCTTTCACGTCTATTTAACCCTTTCACAAACAAAACATAACGTTGACGAGCCTAATATAGAAGGATTATGAATACATTGAGAGGAATAGGAAAAATCACAATCTTATCATATTCTCGTGTTATTTTACTGTTTTCAATGTTATAACATCGAAGTTTTTCATTCTGTTTGAAACATTTATCTTGTCGCCCCCAAAAATCTTTCTTTCCATTCGGACCTAGCCAATTTTTGTCCTTTGGGAAAGGATTAAACCGATAAAGCATTGCACAAGGAACTCCGAAAATTGTTATCTATAGAGCACAAGTCTGAAATTTCACAGGAAATATCGAGACAGACAAAAACCTACAGACGAAATTTAAGTAAACGATATGATTTCCATTTTTGATATTATTTACACGTTTTGATAATCCGAGATAAAATAAAACTCCCGTGGTAGCTACAGAACCTCGGATAGTCTCATATATTGTCTCCAAAACACTCATATTTTGATACTTGTGTGGCTTTTTGAGATTTTTGGACGCGTCAGATAAAAAAGTACCGAAAACTAGGAATATTGAAAGGTTTTGAAAAAGAAGTGGTTGGTGCCACAATATATTACCAAGTTTCGGTTAGATACACGTGTTTGGTTACGATATAATACCCAAATTAACTAAAGTGGGACAGGGTAGAACCTGGCGCTTTAGATGCAAAAACTACTATGACATTTCAAAATTCTAAAACAGAAATGGTTGATTCTATCATTTAAACAACAAATTGTGGCTCATTTATCTTACTGATAAACACTAAAGAGTGGGAAATTACGAATAATAGGGAACGATTTTATCAATTAAACCGTGACGTGATTTCGGACAAACAATAGTATTTCGCCTGTGTTGTTATAAAATCTCGCAACTATAGCTTGAATCAAGCCATAGTTGCGATATTTTTTAATTACACAGACGGTTTATCAAAACATAACGACAATCATAGTCTATTTTAAGCACAAAATTAATTGCTATTGATATATTGCACTGGTCATGCTATATACCCAGGATTGAACATGTTGCCGCAGTCCCGCTGATGACACATTTCCTTTGTAGTTCATTTTTGAACAATAGCCTGCATTTTTGTGATTTAACGATTCGTTCATAAAAAGACCATGCGACGCGACCGTTTAAGTCCTCCTTGCCACTCCGTAAATTATGAAATGAATAAACAAAAGCGTGTGCCAATAGGTTGGCGACATGCCTATAGATACGAGATGCAATATTCCCTTGTTAATATGAGTGGACATTTCACAGACAGACAGGTGACAGTATTTTGCGAGAGTAAAATGAATGAAATTCTCATTCAAGGATCACGATACGGAAACGTCAGTCAATGGTTACACGATATGAATCCTCTAGGGCACTGTCGACCATGTGTGGCTCTGTCTATGGGGTCACGACTTACATACCAAAACAGGTGAGTTTTCATCATTGTTGTTCAATTATTTTCATTTTGGACTTTCCGCACCGTAGAATGGTAGAATATTAATGCAGCGGTAGTTTTATCGTCCATTGAAAAGTTGTTCCACGAAGCATTCCCTTTGCATTTCGGATTACATCACATATAAGTTTGTCCCACTTTGCGGAAAGTCAACATCGGATCATAATCGATACCAGTTTTGATTGATCTAATCAGTACGTGAGAAGATTTCTCTTCGGTGAAAACACGCTATTTACATCTTATAAGGTCCAATGTTTTGCCACTGATTATCAGTATACCACCCGACTTTTTTGCACAAGGATCAACCTGCTCTCTATAAGGATTACAACCCATCATTATCTACGAAACACTTCGTGCATATTCGGGTGTCATCCGCAAAAACGAAAATTAACGAAGGTAACCCTCGTCAATTTTCATCATTGCAGATGACACCCGTAAGTTATTGAAGGTATCCTATCGTCCGTTTCCACGGATGATACTCGAAGATGCACGTAAAGTTTGGTATCTAATGATGGGTTGTAATCCTTAATTGGCCTTTTTCCAGAAGAGGACCGGATTCCGTATTGTGTAAAATCAAGTCATGCTGAGATCAGTTGGTGGCACAGGTGAACAGAAGAGTTTGAACATGAGTATTGTACTTAAAATCGCTACAATGTATAGCTTATGATAGATGACCTGGCAGAATATCTCTTAGCTATAAGCTAGGGATGCCCTGTCAGGTCATTTATCGTGAGCTATACATTTAATCGTAATGCGACTAGTATTTGGAATTAGAAAACGGTTGACGTAAAACCCCATAAAATTTAAGAAATATCCAAAACTTCTAACAGGAAAATAGAAAATGGAATAAAACAAAGCCCAAATGGCTGAAAACCTTGTACACATGTATATGAAGAACAAAAGGTTGATAACCAGACTTTGGTTTCTAATGATGTTTAATGATCTCATCGATTTCGGTGACATTTAAGTTTCCGTCTATGGTATCATTCAATTTGGACTAAACTTACACAATCTCTTCTTTAATTACTTTAAGGTGACAGAACGTAAACCAGAGAAAGAAGAAAAATAATGAAAGCTATAAGTCGTTTGAAGTAGCCAAGCCAATTGAGGGGGTGACATTGAGATAATTAGTTTAACCCTTTCCCAAACAAGACCTGGTTTTGACGTCCCTAACAGAAAAGCTTGCGAAAACATTGATACAAAAGAAGAAACTGCTGATAACCAGCAGTTTCTCCTTTTGTCTCAATATTTTCTATGTCATATTTTACACAAATTCTATCTTTGATAACTTCCATTTTGTCATTTGTGTCAGTTTTTGAAGTGGATCGCCCTTAGAGTTTGTGGTTTGGGAAAGGGTTAATCCGTTACCAGACGGCAGAATTTTAGACTGCTCCAAATTCAAATATTTTGCAGACGAAAATCGCAAGTGAATCGAATCTAATTCTCTAAGACCTTTTTGGGCAGAAAAAAAAACATTGTAGGAAATGCAGAAATTGCTTGTCACTACTTGTCACAAGCAATTTCTTCATTTTCAATGTTGTTTTTCCAAAGCTTTTATCTTTTAGGGAGCCAAAAAGAGTCAATGTGTGGCATTGTGTTAAGAATATTTTTTTTTTTTACATCAATTGGAAACATGTCACTGAACATGTTAGATATCAAAATGATCAACTCTTATGCTGCTGGGTTACATAGAAACTCTTTCAAAATGATACCTGGTTTTGACAGAATTAAGGAAAATGTCAAGGAAACTTTAATTGAAAAGAGAAATTGGTCATTTTCACTACTTTCATCTTTTCCACCAATTCTTCTCTTGACCTTTACTCGGATATTCTTTATCAATTATTTATTAATTTATGCATATACATGTACTTTCAACATTAAAATTTTGTGTTTTAGAAAAGCGATAAAGATTTTTAATATTGTGGGATATCTATTCCACATATTTCATCAAATACCTTATTCCATAATTGAAGACTGCAAATAACAGCCAGTCGCATGTCATTGATTACGCAAATAAACATTTTTAAAGTAAATCAGTTTTAAATGCAAAACAACAAGATTTTAAATGGTTTTGTGCTCTGTTTTCACGCGTATTTTCCTCGTATAATGCATGTCATTAATTAATCAATTACAAATGTGATTTCTCTCAAATTTCAGCCACTATATGTATATTTCTTTTTACTTTACTAGCAGTGTTCTCCTTCGATAAAACCATTGTTGGGAGTGTCTATAATCACACATATTGAATTGGATAAAATTGCCCTTCAGATGAACCTTTAATTTTGCTATTGTCTCTTTGTTGTATAAAAGATAAAGGCTTTCTTATTATAGTGTCACCCGTATTGAAAGTGCCAGCCGACTTTGGCGTATGAGACACTCTCTTCTGATTGCACAGTACCTGCCGATTTCCCACCCATGATTCCGGGCGTCTGGCAGAGATGAGTCTACAGTGACCGTTAGTTTAACTAGCTGGCAGCTCACAACCGGTCGCATCAGTTCTAACCCGGCAGACCGGCTTCCACCAGGATTCGAACCTTCGACCTCCCGCTTCCAAGGCGGACGAACTAACCATTAGGCCACGGAAGTGGTGTTTGTATATTTGTAAACACGGTAATCGCGTGACTTTGTTCTGATATATTTTCTCTTACTTTTGTCAACAAATTTAAATACCTAATTTCCAATGATAACAAGTACATGTACCAAATTATCCGCCATACTCTCCAATTTATTTTGATAACAACGATCGGTCCCTACAATTTGTTTTTTAAAGATGAGAACATTCGTGGAAAATAATGTAGGCCTAATAATTTTATCACGATTGTTCCCAGCTTTGACAAGGAACTGAGAGATCTCTGTCAAAAACAATTCTGAGAATAAACTAAACTTGACCGAAGCAAGATGATCTAAAACAGAAGAGAATTGAGTCGACGATGCCTCATCATATAAGTAGAATCGGAAATGAAGTTATGCTAATATATTGATATTGAGAAATGTTTTCTTAATGGTTAGCATTCTTCATTTCCTTTTTTCTAAGAGTAGCCATCAAATACCAAAATGTAAGGTAATAGGTTTACGTGAAGATATTATCTCCATGAAAAATACTCTGTCCCCTCTCAGACAGTTCCATTTATCCTCTCTTCTCGATTGTTAAACACCAATTTTCTGGACAAACGTCTTCTTCATCGATCTAACTGTTGACCACTTAACATGTAAATATTTGTATTATTTTGTGACGAGAACGTTTGTTTGCCATGGTAATATATAACCGACTATATTCCCATATTTGGCTCGCGTTCAAAAGTGTGTCTTCAATTAAAATCTTCATTCTATCTAGTAATTTTTGTGTTTGCAGAGCAGTACGTGCTTAGTGCAGTCTAATTTGGTTTCATTCTGACACCACTACTTTGATTTTTAAAATCCCCAGTTACAGAGCTTTCTTTCCAAATTTTCAACGCAAGATGTGCAAAGGTCAAAAACCAATGTCATAGTTAAAAGTATTATTTATTATTAAGTGCGGTTATAGAGGACGAGAATCGACTTGGCAGAGCAGCCCATGCTAATCGAATGGAATGCTCTGCCAGGTGATTTCTCGTCCGCAATACATAACTTGGTCTTGGTTCACTTGCATTTGTTGACAAAAGTGTTAATTTTCTAATACCAACATAACATTTGTGCACTGGCGCAAACCTACGAAAAACCACAAATCAATACTGCATTAGCACAAATTTGTAAGTTCCGAATTCAATTGTTCTCAATAAAACAAGGCGTTAAATAACGAAACATAGGCGACGCAACCACTTAAGAAATCGATGCAAAAAGGGTCGTTACCGCCCTCCGCATCCAACATTATTTTCTATGACGTACTAAATGGGCCAAAAGTCTATTTAGAGCGTGCATGCATAATATATACGCGTCGACGCATATATTTTCAACTGCTCGCGTAAATTGTATGCGTCGACGCGTGAATATGCGCGTCGACGCATAAAATTTACGCGAGCAGTTGAAAATATATGCGTCGACGCGTAAATTTAACGCGAGCAGGAGTTAAGAATGTGAAACCGAGGCTGCCCAATAGGAAAGGCGATTAGAAATCTTTCCCTTTATACCATAAAATTGATGGATGAAACGATGGATCTGATCGGTTAAAAAATAAAATAAGCGTCGACGCGTATATTTACGCGAGCAGTTGACAATTTACGCGTCGACGCATACATTTTAAACTGCTCGCGTAAACTTTATGCGTCGACGCGTAAATATACGCGTCGACGCATAAAATTTACGAGTCGACGCGTTTATTTTATGCGTGCACGCTCTAAATAGACTTTTGACCCATTTGGTACGACATAATTTTCGTCGTTAGTTTCGCGAGTATAATTATAGAGCTCAGATCTGTGAGAAGAGTTCTTGTTGAATTTTAGATTATCACGTTTCCATATCAATCTCTGCCTAAGTGCAATATGACTGGGATTTATGCTGCTGTCTCGTGGTTGATACAGGTCACCAAGAAGCTATTGAAGAACAACGTTTTTGTGATCAGACTCCGTTTATACGTAGGCTGATCTTGATACATGTTGGGCTCCAAAGCTTTTAGGGACGTTTTTTTTTCCAGATCCCGGTTCATATATCATATTTTATTTTACAAGAGAATACACTCTATCTACTATCTACTATCTACTATCAACTAAAAAGAAAACAAAATGTCTTTAAAAAAATCCGCAATCGCTCGTTAAAGGGACATTTCATTCCAATTTCAATTTTTTAAAGTATGTCTTGATGCCAAGATTGGTTATTCTAATGAGTATAAATACTATTAGTTTTTTGAAGTCGTTGCCAATAAGCGAGAAACACGCATTTAAAGTTGAGACATAATCGATAAATTGCATATAAATCCGAACTGTTGTCCACAACAATTTGTTCAATTTTAACACAAAAATATAAATTTCTCGTAAACGGCGCAATATTTTGGCTTGAATTTTTCAGGATTTTCATAAGGAAATATGCTCTTTCAGATAAAAATAAAAGTGAAATTTATGACAAAAAATTCTGAAATGTCACTTTAAACAATATTACAATAAATAGATTAAATCAGTCTTCAAAATATAATACGAGTGCATATTTTTTTCAAATGGATAGGATAACCACCAATGTGCTTGTATGATAAAAGCGCTATATAAATATGGTATTCAATAATAATAATAATTAATAATAAGTAATAGTAATTCAAATATTAGGTAGTGACAGAGTAACAAAGCCAATATATACGCTAAGACAACCAATGTGTCCATTATAGTCCAATGAATCTAAGCAAATAGCGAACAGTTTCGAATATGACCAGATTGCCGAGTCTGACCCGAATCGATACTTCTCTTATCATTTTTTAATCTGGGAACGTCACAGACAAACAAATCTTTCGAACTATGCAGTAATACTACCCACAATTAATCTTCCTACAATCAGAAGTTAGTAACATGCATGTCTTGATAAAATGAATTCCATGGAACGCTTGACTGTCGAAATTGTCTCATTCAGTCTATTTGGCCAGAATATCAACTGAGAAAATTACTTTGATCGAATCTTCTGGTCATTTGTGGCTAATCAATGTCCCAATCTAAACAGCTACTTTATTGGTCAGCTCATTTATATGTCCGCTGTTGCTTAGGCAAAACTTAAAAAAAAAATAAAAAGTTTTCTTAACACACACAAAAGATACAATATACCATATAAAGTTATGAATGGCTTAATATGTTATTTCCCTTTGTTTCTGCTCTAGCTTGTGTGTGTTTAGATCCGTTCAAAATAGAATCCATACGTTTCTCAATTGTTTGTCCAATCCTTGGTTGCAGTGCGGACAACGGATCACTGTATTTTTACATTATTTTTGTCTGCAATTTATCCCGTACAGTTACAAGTACAAAATTGCTGCATGATGCAGCATAAGATGAAGCACGGCCTAAATAAATTTGTGCCCCGAATTTTTTCGCATTATGGTTAAATTCCAAGGGATCAAACAATAGTTTTTAGCTCCACTGGCCGACAGGCCAGCGGGCTATTGTCATGGCGGTGTGTCCGTCGTGCGTCCGTGCGTGCGTCTGTCCGTCCGTCCGTCCGTAAACTTTTTCTTTAAAAATCTTCTTCTCAGAAACTACCAGATGGATTTCAATCAAACTTCACAAGAATGATTCTTGGGTGACCCTCTCTCAGATTCCTTCAAAGAATTTGGATTTAATCAGAATAACATGAGTTATCTGCCCTTGAATGTCAAAAATAGCTGGTTTTGACTTTAATTTTACTCTAAAATCCACAAATATTAATTAATCAAGACAAAACTAAAACAGAATGTTGGTGACTATAAGATCTTGCCTTAGTATAATTTTCAGCTTGATCTGAATTTTACATCATGAGTTATTTGCCCTTGAAATTGACAAAATTGCCATTTTCGGCTCTATTTTAACTTTGTGTTTTTACTCTAGCTAATACAAATATTGACCGATCTAGACAATACTTGAACAGAATGTTGATGACCATAAGATCTTGCTTTGGTATAATTTTAAGCTTGATGAACTCAACATCATGAGTTATGTGCCCTTGATATTGACAAAATCACATTTTCGGCTCTATTTTGACATTGATTTCACTCTAGCAACTACAAATATTGACCAATCAAGACATAACTGCACCAGAATGTTGTTGACTATAAGATCTTGCCTTGGATTAATTTTCATTTTAATCTGAATTTTACATCATGAGTTATGTGCCCTTGAAATTGACAAAATTGTCATTTTCGACTCTATTTTGACTTTGTTTTCACTCTAGCAACTACAAATATTGACCAATCAAGACAAAATTTGTACAGAATGTTGGTAACTATAAGGTCTTGCCTTGGTATAATTTTCAGCTTGATCTCAGTTTTATATGAGTTATGTGCCCTTGCTATTGACAAAATTGCCATTTTCGGCTTTATTTTCACTTTTATTTTCACTTTTACAACCATTAGTATTAATTAATCAATACAGAACTTTCACAGAAATCTTACTGACCATACGATCTTACTTGTGTGTAATTTTTAGCTTGGTCATGCATGCATTTGGTTGTTTGCGCAGCCTGAACCTTTGAAATTGCATTCAACAAGACAAACAATCAGGCCTGTGGAGCGCTTCCAGGCCGCCAGGACTGTCTAATTTCTTTAATGTCTGTGAACTGGTAGGGTTACAATCATATCTCTATTATCTAGGTGTAAAAATAGTGAGGGCTTGTTTTTGGAGATAATGGCTAACAAAGTTGGTATGGTGAATTGACATGAGAAGCATTTTTTTACTTTGAAGTACATGTATAGTTTTACAAATTGACCCTGCTGGTACTCTACTCTACAGTAATGTTATGAACGTTAGACTATCAACAGTACTACTTTACTTTATCGCCTTTCAACCAGCGGCATGTGTCTTCACCATTCCTAAAAAGCATTAAGTGCTTATCTAAATTGTGAAAGGACAGACCGTTTTACGATAGGTGACCATAGTAGGTTCCACTGAACACTTTAAACCGAAAAAGGCAATTTTGCCAAATTCAAGGGCAGATAACTCAGAATTTGCATTTTCAATCTGGATAAAATTCTAACTCACCCAAGACGTACATGCAAACATTTGTCTTTGGCTTTACATTTGATTGTGCAATATTTGTATGTATTACGCCAAAATTGTCAAAAATGGCATTTTATGACATTCAAGGGCACATAACGCAGCACTTTCTACAGATTTCTACAAAATCAATCTTACACAAGGGCTTTTGACCATACACATTTTGACAAAGTTTGGAGAAGATCTAATGATATTTGTGGATTCTAGAGTGTAAACCTGGATATTATAGACGAGCAGAGAGACGGGCAGAAAACAGACAAACCTGGTCGAAATAGCTTATTTGTAGTACTTTCTTCTGAGGCCACCTAAATTTTAAGCTAAGTAATCATTTATGCCTTTCTGTGCGAAGGAAATCCAGAAAAATGTATTTTGTAATTTATTCCACAATTTGTCATGGGTTTTTAGCTCAACTAAGCACAAAGTGCTCAAGGTGAGCTATTGTGATCACTTTTTCCTGTCGTCCGTATGTCTGTCTGTCCGTCCGTCTGTCAACAATTTGGTGTTTACACTCTAGCATCTACAAATATTAGGCAATCTTGACCAAACCTGGTCAAAATATGAGTTTGATTTTGGGTCAGATCGGACCATAGAGTCTGGAGTTTTCTGCCCTTGCATGTAAAAAAATAGCTACTTTTGACATTTTGTACACTCTAGAATCTATAAATATTGACCAACCAATACAAAAGCTGGACACAATGTTGGGGACCATAAGATCTCAAATGAGAGTGATTTTTGGTTTGATCGGACCAAAACGTATTGAGTTATCTGCCCTTGAATTTGACAAAATTGTCGGGGTTTTTTTTTACTGTTTTCGACTTTGTTTACACTATAGCATCTACAATTATTGACCAATCAAAACAAAACTTGGACGCAACGTTAGTGACTATTAGATCTTGTATTTTGGTTTGATCGGACTAGAAAGTCTGGAGTTATCTGCTCTCGAATATGACAAAATTGCTGTTTTTGACATTGTTTACTCTCTAGAATTAATGGCCAATCAAGACAAAACTTTGCCACAATGTTAAGGACCATAAGATGTCAGATGGATTTGATTTTCAGCTTAATCGGTTAAAAAAATCATGATTTATATGCCGTTGAATTTGACAAAATTGCTGTTTCGACTGCTTTTGACTTTGTTTACACTGTAGCATCTTCCAATTAAGTGACCAATTAAGATAAAATTTATACAAATCACAATAAAATTAGATACCATACAGTCAACTGATATCAAATGATTTATTAGATTTATCATCTAGTAGCTAGAATACCACCAATACTATGCCTATGTATATCTTTGTTAAATTACCACCAATATTTCATCTAAGTTTATTATGTTTATGTATATTATATTGAAAATAAAGTTGAAAAAAAAGAAAAAAAAAAGATAAAATTTGTACATAATGTTGATGACCATTAGATCCTGCATGACATTGAATTTTAGTGTGATTGGATGAGAAAGTCGTGAGTTATATGCCCTTGAATTTGACAAAATTGTTGTTATCGACTGTTTTTCGACTTTGTTTACTCTCTGGCCTTTACAATTATCGACCAATCAAGACTTACAAATTATGTTGGTGACCATAAGATCTTAGATGACTTTGAATTTCAGTCTGATTGGATGAAAAAGTAGTGAGTTATAATAATACTTGAATTTGACGAAATTGCTGTTTTCGACTTTGTTTTTACTCTAGCAATCACAAACCAATCAAGACAAAACTTGGATCTTGGATATAATGGTTGATTACCATAAGATGATGGATGAGTTTGAAATTCAGCAGAATTAGACAAACAGTTGCTGAGTTATCTGCCCTTGAATTTAACAAAATTCTCGTTTTTTACTTTGTTTTCACTCTTCACAACCAGATATATTGACCTAAGTGGATGAAATACAGTTGATGTCCATAAGTTTGTTTTCAGTCTTACAATCACAAATATCCATTGATTCAAACAAAAACTGTGTCTCATATCATATTGGTTCAGGTGAGCGATGTAGGACCATCATGGTCCTCTTGTCGTGTATTAAAGGGCCCATGACTCGTTTTCCCGACTAGCTATCAAAATTCCTAATAACTTTGCGCTGACAAATTATTTTAGTACTGGCCTAAAATATTATTCCAATATGTCGCTTTAATATAGAAACGTGTTGATGTTTTCCCCAGTCGGTTACATCGGAGTCTAACAATCCAGGGGTCTCTAGTTTGAACCCCGGCCCGGCGAATATCCATTCTGACATTTGACAAAAAGTCAATTGTCTCTCACCAATGGGTGTGAATCATCTATGTGAGAGAGCAGCTGGAGGCTCGGTTTGGATATTGTGGTTGTACTGGTGCGAGAAATACCAGGAACCCACGGTTAGGTGCTCCAGCCGCCGCAATATGACCATAGAAGTTGAAAACGGCGTAAACCCCCAATAAAATCAATTTTCCCCAAAGCCGGGATATGAAAATATACAAAAAATTGAAAGATTGCATAAAATGCTTATTATTTTGTAATTGATCATAAGCAAGCAAATGGACCTCGTGTCGTGTTAACATGGGCTCATATACAAAGCATTTTGTTTTAAAAAAAATCGCCAATTATTTACATATAGCTAGAAAATTAATGAATAAGAACCTTGGGTAGCGCCGGAATAGAATTACCCACCAACTTTCAATAAACATGTACAATATACACCAAACCAAATGTCCGTTTGATTCAGACTTTTCGGCAAAAGATGTCCCCTTTATGTATCTATTTATACTACGAATATTATTGGAAAACTTAGGTCCCAGGACCCCCTTTAAATGTTTATTTTCACCTTTTCCCACCCACATATTGTGAAGTAAACTGGTTATAGAACCAGTACTAGAACAGTAAGTTCTAAAACTGCATTTAACGTTCAAGAACTCGTTCTTGAACTAATTATTGAATCAGTTCTAGAACTTTTGAGTTTTAGAAATGCCATTTAACGTTCAAGAACTGGTCCTAGAACTAGTTCAAAACTAAGTTGTAGAACATTAAGTGACAGTTCTAGAACTTCAGTTCAGGAACTTGGGTTCAAGAACTGATTCTAGAACTGGTTCTAGAAGGTTCTAAAGCTGATGTTTTAGAACATTCTAGAACAGTTTTTGAACTTCTTTTGCAGGGGTATGTCTTTACCCCCTTTGTTGTTTGTTAACTCCCGTATAGTGTTAATGAAAATTTGTAAAAGAATTTACGAATATTTTAGACTGGTAGGCCTAGTTGACGTGACTATCGAAATAACTAAATCTTCTTCTCTCTCAATCTTATCTAAAAAATTCCTATCACGAACAATACCTGATGTTGACGTTCCTTATAGGAACGGAGTTGACGAAACATTGCGGCAAAAGAAGTAAATGTACAATATAATTATTTCCCTCTTTGCCTCAATATTTACAGTGCTACATTTTACACCAATCCTTTCTTTTTTAATATCCATTTGTCATCTGCAGCACATTTCAAACTGAAGTTTCATTGTTTGTCAAAGGATTAACAAAGACATAGACACAATGTTATGTTTGAGAAAGAGTTAAAAAAATATCTCTTGAGCTCTGGATTGACCCAGTCACGCTCCGGTCACCTGATTGTCCTACATAGCTCACCACTCGCACTCTGCAATCCTTTTCCAAAAAGCGAACCTTTGTTTACTGCTCTAATTCCAAAACTGTTGCAGACAACAAAATAATTAAAGCTTTAAACCTTCCTATTATTTACATGATATTCCTGATGTGACCAAAGCTACGGTAGACAATATAGATTAAGATCAGTCTAGTCAGCAATGCAATCTGATCCTAGTCTACATATTGGCTGCTTTCTGCTTGATTATATGATGAAAACTTGAGACAAACAATAAGATCAGTAGGGCAAAGGTTAAATAAAAAAAATAATTGCGTACTATGCATTACAGCACAAACGGGATACATTCTGAACGCCCCTCAAAGCTGTTAATGTGATTAATGGTTAAAAGATAAAACGGAATTTGTGTCATAGGCTAGAAATAGAAGGGAGTTTTCATTTCCGAAACACAGAATAAACTCAACAGAAAGATCCTTTAACAAACTTTTGTGATAAACATCCTTTCTTTACTCTTACCTATATAAATATCCTTGCCTCTCAAATGAACATAGCCATTGATTATGGAGATAACAATTCATTGAGAACAGAAAGGATTATATTAGCTTATATCCGACACCACTGACATTCCCAAAATCACCTTATTATGCACGGCCTGAGGGGCCGTGCAATAACCGTTGATATGACTGTCTTGATAAATATAAACTCCGGGGACCACTTGACTGGCATGTTTGTCTCATTCAGTCTAATTGACCAGAATATCAACCGGCGAGATTACTTCGATTGAATTTTCTGGCCATTTGTGGCTAATCAATTTGTCAATTTAATCACCTAGTTTATTGGTCAGCTCATTTATTGGCCCTCTAATATTCAAAATGAACTTCAATAAACAGAAGAACAATTGCATACAACGAAACAAAAATGGAAAAGTTTCTAGTCTGGCGAGACTGCGCAAATTGCGCAGGGTCGCCAGACTCGAAACTTTTCGCAGTTGTTTGTTCGTGTTTACAACACGGACAACACATCTTTTTGCATTATTTTTGTCTGCAATTTATATCCTACAATTACTAGACGGTGACAAGTTTGTTTCGGTAAATAACCTCTGGGACCACTTGACTAGCACGATTGTGTCATTCAGTCTATTTGACCAGAATATCAACTGGGATGATCACTTTGATTAAATTTTCCGGTCATTTGTGGCTAATCAATGCGTCAATCTAAACAACTTATTTAGTGGTCGGATCTGTTGTTGGTCCAAGACGAGAAAGAAATACGTGTGCAGAGTACAATTCACAGTAAATATTCTTGTCCCATGCATTACTTTTTTGTCTACAATTCATTAGCCGATGACATGACTGTCTTGATAAATAAACTCCTGGGACCACTTGGCTGGCAAGATTGTCTCGTTCCGTCTATTTGACCAGAATATCAACTGGCGAGATTACTTTGATTGAATTTTCTGGTCATTTGTACCCAATCAATGCGTCGATCTTAACACCGTTTTTATTGGTCTTTTCATTTATATAACCGCTGTTACATATAGACAAAACAAAAAATAAGAATTCTAAACACACACAAAAGATACAATTTAAGTTATGAATGGAATATGTTATTTCCCCTTGTTTCTTCTCTAGTTTGTGTGTGTTTAGATTAATTCAAATTAGAATGATATGTTCCGCAACTGTTTGTCCAATCCTTGGTTACAATGCGGACAACGGCTCTCCGTAATTTTTACATTACTTTTGTCTGCAATTTATCCCTTACAATTATAACCGTTGACATGACTGTCTTGATAAATAAACTCAATAAACTCAGGGGAGTACTTGACTGGCGTGATTGTCTCATTCCGTCTGTTTGACCAGAATATCAACTGACGAGATTACTTTGATTGAATCTTCTTTGTTGCTAATAAATGCGCCTAACACCTAATTTATTGTTCTCTTCATTTATATATCCGCTATTGCTTAGGCAAAACAAAAATCTTACGAATTCTAAATATCCATCATACAATTACAGTTATGAATGGCTTATGTTATTTCCCTTTGTTTCTACTCTAGTTAGTATGTGTACAGATTCATTCAAATTAGAATCCATACATTTCGCAATTGTTTGTCCAATCCCTGGTTACAATACGGGAAATACCTCTTTCTAATGTTTGCGTTAGTTTTGTCTGCAATTCATCCACCTGCATTTACCAGACGTTGACAAGTTTGTTTTTGCAAATAAACTCCGGGGACCACTTGGCTGGCACGGTTGTCTCATTCAATCTATTTGACCAGAATATCAACGGGGATGATTACTTTGATTGAATTTTCTGGTCACTTGAAGCTAATCAATGCACCAATCTAAACACCTTATTTATTGGTCGGCTCTCTTATTGGTCCAAGACGAGAAAGAAATACGTGTGCAGAGTACAATTCACAGCAAATATTCTTGTCCGAAGCATTACTTTTTGTCTACAATTCATAAGCCGATGACATGACTGTCTTGATAAATAAACCCCGGGGAGCACTTGGCTGTCGCGGTTGTCTCATTCAGTCTATTCGACCAGAATATCAACTTTGATTGAATTTTCTGGTCATTTGTGGCTAATGAACGTGACAATCTAAACACCTAAATTATTGCTCGGTTCAATGATTGGTCCACTGTTAGTTATACATGTGTAAGAGTATTTTGGTACGTTCTTCATTAAAAAAGTGTATACATTTCCCGTTAAAGTAACATCGGTAAGTGGCATGGTATTTTTGTTTCGTGAAGCCCTTTTGTCATGGGGTGCACAATGCCTCCGGAATCCAAAACTTCCCCTACATTACTGCCGCCAGGTGCATGATGTCTGTGATCAGTATACGGCAACGTAAAAGTTTCGAGGAATGTTAACCCAATACCAAACGACAATATTTTGGGCTGTTCCAAATTCAAAGATGTTGCAGACGGCAATTTCAAGTTAAGGAAATTTCAAATATTTTGGTCTTTTGTGGTAGAAAACATTGTGGGAAATGAAGAAATTGCTTGTCACAAGCAATTTCTTCATTTTCCACGATGTTTTCCGAAGCCATTTCATTGTAAGGAGTCAAAAAGAGTCACTGTGTGGTAATGGGTTAAATACATATTATGTTGACTTAATTTTAAAGGTTTTTATAAACGTTCACAGAATTACGATTTTTTTTAATCATGTGTAACCAAATCTTACATGAATTCGTCTACATCTTCTTTGCAATCTGTTTTCATGTTGGATCAGTCTATATCTTTGTCAATTTGAATATGAGTAAATATGGTACAATTCAAAAATTGTGTCGGTTAGTAAAGGATCTATTGCGAGAAAGTACCCAGTGTTCTCCCCAGCCCAATAAGCTGCATCGGCCCCATTACAGCTTCATGGAAATCAGTGTAATGCCACTACAGCTTCAAAAGTACCCCACAGCTTAATTTCATCAAAATGGTCACCAAAGAGAGACATTAAGAGGTATTTCATGTCAAAAACTGATAAATGGGGCATTCTTTTAAACTAAAAAGTACTAATCCTGTATAAAAACATTATGGGAAAAGAAGAAATTGCTCAAACTGAGCAATTTCTTCTTTTCCCATTATGTTTTAATTCACAATTATTTGCATGAACACAATGTGTTGCAAGGTTTACCAATGCCACTACAGCTTCAAAATATTCTGCGGAGAACCCTGGTACCATATTATTCTATAATTAGAATATACATCAAACACATGTTTGCTTTTCATGTCTAGAACACTGAACATTAATATGTGCAATTAAAACGTTGCAACTGCACATTTCTTTTAATGTAAAGCTAAATCTAGGTTAAACTCTAATATAGGCTTCCACTTTCATGACTGATTAGCCCTTTCCAACACGGATACAAACCAAGATTAGTTCAAACCAATTAACACATATTTGAGATGACAAACTCTAAGCTGTTTATGTACAAATATCGGAACTCAGTCAACGGAACGTAAAAGTACAAGTAATAAGCATATTTGGTAGAAATTAATTCAATGCTGTCACAAATATTTTGGATTTGATTAGTCAAAGCCAGGGGTCGTGAAAGAAAGGGATACATAAAGAGGAACAGATATGAGGGGGTAAAGACATTCAAATTTTGTTATTCTAAATCCAAACTCTGTGGTGTGGATACGCATTTGAATCATCTCGGCAAGGCGATTCCAATATAACAACACACAGCATAGGTATTAGATTAGAGATCATTTGTGACCCGTCACGCTAAAAGGGACCTTATCCGAACTCCAAAAATCCAAATTTTGACAAACTTGTGAGACTCAGTACAGGTCAACCAGATCCCGTATGCGAAAAATGAACATATAGTAAGATAGGGAAAACATCCCGGATTTCGAAAATTACATAAAAGTGAAAAGTGTCGGCCCTAGTCTGGCTGCGCGGACTGCGCAGACTGACTAGGGTCGATATTTTTCACACATCCGATAAGGTCCTTTATAGCGTGACGGGTCACATTTTGAAAAGTCATTTCTCCCTCTAACCTGCATCACTGATACATTGTATCTATCAATGCCGTAGTCAATATTCAATAAAAATAATTTAAAAGAATGAATGGCAAGGGGAAGAAGATTCTCTGGATTAGAAGCGGGAATAGAACAAAATGATTGAAGCTGAGTTATCAATAGCTTAACGATTTTAGGCGAATTATGATCGTCTGTTCAAATTTGAAGCCTATTGGTTATTACAATTTCTTCATCGAAACTGATTTGAAATTCACTATTTGCTCTAATTTTCATTTTTTGAACAAATGTAATTCAGAGCACGCCCTAGTTGATAACATCATAGAATTTTATGACTTTATTTCCCATTCAATTTCCTCGACAAAGTTTGAATTTCGTATACAAACAAATTTTAACGCGGATCTAAAATTACGTCGCCATTTGATGCTTATGATTTATGCAATGTCACAGACCTTTTGATTAAATCTCTGTATTTAATAATCAAGTTTATTTACGCTATATTGGGCTTTCGATGTTTCTTTATAATGTACAAAAAGGAAAATTTGAGTAGGTGCTGTTTCTAAATCAACCGTTATCCAAAACGACAGATTCCTAGACTAAGCCAAAAATGGACAAGTGTACAGGAAGGAAAATGTTATTAGTAACACAATTAGTGTAACATTTCTTACAAAATCTTAGGAAAATAGTGAATGTCAACTTTAAACATTGCAATCGGAATAAGTATTGCAAACTTCGCTCACTTAAAAAATCAATCAAAGCCATCGAAAGGGCAATGGTATCAAACGTAAAGAATTAGGCTTCTAAAAATGGTCACTATCTCATTTAGATCTTCGACCGGTCATCCCATATCACGAAGCAGACTGGTCTTGTTATGTATGTGTAGAGCCATGTTTGTCTAAGATTCCACAATGTCCCTTTTTCCTCATCCCAGCTCTAACAGGTCTTCTGATTGGTCTATAACTCTAACCAATGACGATAAAAATACAAAATGACCAATTATCTCGTATTTTATATATTCTGGTCACCTAGATAAGAAAAGACAATTACTCGACCTCAATAATCCCGAAAATTGATTGATCAAGACAATTGTGTCATCGGCACTTATTTAAGGACGATGAGCGACAAAGGAATCCACTCATAATCCAATGTCCTGTTATGAAAACCGAAACAGTTGCATGTCCGAAAACCTCGTGAGATAAGAAGAAAATGCTGGTTCCCTTGGTTTTTAGGACTATTGAAATGCATTTTGTCTATGGTTACTTTTATTTTGAAGTATGCGTCATTTTTCGATTTGGACGAGCCCGATATTTCGTCGTTTGAGAAAGGTGTGAAATGAATGATGAGAAACACAGTACAAGTACAGCCTATTATCTTTAAGGTTCTTTATATCGTTGACTTTTCTCGAAAACGTAGGAACTTCACTTTGTTTTAGATTGCAGTAATGGGGTTTTCGGCGAAAAGAAAAAAAAGTGTCATTCGTGGAAACTGGAATTTTTCGGCTTTCGACATATCATATTACATAATTTGAAGAAAAAATAGATTGAACTGCCAAATTCGTGGAAAAGATACATAAAGAATTGTAATTCTAGATCAAGTACCATTATCTAATGTGAAAAAATTCCCCATAGCGGCAGTTGTATTCTAGGAACTTTGTTTAACACTTTCGCAAATAAGACCTGGTTTGACGTCCCTATTTGCAGTCTTGAGAATACACATTGAGGCAAAGGGAGAAAATGCTGCTGATGAGCATTTTCTCCTTTTGTCACCATATTTTCTGTATTATTTATGACATGATTTTAAAATGTCCATATCAACATGCATTTAGTTCTCTGCAATAGCTTTCAATTTGGAACAGTCTAAATTAGTTTCATATGGGAAAGAGTTAAACAGCTTCCAGAAGAGAGTTACATTTATTTGATACCAGCAAATTCAAAACATGTGGGATTTGCAATGTTGGAGGTCTTTGAGACATTTCTGTGATATTAGATTCATAATATGTTATCGTTTAACTTTTAGCCATTTAATGTCCCATTGAGACAAAAGAAGAAAATGCTGATTATCAGCATTCCTCTTTTTGTCTGTATTTATATCTGTGCGCCGCAGTTCCCACTTCTGGTTTTAACACGATGTAAATATGATTTCTCTCAATATTTTCTGTGCTATATTCTTCAGTAATCAGTTCTTTTCCAACATCTGTGTCATCGTCAGTAATAACTTTCAAATTAAGAAAGCAATACTAAAGTTACTTCGTCGGTCTACTGAATCAGCGACCCGCATTACTAACGATCGTACGTTTGATTTTTGCATAATTACTTGTAACAACAGCCCTGATTGGCTCAGTCGGATTTCTCGTGCAATCAGATGTCTTGTTACACAGTTTACACAAAAACTTGATCGTAAGATGTTTAGTAATACGGGGCCCAGGTCCACACATTGACCTATGGCAATGCGAATTTTGAAAGATGCTTGTAATGACGACAAAATAATGTTACTAAAATGATTAACAAAATATATATTTTAAAAGGCCGTGTTATATTATACTTAGAGAGAAAAATGAAATAAGAACACCATGAGTGTTCTGTATTTTACTTTTTTGCGTAACTCCATCCTCGAAAACCCAGCGGTCATAGCTACGCTACATGACTTGTAGCGTAGCTATGACCGATGGGTTTCCGAGGGTACCTTTAATCCAATAATTTAAAACAAAAGAAATTAAATCACCCTAAAACGTCAAATTTACCGGCTCTTAACATTGGAGACTTCGTTTCCAAATAGTCAATCTGTAAAGTTCCGTCGTGTGATCAATTGTTTTTGGCTGTTCCATGCAAGCGGAAAATAAATCAAGACGATTACGACAAAAGTGAAGCGGTATTTGTCGTGCAAATCGTCATTTATTATTAGAAAGGATGTTTTCTATGTCTTTCATATTAGGCCATGCATGTTCAGATTCTATTTTCGATTGCTTAACACAAAGCGCATAATCATAGCTACAAATAAGAGGCTTTAATGGCTTTTATTTTTAAAAAAGATCTCTACAAATTTGCACCAAACCCTATGTTGTGTGTACTCATTATATTAGACTCAATGAGACTATTCAAGTGAGTATCCAAAACATGGGGATTGGACTTGATATAAAATAAATCATAATGGCTTTACCCACCCATAACATTGTATCTGTGCTGATAAAATTAACACTCCTTCCTACATTTCGAAATGTCCGGTTGTTTTTTGTAACATGGAAATATTCGTTGCAATTGACAAATGGATTGAAATTAACAATTTTCTGTATTGTTTTTGAACTAGAAATAACAAATTAAGAATGTCTTAACACTCTCTTATCTCTTGATGTGATATGATTATGTACGAATGAATCTATCGAGTTGCATTAATTTAACGAGCATTTTCTTTCTAACCATGTTTAATGGTCCCATCGATTTGGAAACATTTAAATTTCCGTCTACAACATTACTCAATTTGGACTAAAACTCACACAATCTCTATCTATAATTACTTTAACTTGACTGAAACCATTCCAGTAAATATCACACAAGACTAGGAGTTATAAGTCGTTTAGGCCCAAGGATTTTTTAATTGTTCAAATACAACAGTCTTTTTTTTTTTTAGATCAAATCATATCATATTGGTACCAATTAGAATATTGTCGTTCCGTTTCTTATTATCTAAGTCCCGTAGAAAGCAACCTCAGATTGCGCGAGTAGGGGGCTGGACTCTAACATTTATTTTTAAAAATGACTTTTGTATCAATTGCAATTGAATTTCGAGGTATAAAAAGTGTGTGGAACCCTTAATATAAGATTAATTTAAAAAACTGCCTCTGGCCAAAGGCAATGGTTTGAAATTATTATTTGAGTATTACATATCATTAAAAGTGTAAGGATAAATATTGTAGAACGGACTGAACTGTGCAAGTCCTCTTCGCCCGTGAAAGATCAATTATTTGAATCAAAGCGTGTGATATTTAAAAAAAAAATCTTATTGAAATCTTTGGTCACAAAATCATTTAACAACAAATAATGCAAACGAATGCCATGTGTTTAAAGCACAATCGGTGCCAAGAATTGTTTATGTTCTTTAAACCTTTTTGCACTCAACGTTTTAATATCACCAAAGAAAAAATATCATGAAATTTCCTACACAACCCAGACCTCATGCGGATTACAAAATAAAAGCATATTTCTCGACAAAATCCATAATCTTAATAACTTTCTTAACGTACCATGGCATGTATGTTTGTTTAGACAAGCTTTATTTGATTTTTGGCACAGAAAATTTATCTTCCTTGATTTATGTTTGTGCATTTATCTCGGTTGAAAGATTTACTGAGTTTCTGTATATTGCTTGTTTTGGAAAGTTTCTCCTAAACAGATTTTAAACAAATGAGCCAGGATCTGGAAAAACGTCCCTTATAGCATTTTTCAAAATTGAATTTCAAGATCGGCCTGTTGTTAAATGGAGTCCAATATGCATCAATGCTGCTCTCTATAAGTTACTACAGGTCACGAAAGAGCTATTGGAGAACAATATGGATCCTGATCAGACTGTGCGTATGCACAGGCTGATCTGGATCTATGTTTGGCTCAAAAGCCTTAAGGGACGTTTTTCCAGATCCTGGCTCAAATGTTGAGATTTATCAGGGATTAGTTGCAAAAGTAACAATAATGATACATATGACAATATTTTTCTTAACTTAAAATTTGTGTCATTATTGCTATATATTCCTGTGCATATAAACATAAAAAAGATAGATTAAAAAAGACGTTATTCAGTAAAAAGTTAAGTAAACCTGAAAATAACGTTTCGAAGTTTCCAAGTTTCATGAATACTTAAACGTAATAGAAAAATATAGCTTCGCGGTATCCGTTCAGGTCTGATTTTGGTATCCTCTAACTAAGTTGAGAGAAATACGTTATATCATTGTGAAGATAAGAATGGTGTCATTTACATTATGGGCTAAACATCGCACAAATGAGGTAATATAAATTAAGATAATTGATATGTGACATGAAGTATGTGAATAGTAAAGCGGCGATGATATAAACATCTTCAAATGTCACAAAAGAAATGCGATTGTAGACCACTAGATCTAAACCTAAAAATGGAAACTTTCGGATACGTATGGTGTTTCGATATCGATTACTTTGCATGAAGTTTTTGAGAATGATATTTCAAAGCATTTCGTTTTGCTGCCACAGTGTTTAAAAAGTTCTTCTCGCTGTTTAGAAACGATAGATTATTACTTGCAAACGTTTTGCGCTTTCCGCCCAATCCCTTGTCTCTATAAAATTTGTCGTCAAGAATGCAACCTGAACAAGTTGAAACATCGACCTTTTGAACTCCAAATTTATTATGTTCTCCACTGGCGATGTTGGTCCACGTGTTAATTTCTGCAAGTGACAGCTTCATAACATAGGCAAACACTATTTTTAAGTCAATAACATATGGCGAGGCTGTAGGAAGATGGAATCGCATAATGAATCGGCCTTGAGCAGTACAAGTCCGTTTTGTCGCAAATTTTAGAAGATTTTTATTGATGTAAGAGATGTTATATTACACATACATTGTACTACTTTTCCACATAGCATTAGGTACCAAGCACCTCTTGCAAATTCGCCTTCATCTTCGACGTTTTATTTCACCTCGTGAAACTACGTTGCACGAAGTGTTTGGTATGTTGTGATTGGTGGAATATCTTAGATATCTTTTGATAATTATCTTTCGTTGCATCATATCGTCCCTTGACAGCCAGAAGTGGCTATCAGCAGTTGAAATTTAACTGCTGATAGCCACTTCTGGCTGTCAAGGGACGAATTATCACGTGGCATAACCCCCAACCACCACCCATCCACCACAATGCCTACAATTTAATGCAAGTGATGAAACAATGTAATTTAGACAATATAGTACATGTTTATTATTTTCTTAAATAATATTATTGCACAATCATTTAAAAAAGACACCGCATAGTTGATATTTTATGTATGTTACATCCTGTTAGATAATAACACGGCTAAAACACGGTATTCGAAAAAAAAAGTTTTTTAATGTTATATATGATTTTCTGAAAAAGTATATCCTAAAATATATCTACAAAAAGCTCATACTATGAGGTAAGACTAGTTTTTGATGTCCAAAAAATTTCATGAGTCAATCTTTTATGATCATTGAAAAATTATTTAATATGTACTCAGATAAAGGCCATTTTTGGGGTGTTATATTGTCTCACCAAAATAATTTTAGAATTCAAGGTACATGTGATGAATTATATGAAAATTTGATTGTTTCCAAACAACTTTATTTTGATTTGATAAAACTGTTCCTAAGGTAAATTTTGGTAGTCTATTGTACCCATAGTTTTAGAGTTGTGTCTCAGAAAATGGGACATTTGTAGACCCTAGCTTGAATATGTAGTGTCCGTGACAAATTGTTATAATGATGATTTTTCAAAGGATCCATTTACAACAAAACTTCAATAGTCTAGAATACTACAGCTCTCAATATGGTAGTCTAAATGAAATAATCTGTTTCATGTTAACATAAACTCAAAACTTTTTATTGCACTGTAAACGGTTACGGACACTACACAATTAGAAATGAAGCCAAAGATCTGATTAAAAAATTCAGATCAATTTTGTATTTTTAAGACAAGTTAAATTCTTTTCACTAATGGCTGCAGAAACTATTCACACATCAGTTTTAATGATTCAAGTAATGAACTTATGATATTGGAATCATATTTTATGCCAAACAAAAGCTAGATGGTTAGATTAACCCGGTGAAACACTTTGTTTTCGAATAACTTGTTTTAGCCGTAACCATGTATTTTTAAAAGCAGGCAAGGCGATTGAGTATCCAATCCTGTTGTGAGCTTGAAATAAGAGTCAAATACCTTTGGTCCTAGGAAACCTAATAGATAATTGCTTCCCTGGATGTAACTGCATGTTGTCGGTACAATTTTGACCATATTCATAATTCCCATGGAAATTTGTTCGTCTAAAATTGTGCCCCATGTTTCAGCAACAGGATAATAATGAAAGAGTAACACGCAAAATAGCAATCACAATCTTTTTTGCACAAAACAAGAAACATGATTTTCACACACAATAAATGAGAAACAAGAAAACTCATATTAGAAAATATTGTTGTTAGGAATCAATGACCTCTTTTACTTTATCAGTCAGATATTGCCCATGTCATATGTAAATTCAAATGCTGTGATACCAATTTGATTAACGCGGTATACCCATTCGTCTCAACTCGGCTGGTTTGTTAGGCCGACAACACCAAAGTGAGCCAACAATACGCCATGTTGTCATGCAATCACCAACATCTAGCGATTAAGGTAGAATACCCGTAATGCGGCCATTTTGAGATACATAATTCATCGGATTTTTCCGAGCGGCGTCGTTACGTATCCGAGCTTATTCGAGGGCGGTCGTATATTCGGACAACGTCGAAAACATTCGGCGGTGGAACTTTCCATCGCCTAATGTTTTCGACGTTGCCCGAATAATTCCGACGTCGCGCTAATCTAATTAAGGGTAGAATACGGAGACATTGCTTGATGTCCTTTACAAGGTACATTAACAAATGAGCCAGGATCTGGAAAAGGGTCCCTTATAGCATTTTAGACTATCAAGTTTGCAGATCAACCTGTGCCTAAAAGCAGTCTGACTGGAGTCTATGCTGCTGTCTCATGGGTGCTACAGGCTATCAAGAAGCCATTAGAGAGCAACATGGTTTATGATCAGACTGCGTGTACGCGCAGGCTGATCTTGAACCATGTTGGGCTCAAAAGCCTTAAAGGACCTTTTTGCCAGATCCTGGCTCAAATGTATTCTATAGATGACTTTATTTTACAACTTAATCAATGATCTTATGTACCCTTTTTTGCAATGCAAGTTTTTCATTACTCATTATTGTGTAATAAAAGAAATATCATCATCTCAAAGTTTGATGAAAGTGAAATAAAACCCTCAGCTATAATGTTTGTATGAAGACATTGTTTTGAAAGCGAGCCAAATATGGGAATATAGTCGGTTATATATTACCATGACAAACAAACGTTCTCGTCACAAAATAATACAAATATTTACATGTAAAGTGGTCAACAGTTAGATCGATGAAGAAGACGTTTGTCCAGAAAATTGGTGTTTGACAATCGAGAAGAGAGGATAAATGGAACTGTCTGAGAGGGGACAGAGTATTTTTCATGGAGATGATATCATCACGTAAACCTATTGCCTTTCAATTGGAAGTGTTGTGGCTATTAAGTATAGCAGACTATAAATTATTTTAAGAAAACTCATTTTGATGTTGTTGGGTTTTTCACAGTTCTAATTTCGCGGCACGTTGACATTTCATGGAATTCACAACAAAGAATTAGTGGAGGCTAAATACATAATGTGTAACCTAGTGAAATTATTACTATTGTAATCTTAGACTTAAACTCGTCGTGTCCTCAATAATTAAGAAATGATCAATGTAAGCTAGTTACCGACATGAATTGTATATTTGAGAACCTGTTCACTGAGGTCAAATATCAAGGTTAAAACTAAAAGATGCAACTCTTTTTGTGGAATAAGTTTTCCTATGAGTGATATCATATGAGCTGATTATCAGTTTTTTCTCCTTTGGCGCAATAGACAAAAATAATGTTGATCATCAGCATTATCTCCTTTTGCTCCAATAGCATCTGTGATATATTATAGACAAAGTCTATATTAATCAATACCTTTTTTTCGTATTCAGCTTCTTTGAAATTGGACCACGTCAAAATTACCGTTAGGGAAGGGTGTAAATTTTCGTCTGGCAACAAATTAACAGGGACACATGTCATGCTCCACTAGACATAAGGATTAGTCTACAAATTTGGCTTTGACATGCAAATCTTGTACGTGCTGAAAAATAACAAATCCGTCGTCTGACAAGAAAGTTACAAATGCTGTAACTCATTTGGGATTAAAATAACTCGAGCAAAATAAAAGTTGGGACAGAACATATCAAACCAGCATATTTGAACATTTCTGTTGTACACTACGGTCGAACAATTTGGCCATTATTTGATAAATGTTGAAAACATCTCCAGAAAGGATTGTTTATATGTAATCAATTTGAAAATATTGTTGAAAAAGCTGTAGATGCTGGGTTTTACTATAACACTCACGATGTAACAATTGAAAAACGTAACCACAGAGGAAACAAACCCGTTATATAGGTATGTTCTGTATGATGAATAGCAAAGAATTTTTTGCTAAAATTAGACTGGTTTAACCCTTGTGTTTTGATAAATCGTCGATGTTGTTATAAAATCTCGTAACTACGGCTTGACTCAAGCCGTAGTTACGAGATTTTATAACAAAACTCATGAAATACCATTGTTTGTCCGAAATTACGTCATGGTTAACTGGATAAAATCGCTCCCTAACATGACTATTTTCATCACCAATACTATATTATAAAGTAGAACGGAAACAAGACTTCTATAGAAAGTTGCTGAAATCCAAGAGAAACCACTCTTGTAATTGATTAATTATTAATGACTTGCATTAAACGAGGAAAGTGCGTGTGAAAAAAGAGCACAAAACCATTTAAATATCATTGTTTTTGCATTTTAAATCGAGTTACGTTAAAATCTGTTTATTTGCTTAATCAATGACAACGATGTGTTATTTTGCTGTCTGCGAATAAAGACGGGATAATTGAAAGAACTGTAGGAAAAATGATAAATACTATTTGGTACCTCTTAAACTCATCCCAAAACCATATATTGTGGTTACTCATTGTAATCCTCTCGGAGAGACGATTACAATGAGTAACCACAAATAGGGCTGAGTGGACTTTAAACGGAATGTAAATTTGAAAAAAATCTTCAATTTCAGACAGACATAATTTCAAATAGCAGTTTGCACTCATCAACCTTTGACCCCATTTCCTGACCTTACAACCTAGCTTGGAATCTACAGACAGGAATCAAAAATTTCCTTAACATATCCGGTAACTAGAAAGTGTGTCATCGTCAGTATCAGGTTTCAAACTAAGAAAGCAATACTCAAGTTACTACGTCGGTCTGCTGAATCAGGTTCTGCCATTGACATTTGACAATGCGAATTTCGAAAGGTGCTTACGAAGACAAAATATTGTAACTAAAAAGATTTACAAAATATCTTATATCTCATATTAAATTTAAAGTGAAAAATGAAATAAGAACACCAGTAGTGTTCTTTATTTTACCCGTTTACGTTTACTCCATCCTCGAAAACCCAGCGGCCATAGCTACGCTACACGAATTGTAGCATAGCTATGTCCGCTGGCATTTAGAGGATGCGTTTACTGCAATGATTTAAAAAAAGAAATAAAATCACCCTATGAAGTCAAATTTACTGGCTCTTAATATTTGAGACTTCGTTTCCAAATTTAGTCAATTTGTACACTTCCGTCGTGTGATCAATTGTTTTTGGCTGTTCCATGCAAGCGGAAAATAAATCAAGACGATTACGACAATAGTGAAGCGGTATTTGTCGTGCAAATCGTCATTTATTATTAGAAGGGATGTTTTCTATGTCTTTTATATTGGGTCATGCATGTTCAGATTTTATTTTCGATTGCTTAACACAAAGCACATATTCATAGCTACAAATAAGAGGCTGTACTGACCTAAAAATTTCTATAAATTTGCATAAAACCATATGTTTTGGGTACTCATTATAATAGGCTCAATGAGACTATTCAAATAAGTTTCCAAAACATAGGGATTGGACTTGAAATGAAATACATCAGAATGGAGTTACCCCTCTAACTTTGTATCTGTTGCTCTGCACATAGTACTGATACAAGTAACACTCCTTTCGCTAAAATTCATCGACATATCGCCAGTGGGGGATCAAAACCTCGTAACTCCAGCTTTGTCAAGCTGTAGTTACGGGGTTTTGACTCCCCACTAACGAAATCCCACTGTATGAGACATTCCGAAATGTCCGGTTGTTTTTGTAACATGAAAATATGCGTTGTAGTTGACAATTTTCCGTCTTGTTCTGGGATTAGAAATAACTAATTAAGAATGCCTTAACCCTTTCCCAAACAAGACCTGGTGTTGACGTCCCTAATAGAATAAGCTTGTCAAAATATTGAGGCAAAAGAAGAAACTGCTGATAACCAGCAGTTTCTCCTTTTGCCTCAATATTTTTAGCTATATATTTTTACACAAATCCTATGCTACTCAACATCCAATTTGTTGTCTGCATCAGCTTTCAAATTGAAACAGTCCAATTTTAGCCGTTTTGGAAACGGTTAACGCTCTCTTATCTCTTCCTATGATGTGTTGAATGAATCTATCGAGTTGCATTAATTTAACGAGTATTCTCTTTCTAACCATGTTTAATGGTCCCACCGATATGGAAACATTTAAATTTCCGTCTACAACATTACTCAATTTGGACTAAAACTCACACAATCTCTATCTATAATTACTTTAACTTTACTGAAACCATTTATTTACTAAATATCACACAATACCTGGTGTTATTAGTCGTTTAGGCCCCAAGGATGTTTTTAATTGTTCAAATACTACGGTAATTTTTTAATTTAGATCAAAGCATATCATACTGATACCAATTAAAATAGTGTCGTTCCGTCTCTTATTATCTAAGTCCCGTAGAAAGCAACTTCAGATTGTGCGATGGCTTATTTCCGTAGGGCGGAGTAGTGGGACTGGATTCGAACATTCATTTTTAAAAATGACTTAAATTATATCAATTGCAATTGAATTTCGAGGTATAAAAAGTGCGTGGAATCCTTAAGATTAATTTTCATAAAAAAACTGCCTCTGGCCAAAGGCAATGGTTTGATATTGTTATTTGAGTATTATATATCATTAAAAGTGTAAGGATAAATATTGTAGAACGGACTTAACTGTGCAAGTCCTCTTCGCCCGTGAAAGATCAATTATTTGAATCAAAGCGCGTGATATTTTTTTAAAAATCTTTTTGAAATCTTTGGTCACCAAATCATTTAACAATAAATAATGCAAACGAATGCCATGTGTTTAAAGCACAATCGGTGCCAAGAATTGTTTATGTACTTTAAACCTTTTTGCACTCAACGTTTTAATATCACCAAAGAAAAAAATATCATGAAATTTCCTACACAACCCAGACCTCATGCGGATTACAAAATAAAAGCATATTTCTCGACAAAATCCATAATCTTAATAACTTTCTTAACGTACCATGACATGTATGTTTGTTTAGACAAGCTTTATTTGATTTTTGGCACAGAAAATTTATCTTCCTTGATTTATGTTTGTGCATTTATCTCGGTTGAAAGATTTACGGATTTTCTGTATATAGCTTGTTTTGGAAAGTTTCTCCTTAACACATTTTAACCCTTTCCCAAACAAGACCTGGCCCCGGTTTCTCGAAAAAACTTAAGTATATTCTCATGAGTTCATGCTCAACTTCTATTCAATACCAATCAACGTTGATTGGTATTCAATTGAAGTTCACGTGGATTTCGTGCGATTTGAGCACGATGCTCAGATTTGAGCATGAGAACATACTTAAGTTTTTTCGAGAAACCGGGGCCTGGTTTTGACGTCCCTAATAGAAAAGGCTTGGGAAAACATTGAAACAAAAGAAGAAACTGCTGATAACCAGCAGTTTCTCCTTTTGTCTCAATATTTTCTGTGTCATATTTTACACAAATCCTGTCTTTAATAACATCCAATTTGTCATTTGTGGCAGTTTTCGAAAGTTGACCACCCTCAAATTGTGTCGTTTGGGAAAGGGTTAAACAAATGTTGAGATTTGTCAGGGATTAGTTGCAAAAGTAACAATAATGATAAATTTGACAATATTTTTCTTATCTTAAAATTTGTGTCATTATTGCTATATATTCCTGTGCATACAAACATAAACAAGATAGATTTAAAAAAGACGTTATTCAGTAAAAAGTTAAGTAAACCTGAAAATAACGTTTCGAAGTTTCCAAGTTTCATGAATACTTAAAAATGTAATAGAAAAATATAGCCTCGAGGTATTCGTTTAGGTCTGATTTGGTATCCTCTAACCAAGTTGAGAGAAATACATTATATCATTGTGAAGATAAGAGGGGTCTCATTTACATTATGGACTAAAAATCGCACAAATGAGGTAATATCATTTAAGAAAATTAATATGAGACATGAATGATGAAGTGTGCGAATAGTAAAGTGATCATGATATAAACATCTTCAAATGTCACAAAAGAAATGCGATTGTATACCACTAGATCTAAACCTAAAAATGGAAACTTTCGGATACGTGTGGTGTTTCGATATTGAACTTTGCATGAAATTTTGTGGAATGATATTTCAATGTTTTTCGTTTTGCTGCCACGGTTTTAAGTTCTTCTCGCTGTTTAGAAACGATAGATTATTACTTGCAAATGCTTTGCGCTTTCCGCGCAATCCTTTGTCTCTACAACATTTGTAGTCAAGAGTGCAACTTGATCAAGATGAAACATCGACCTTTTGACCTCCAAATTTATTCTGTTAACTACAGGCGATGTTGGTCCACATGTTAATATCTGCAAGTGACAGCTTCATAAGATAGACAAATACTATGCTATAAGTAAAAAAACATAGAACGAGGCTGTAGGAAGATGGAATCGGCCTTGAACAAGACAACTCCGTACTGTAACAAATCGAATAAGATTATTATTGATGTAAGAGATGTTATTTTACACATACTGCTTTTTCCACATAGCAATTAGGTACCAATCACATCTTGTAAATTCGCGTTTTTTTTCTCACCTCGTCAAACTACGTTGCACGAAGTGTTTGGTATGTTGTGATTGGTGGAATATCTTAGATATCTTTTAATAAATATCTTTCGTAGCAACATATCGCGTGTTATAACCCCTCCCACATTTCATTCACCACACTGCATACAATTTAATGCAAGTGATGAAACAATGTAATCTAGACAGTATAGTACATGTTTATTATTATATCCATTTTCTTAAATGATACTATTGCTCAATCACTCAAAAAAGACACCGCATAGTTGATATATTATGTATGTTACATTCTGTTTGATAATAACACGGCTAAAACACGGCATTCGAAAAAAAAAATGTTTTTTAATGTTATATATGATTTTCTGAAAAAGTATAGCCTAAAATATATCTACAAAAGGCTCATATTATGAGGTAAGACTAGTTTTTGATGTCCAAAAATTTTCATGAGTCAATCTTTTATAATCATTGAGAAATTATTGAATATGTGCTCTGAAAAAGGCCATTTTTGGGGTGCTATATTGTCTCCCAAAAATAATTTTAGAATTCAAGGCACATGTGATAAATTATATAAAAAATTGATTGTTTCCAAACAACTTTATTTTGATTTGATAAATCTGTTCCTAAGGTAAATTTTGGTAGTCTATTGTACCCATATATTTAGAGTTGTGTCTCAGAAAATGGGACATTTATAGACACTAGCTTGAATATGTAGTGTCCGTAACAATTTGTTATAATGGTGATTTTTCAAAGGATCCATTTACAACAATACTTCAATAGTCTAGAATACTACAGCTCGTAATACGGTAGTCTAAATAAAATAATCTGTTTCATGTTAACATAAGCTCAGAACTTTTATTGCACTGTAAAGGGTTACGGACACTACACAACTTAAAATGAAGCCAAAGATCTGATTTAAAAATTCAGATCAATTTTGTATTTTTAAAACAAGTTAAATTATTTTCACTAACGGCTGCAGAAACTATTCACACATCAGTTTTAATGATTCAAGTAATGAACTTTTGATATTGGAATCTTATTTTATGCCAAAAAAGCTGGATGGTAAGAGTAACCTGGTGAGACACTTTGTTTCCGAATACCTTGTTTTAGCCGCAACCATGTATTTTTAAAAGCAGGCAAGGCGATTGAGTATCCATTCCTGTTGTGAGCTTAAAATAAAAGTTAAATACCTTTGATTCTAGGAAACCTAATAGATAATTGCTTCCCTGGATGTAACTGCATGTTGCCGGTACAATTATGACCATATTCATTATTCCCATGGAAGTTGTGCGTCTAAAATTGTGCCCCAAGTTTCAGCAACAGGATAATAATGAAAGAGTAACACGCAAAATAACAATCACAATCTTTTTTGTACAAAACAAGAAACATGATTTTCACACACAATAAACGAGAAACAAGGAAACTCATATTAAGAAAATATAGTTGTTTAGGAATCAATGACCTCTTTAACTTTATCAGTCAGATATTGCCCATGTCATATGTAAATTTAAATGTCGTGATACCAATTTGATTAACGCGGTACCCGTTCGTCACAACTCGGCTGGTTTCGTTAGGCCGACAACACCAAAGTGTGCCAACAATACGCCATGCTGTCATGCAATCACCAACATCTAGCGATTAAGGTAGAATACCCGTAATGCGGCCATTTTGAGATTCATAATTCATCGGATTTTTTCCGAGCGGCGTTGTTACGTATCCGAGCTTATTCGAGGGCGGTCGTGTACATTCGGCGGTGGAAAGTTCCACCGCCGAATGTTTTCGATGTTGCCCGAATAATTCCGACGTCGCGCTAATCTAATTAGGGGTAGATTACAGAGACATTGCTTGATGTCCTTTACAAGGTACATTAACAAATGAGCCAGGATATGGAAAAAGGTCTCCTATAGCATTTAGACTACCAAGTTTGCAGATCAACCTGTGCCTAAGTGCAGTCTGACTGGAGTCTATGCTGCTGTCTCATGGTTGCTACAGGCTACCAAGAAGCCATTAGAGAGCAACATGGTTTATGATCAGACTGCGTGTATGCGCAGGCTGATCTTGGACCATGTTGGGCTCAAAAGCCTTAAAGGACCTTTTTTCTAGATCCTGGCTCAAATGTATTCTATGGATGACTTTATTTTACAACTTAATCAATGATCTTATGTACCCGATTTGCAATGCAAGTTTTTTCATTATTCATTATTGTGTAATAAAAGAAATATCATCATTTCAAAGTTTGATGAAAGTGAAATAAAAGTCCTCAGCCATAATGTTTGCATGGAGACATTGTTTTGAAAACGAGCCAAATATGGGAATATAGTCGGTTATATATTACCATGACAAACAAACGTTCTCGTCACAAAATAATACAAATATTTACATGTAAAGTGGTCAACAGTTAGATCGATGAAGAAGACGTTTGTCCAGAAAATTGATGTTTGACAATCGAGAAGAGAGGATAAATGGAACTGTCTGAGAGGGGACAGAGTATTTTTCATGGAGATGATATCGTCACGTAAACCTATTACCTTTCAATTGGGAGTATGGCGTCTATTCAGTGTAGCAGACTATAAATTATCAAAGAAACTATTTTTGTTGTTTTTGGTTTTATTCCACTATGCCGTGTTCGGGTCACCTGGACATGTCATGGATTTCACAACGAAGAATTAGAGGAGGCTGATACTTATATTTAACACAGTTTTAAAATTATTTCTATAATCTTAGATTTTGTTTTAAATGTAAACTCTGAATGTCCTCACTAATTAAGAAATAAACCATACATTAAACTAATTACCGATATTTAAAAACCTGTTCACTGGGGTCAAATATCAAGGTCAAAACTAAAAGACGCGCCTTTGCAACTCTTTCTGTGGAATAAGTTTTCCTATGGGTCCTAGCGTCTGAAACAACGTTTCAATTGGTACCATTTAAACCCTTCCCAAACAAGAACTTGTTTTGCCGCCTCCGCTGGAAAAGACTCGGGAAAACTAAGAGACAAGAGAAGAAAATGCTGATAAACAGCATTTTCTCATTTTGCCTCAATATTTTCTGTGATATATTATAAATAATCTTTATCTTTTTCAACATCCAATCTTTCGTATTCAGCTTCTTTAAAATTTGACAACCCTTAAAATTTTCGTGTGGAAAAGGATGTAAACCTTTTCGTCTGGTAACAAATCAACAGGGGCACATGTCATGTTCAACTAGACATAAGGATTAGTCTACAAATTTGGCTTTGACATGCAAATCTTGAAGGTGCTGGAATATCCCAATCCGTCGCCTGACAAGAAAGCTACAAATGGTATATTTCATTTGGGATCATAATAACTCGAGCAAAATAAAAGTTGGGACAGAGCGTATCAAACCAGTAAATTCGAATGTAACTGTTTCTGTAGTGCACTGTGGTCTAACAATTTGGCCAATATTTTATAAATGTTGAAAACGCCTCCAGAAAGGATTGTTTATCTCTAATCAAATTGAAAATATTGTTGAAAAAGCTGTAGATGCTAGGTTTTACTATAACACTCACGATGTAACAATTGAAAAACGTAACAACAGAGGAAACAAACCCGTTATATAGGTATGTTCTGTATGATGAATAGCAAATAATTTTTTGCTAAAATTAGACTGGGTTTACCAGTGTTTTGATAAATCGTCGATGTTTTTATAAAATCTCGTAACTACGGCTAGACTCAAGTCGTAGTTACGAGATTTTATAACAAAACACATGAAATACCATTGTTTGTCCGAAATTACCTCATGGTTAACTGGATAAAATCGTTCCCTATTATGACTATTTTCATCACCAATACTGTATTACAAAGTAGAACGGAAACAAGACTTCTATAGAAAGCTGCTGAAATCCAAGAGAAGTCACACTTGTAATTGATTAATTAATGTCGTGCATTAAACGAGGAAAGCGCGTGTGAAAAAAGAGCACAAAACCATTTAAAATCTCATTGTTTTTGCATTTTAAATCGAGTTACTTTAAAACCTGTTTATTTGCGTAATCAATGACAACGATGTGTTACATGTATTTTGCTGTCTGCGATTGCAGACAAGGATAATTGATAAAACTGTAGAAAAAGAATAATTGAGCCGGTATCTTGAAAACGTCCCTTAAATTAAGGTTTTTAAGTCCAGCATGATTCCAGGTCAGCCTGCGTATACACACAGTCTGATCATGAACCGTGTTGTTCTAAAATATCTACTCTTCGTGACCTTTACTATCCGCATGAGACAAGCATTGATCCTGGTCGTACTTTACTTAGACACAGCATAATCTTGAAACATGGCTCTCTCAAATGCTATAAGTGACATTTTTTCACATCCTTGCTCATAATATACTATTTTGATAAGTATTTTGATTATTATTAAATTCTCTACAGAACCATAAATTATGGTGTGGCTACTCATTGCAGTTGTTACGTTGAGACTATTTCAATGAGTACCCACAAGATAAGGTTTGGTTGACTTCTAAAATAATATTTTACTTTTGAGAAAGTTATAATAGGCCATTGTTCCATTTCCGACCCACTAAATGGATAATAAGTCTCAGTACTGTCTGCTATTTTAGGAAAGCGTTTCCGTCATGCTAAACCAATTACAAAAAAGATTGTACAAGTCTAGTCCAAATTGAATGATGGTATAGTCAAATATTTAAATCTTTCCGAATCGGTAAGATAATAAAACATCGTTAGGGGAAAAAGCTGGTAGTTTTTAATTGGACGTCCGAAAGGACGTACAATTCTTATAACCACTTTTGGACAGGCGAAATGGGTTTTCATTACCAAAAAACCCTTTCTCAGACTCAATTGCCAGTTGACCAGAATTCAAAATAGATTTTGCGACCATACAGGAAAACTGTCGTATCTTTTCCTACTTTCTATGTGTTCTCTAACAAATACTATAAGATTCATTGGCCGATTCAATTAATACCACGTCTTAACCAACTTTACGATCTTTTTTCGATTTAATCATTTTCTTGTAGTTTTTTTACTTTCGTAATATTTATTGTGTAAAGGGTAAGATCTTTAGAAAGCGATACATGCATACACTATGGTTATAATGTAAACAGACACCCTATATCATCAGCAGCAGCGATAGCTCAAACGGGAAAGGATTAACCTCGCAACCTTTTTTCAGTTTGAAATTTTGAACGCCGTTGGTTCAAAACCAGTTCGGATTATTTCTTCTGTAAAACGTTTGTTTTTCTTGATGTGTTTACTGAAAACACACATTTTAGAATGATTACCCAATTTAATGCACGTATTGTGCTTGATATGTTCCTTTTCTTTGATCATTGTTATTTAAGTCTTTGACACATTTAAAGGAACGGGTTTTCCACGAGACGTACTTTGGGAACCAGGGTTTTGAAATTGATTATCGGGGAGTGAGTTCATTTCGCAACTCGGGTTCGACTCGATGACAAATCGGGGTTCCATCTGAACAGCCTCAGATGAGACACTAGTGAAATCCACCTATTCAGAAAAATAGTTGCTCTTACGAGTTTTTTTCTCCAGCATCTGTATCACTGATATTCGATAGTATCATGACCTATTTACATACTGATCGATGATCATGACAACAATGATTATTACTGGTATTAGACTAAGTGACAGCGATCTGTATTTATTTCGTTTAAGAGACCCGTTTACGTGTATTGAGTTAAGAAGATGAAGCAATGGATCTGCAACAGATGGTACCTGGATGATCGTATGAATATGTTTACAGATAGGGACATTGCTATTCTCAAATTTTCGTTGATAGTGATATGAAGATTTAAATTGCTTATTGTACTCCACTGCCATTTTCCCGACGGCACCTTCCCAATTTCTTCTTTTTATGCACATCTGTAGATGTAAGGATGCTGCGGTAGTACTTGTATGAGGAATCCATGGTTAGGTGCTCCAATTCATCTGGTATTTTGTTTCAGGAAAAGTATGTATTGAATTTGTTTTGTAACTACAACCAGGGAAAACTGCTACCGTGTTTTTTTCTTTTTTTACTCTAAACAGGAATAAAAATCAAAGTGCTTGGAGCACTATATTTAGACGCCTCTCATTGATTGAGCGGAATTGTATGTAAATGATCGGCGTTTCATTACTTTATTTCGTTGAATTTGTGTTAAGATCGATTCTAAATCACTGCGGTCGTTTTTTCGCCAACGATGGTGGAGATAGAAGTCGAACAAGAGTACCATGGTCACAATATACGCCGCCACTTATAAAACTTGAGACAAAAAAAATGACATTGACGAGGATTTATAAATATTCACACAAAAACCTGTAAAAAGTTGTGTTCACAAAAAGGTTTTTATAAATATCCAGTAAAAAACCTGGAAGGAATTGCGTTCACGAGACTGAAATATAATTAAGCCCTAGAGACTAAGTTTTTAAGGGGCATAACTCTGGCAAAAATCAACGAACCATAAAATCCTTCCTTCATGCACATCTACCAATTGAGGTGATAACATTGACCAAGTTTCAAGAAGATCCAGCCAGAAACTGAGGAGGAGTTGCGTTGACAAGAAAAGTGGACGGACGTACGGACGGACGGACGGATGGACGGACGGATGGATGAACGGACGGACAGACGGAGAAGATGACGCCAATATACGTCCGCATCCGGCGGCGTATAAAAAAGATGATTAAAAACAACAATGTCTGAGTAGAATACGAACCCAGGCCTTCCGGATATAACATGTGTAAAGAGTACAAGGTGAGTGCTCTGCTAAGTGAGCTATCGCGGCTTTCATTTATGTAGCGCGTTGGCTTACATTTTGAATAAATTGCTTTGTAGCGTACTTTATAAAATCAATGAAAAGTATAACTGACGACAATACTCATAGTAAACCGAAACAAGAAGACAAAAGTGCTAATCGCATGGCATTAATTGAATTTGGTAATCAAATTAAAATGTAATAGTGATTATTCATAGCGACAAATCAGTTGTCTTGAAACGGCAATCAAATCAATTTGAAGCCTGAGAAGGGTTTTCTGGTATTAAAGCCGATTTCGTATGTCCGAAACCGATGTTATAGAATTAAACACAGAAGAATGAATAAAATATCTTTCGTTCATGTACAATCCCGCTCAATCAATCAGAGACGTCCAATTACAGTGCTCTCAGCACTTTGATTTTCTGCGGAGTTGTATTGAGATAAATAATGCGTCTTATTCCAAGAAAACACGGCGTCGAATCATGTGACATCGCAACCACCACCACCACCACCACAACAAAAACAACAACAACGATTTCAGAAATTCTTAAATAATTCTACTTATAACAATAACTTTTTTCAGGTGTTGATAAAAAGTCATTCGCATTTAGCAAAACCCTAGCGTTTCTGTCTGAACCTTTGGTATTCTAATACATGTAAACCATTTTAGGGTTTTCTTCTTTCCGCCTCATGTCTTAAGGTAGTCCATCCCTATTGAGATTCGCGCGACGTCGGAATTTCTCGTCAATCGTTATATGAATAATAGTTTTGAGACAAACATCATTTCATCATTATTTTTGTGAATTTCTTATCAATTTTAGGTTTTCACAAAATTTAAAACATAACGAGTCAAATGCAAGTAAATTCGTTATGTATCCTAAACCTATTTGGGCGAAGTCACAAACATTTGGCGGTGGAACGCTCCACCGCCGAATATTTACGACGTTGCCCGAATAGTTCCGAGCTCGCCCGAATATCATTAGGGGTGGACTACCTAAAGTTCTTGAAATCGGTTAATCTGGCAGGAATCCATCATTGCCTATTTATCACCAATTGTAGATACATTGAACCCTACAGGATATAAATAACAATGTTATACTGTAAGAAAATCTTCTCACGCACTAATTTGATCAATCAAAACTGGCATATCGATTATGACCCGCTTTTGGACTATCGTAACCAAGGGAGAATTATTTCTCGTATTGTTACATGCTTTCTTCGGCTACATGGCAGTTGATCTACTTGCAAAAATAATTACATGTATAAAAGTATGACAAAAATTGTATGCTTGTTACTCTTGAATGACATAAAATTAGACCCTGTCAAAGAGCGTAGAAGAATAAAATACTAATTTGGTCAATCAAAATTGACATCGCTTTATAATATTTGTGACCCGTCGCGCTAAAAGGGACCTTATAGGAAGTGTGAAAAATATCGACCCTAGTCAGTCTGCGCAGTCCGCGCAGCCAGACTAGGGCCGACACTTTTCACTTTTCTGTGATTTTCTATATCCTGAATGTTTTCCCTATCTTACTATATGTTCATTTGTCGCATACGTGATCTGTTTGACGTGTGCTGAATCTGACAAGTTTGTCAAAACTTGGATTTTTGAAGTTCGGATAAGGTCCCCTTTAGCGTGACGGGTCACATTTACTAGTTTAGTATCGATGAACACCTTATTGTCGTCTTTCTATTCCTTGGCATTACATGTACACACACGTGTGACGCCCCACGAAGACGCTCGATTGCATCGAGGTGTCTTGCAAGGGCACATGAATTTATTTTCAAGCCACGTTTGGTTCTTAAAAATATTGTCGTCACAAGAAACCTCGGGTTCAAATAAAGGACAGTTTCTCTAATAAGTCTAAGCATCCAAGAAGCCGCTATAAAACCCCAAACCTTGAAAATAATAGTCATACGCTATACCAAACGTGTCCTGGTCCATGGACTTGCTGAATCTGATATCAGGGAATACATCTTTAGTCGGGAAAACCAGGACATTGACCTAGAGAGTACCATCAAGAGTTTTGAAGCTAAAGAAGCTGGCCGCCGTTCTGTAAGGTAACTGTCCATCAATCAGGGTGGTGCCTATAGAAACAGCAGAGACAGGACAGAAACCAGCGACCTAAACCACCTAGATACGTTAATTCTGGTTCGTCCAATGTTCCATTCGCCAAGCAGCAGTGCGACTACTCAGGGTCTCATGGACACTCAAGCCAGCGCAATGTTCGAAAACAAGTGTGCCCGGCATACAATCATGTATGTTCTAAATGCGGTAAACGTCGCCACCTCGAAGCTGTAGGCCGCGGCCTTAGCGCAGTTGGTAGCGCATCTGACCCTCATTCGAGAGGTCCCGGGTTCGATACCCGGCCGCGGCTAATACCCTTTCTGACAAAATTGTCACCCACCAATAGGTTTGAAATCGTTAACCTAAGTGGGCGAGCAGCTGGAGGCTCGGTAAGGGTGTTGTGGTAGTATTGGTTTGAGAAACAACAGGAATCCATGGGTAGGTGCTCCAGCCGCCGCGATATGACCCTGGTAGTTGAAAACGGCGTAAAACCCCAATAAACTCAAACTCGAAGCTGTAAACTGCAGCCAGCGGCATTTCCTATGACGTACTAAATGGGTAAAAAAAAAATTATTTTAGCGTGCGCGCATAAAATTTATGCGTCGACGCGTAATTGCACTTTAGTACTTCTTCTTTGAGCGACGATACAGGCGAAATCCCACCAAGTGGTTGGTAACTAATGATGGGTGGAATACCTTTAATGAAATATGAACTTTTGACAGCCATTCTACGCACAATTAGACTTGTAATTGATTATTAAACTCAGTGAACTTAATATGTAATTGATCATTTAAACATAATTGAATGTGTTATAGACTGGAACAATCACCGGTCAATGGGACATTCAATTAATTATGACATTATATTGTCTGGGACATTAAAGGTCAACTAGGGAACATGCTCATCTTGTCGGCTATCGTCAACAATCGACAACATATAAATCAAATGATACGTCCTCGTCCATCATCTATCTCCATGATTTTAATTTCAGACAGTATACATTTGGTTTATTTATATGCCTATAAAATTTGTTTAATTTGATTCGATATCTGTTGAGCAACATCTGAACAGTATTTTCAGTCATATCGTGGCGACTAAAGCACATAACCATGGCTTAATAACTGTCGTTTCCCTTGTAAGTACTACCGCACCATTCTTTCTGAGCTTTTAACTAGTCACTTAGGTTTACGTTTATATGTACCTACCCATTGGTGGGGCAAATTTCAGACAGACCAATTTCCTACCACTATGTTTGTATCTTGGGATAATGACACTTTGGCGAGTCTCGACAGTGAGAGTTCCTGGAAAATCATCTTACTGTTTTCTAAACGGGAAAGATTTAGACTGCTCCCAGTTGCAAGTTGCTACAGATGATAAATCTATATTGGTGAAAATATGGACAGTTTTAACTATGCCCTAATTGCGAAATACGTCGTCAGCAAGAACTATCACATTGGATCAGTCTACGATTTTGTCGTCTGGAAAAAGATTTATGGTAAGTGGTATAATCTTCAAAGATTTCACGATCGCAACGGACCAATAAAAGCGATGCCCCAGAAATTAGGTGTTTAGATTGGTCAATTTACTCCCTACGCATGACAACATAATTTAATCAAAGTACTCAGAAGATTCAGCGCAAGACAATTGTACGGGCAATCCGTCGCTTTTTTCCTCGAATGTTTCATAACTTGTTTTAAACAAGATTCAGTTATATATGAGATTTTCGAAGAAAAGTAGCAATATAATTTAGATGGAGACTGGTAAAAAGCTATATAGCAAATGCGACCATTAGTGATCTAGAGCAGACTGCATCTAAGTCAAGTCTTAACACAACCCATGCTGGTCATCGAAAGTTTCTACAGATAATAAATAAGCTAAGGAGAGCAGTATGGATCTTGATCAGTCTGTGCGTATGCGTAGGCTGATCAAGATCCTTGTTGTTCTCAAATGCCATACCGGACTATGACTATGGGCCCGTATTATCAACGATCGCACGACTAATTTAGGAGTATGAGTTCCATTCCATCTTGTTCTCAAGATCATTGTGAAAACGGGTCCCAAATCTCAACACGGGTATGAATAAGCTATTGAAGAATAGAATGGATCTTGATCAGACTGTGTGTATGCACAAGCTACAGAGGCTGATCTGGACAAATGTTATTTTCAAAAGCCTTAGAGGCCCCTTTCCAGATCTCAACTGAAGTCCGTCCATATGTACTTACAACAGCTCTGCATTGTCTCTTCCAGTTATCCGTATTTATATTTTGGTCAAATAGATAAGAGTAGACAAATGTGACCGTTAAGTGGTCCCGAGAGTTAATTCATCACGACAATGCCTTCATCGAAGATTGGTAATAGAACAATGCATAGAAATCAGTCTACAAAACTTATCTTCCACAGACGTGTCTCTCATACTTCAAGCTGGTTAGATTGGACGAAACGCATTGGTCGGACTTTTGTATTTTTTAATAAAGTTGTAGCATTTGGTAATTTTACAAAAGCGTTCAAAGCGTGTTTCTCGCAAAATTCGAGACCAAATAATATGAGACCCATGTATTAGGTAAATTATTGTTTATCGTTCAAACATTCTGTAAAAGAAGATAGTCTACAAAATGTAAATATCTTCATGTATCAATCGTAAATACTCGAAACTCAAACAAATCAAGTTTATAAACGCATATTTGACGACTTTTTCCATTCCAATCATCCATTCATCATCAGGAAACAGAACCAAATGGACATACAGACTAAACCATTGCGACAAAAGAATATCCAGTACACTTTTTTAAATTTTAGTACCAATTCATGGACGGGTGCACATGATTCCTGTTAACAAAAGTGCTGCACATTATATTTTCCCATGGCCGGTCACATAATCCCTTCCGAGTATAAGTATTGCATGCCATAACAAAATAAATCACGACCCCAATACGACCATAATAATGCCCTTCATTTACCATGTCAATGCTCCCGGTCCCAAAGGAGATTTCACGCGGATATATTTACGTTAATACTTTTCTTACATTAGTGATTTCCTTGATGCCCTGATTCTAATCCCTCTCCCCATCAAGGCGGATTTGTTAAGCTTGACGAAAGATGTCCAACATCCATCCTCGGAAACCCAACGGTCATAGCTACGCTACATAGCGTCATGTAGCGTAGCTATGACCGCTGGGTTTCCGAGGATGTCCAACATCCGGAAATAGGATTGTCGAACAATACTTCCAAATCCTTACAAAAAAAATAAGAAATTGATATTCATCATTTAAGGAAGTCCACCCCTAAGATTCACGCAACGTCGGAATTATACGGACGACTCTTGTAAACATTCGGCGTTGGAACCTTTCACCGTCGAAGGTTTACATCGTCGCCCGAATAGGTTCGATACGTAACGAATGTTACGACGACGCATGAAAAATTCCGATGTCACTTGAATCTCATAAGGAGTGGACTTCCTTTAACCCATTACCGCACAGTGACTCTTTTTGACTCCCCACAAGATAATGGCTTTGGAAAACATCGTGGAAAACGAAGAAATTGCTTGTGACAAGCAATTTCTTCATTTCCCACAATGTTTTCTTTGCTAAAAGACCAAAAAATGTAAAAATTTCATACGCTTGAAATTGTCGTCTGCATCATCTATGAATTTGGATCAGTCTAAAATTTTGTCGTTTGGTAATGGGTTAAACAAACTCGGTATCATTGGGAAGTGAAGCCGACGTTTTGCCTCAAAGTAATGGACACCACTTCTCCGGTTTATTTAAAACGCATGAGATATTACCTGTCTGTGTCTCACTTTGAGCATTTGAACCTTGGTTTTTATGTGCATGCCATTCGTGGAAAAGTAAAGTATCTTTTGAAAAAGAAGGATAAGGAAAAGAATTACACTTACCATTTGAATAGAGAATATCTAAAAGTATAATAAACACTGTAAACATAGTCTTAACTTTCTTCAACATTTTACTCCACTGTATGTTAGAAAATGGAACACTTTTCGATCTGCGACTAAATTTTGAAATTTGATAATTGGAAAGGCGGCGTGAACGCTTCTCATTTCATTATTCTGAATAGATAATCCGAGTCTTCTCTGATGTAAATACGCTCTTTGATATTTTGATTTTTCGCTATTTACATCAGAGAGCGTTGCTCTTTGAAAAAATCAAGAAGTTCGCAACAAATTGTTGCGCATCGTTCACCGTCCGATCTTAACCGCTATCGTTAAAACCCCTGATGATATCGATAAATGAACCATTTATTGTTATGGTTGCTGAAAAAATTACGACCAAAAAGTATTTCTAAAAGGTTAATAGACAATGTTTTGCAACAACCCTCACCTGAGCAGCCTTTGTTTACCTTGACCTTCCATTCAAAACCAAAGGTTATACTCATCCAGCAGGCTGATTTGAAATGAAATTTTTGGTCAGGTATGACAAAAAATGATTTATTGATCTATACCCTACAGTGTTTTACCGTGTGATTCGATATGATACACAAAAACAAAGCTTCAAGTTACTTGTAACGTTACCGAACTTTCCGCTGTTTTCAAAGAGCAACGCTCTCTGATGTAAATAGCGAAAAATCAAAATATCAAAGAGCGTATTTACATCAGAGAAGACTCGGATTACTGAATAGATAGGTAGAGAATATTTTGAAAGAAATATAATGACAATGATTATACAAGCTATTCTAACTAAACAGAATTTAAATTGTTCAGTTATCTACATGAAAAAGAATCATAAGAAAACATAATGAAAAGTAACGCGTATTTGATCTCTTGGGGGATTTTAAAGTCATGAATTCTAAATGTATATGTGTACATATACTGAAAATAGGCCTGTCTTAAAGAGGCGTTACATTCTCATTTAATTTTTGAAATTATGTTTTGATACCAAGATTAGTTATAAACGTGTTGCTTATTTCGCCATCTGCTCTATAAATGACGTTGTAAAGTGAAGAAAGGCCTGAAGGTAATTAAATAGATTTCCTGGAAATTAGGTGTTATAAGCACCGAATATTCTTGACCAGAATGACCAGATAATTTAATCAAATCGTTCTTCCCGTTTATTATGCTGGTCAAATAGATCGAAATGGACAACCCCGAGCGTAAAATAGTCCAGAGAAATTATTTAGTAGGACAGCGCTGTCAGGTACTCGAATACTTCCGAAAGAAACTATCAGTTCTGATTGGTCAATTTTCATCAGTAAATGAAATATTGGATTCCTTGAAAGATGCCTTTTAGTCAGCTTCAATCTGAATGAATTTAGATGTATCTTATTTCATCTTATTTCATAATGTTACATTTGAGAAACACCCATTAGGGATCATCTTCTGTGACCTGGGAAAGTCCATTTTTTTCTATTTTTACACCAACCAATCAAAACGCTCGATGCAAACGCAGGTCTTTTATCCTTGACAACAACACCAAAATGACTGCGGTCGATAGACATGCGCTTGACACCGAGCAAAGAGTAATATTTTTGTCCCTCTATTTTTTTAATTAACATTTTCATAACAAATTATTCTAGAAATTGCAAAAACGTAATAAAAATGCAATTATCAATTATACTTTTGTTGCGTGCGCGATTTCTAGAATCCTTTTGTTTGAAAAATGTCAAAAAAAATACTAGGAAAACCGACCCTGGTCGTCTGGATGACATGTCGGACGCTCTACCTCTGAGCCAATCAGGCATCAGATTATATGTAATCAAATTGCCAATATAATTATGCTTTAACACGGTGGGAATTGTGCATGATGGGATGGATAACGAATACGAAGTATACGGACAAATTTGCCTCGCTTCAGGTAAGAAATTGTGCAATAATTTTCTTATTTCTGCTCCAATTTTCAAGCGGTTTGTTGCATGTACCCCGCATTAGTGAGCTATTTCCTAGGATATATGACTTGTTTGTAGAATCTTTGTACTTTGTCCAAAAATTGATCGCAACCGACCAGAAAAACGACAAAAAATTCAGGCCCTTTTTCTAGTCGATTGGGACCGGTTTTTGAGAAAAGTACAGGGAAGTTCCAGATAAATAATACATCTGAGAAAAGGGCTCAGTAAGACGGAGTACATGTAACAAACCGCATGAAAATTGACGCAGAAATAAGAAAGTTATTGCACAAATTCTTACCTGAAGCGTGGTTAATTTGGCCGTAGTCGTTACCATTTCGCTTTCTGGTCGGTTGGGACAATATTTCGGAAAAAGTATCATGAGTTATCTAATATGTCATACATCCGATGAAAGAGCTCGATAAGGCGGGGTACATGCAGCAAACCGCTTGAAAATTGATACAGAAATAACAGAGTTATTGCAAAATGTCTTACCTGAAGCGAGGCGAGTTGGCATCAAATTTTGTGCAAAAAAATAGACTGAGTTTACCGTTATGTTTTGATAAACCGTCGGTGTTGTTATAACATCTCGTAACTACGGTTTGATTCAAACCGTAGTTACGAGATTTTATAACAACACCAACGAAATACTATTTATTTGTCCGAAATTACGTCACGGTTTACTTAATGAAATCGTTCCCTATTGTCGGTAGTCGTTATCCATCCCATCATGCACAATCCCCACCGTGTTTAATATACGTTCATAAGTTGACATCGGTTTATATCGGATTAGCGTGATGATCGTATAAAACTGTCACTGCTAGTGTCAAAAATATACCCAAAACTACAGTTGTCGCCACATCGTATGGTACAATGTTTATATTTTGTTCAAATGTAATTGAACGTTAAACAAAACATAAACACGTGCCATACGATGTGGCGACAACTGTAGCTACTTCATAAATGCCATATCCTTGCTCTCAAAATTAACGGACTTTGGTCTTTGTCTTTGTAGTGAAATCTATAGCGCGCGAATAGGGTCTAAAGTCAATATAGCGCTAGACCTATTATCAAAATAGGGGTAGACCGCTAAAAATAGTGGTCTACCGTCATATTTTTAGGTTCATCGATAAAAATATAGGTCTACCCATGAAATAAGGGTAGACCACTATTTCAATTAACGGTCTACCGCTGAACTTTCCACCGCCGAATGTTTTCGATGTCGCCCGAATAATTCCGACGCCGCGCGAATCTCATTAGAGGTGGACTACCTTAAAGGGGCTCATTCTATGTTTTTATGCTTCCGAACTGTTCGGGAACTCATATTTGTGCATGGAAAAACAATTAGCAATGGATAAAAACCTCAATCTCGGCGAAAAAACATCTTTCCTTTGCTATAGATCAATCCTTTACAAGCGTGTTTACACATTCTATTTTTACTTCAAAACAAGACAAGGTCAAGGTCAACGAGACACACCTCCGCGTTATTAACACACCGTATAATCCATTTTTATTCACCTCACAGGGTGTGGCTAAGCGAAGAGGTTATTCGACGAGTTTACTTCTCGATATCTTGGTTGATATAAGAGAAAAACGTGCGGCACGTGCATGAACACATTTCGAAATTGAAAGAACGTTCTATTGTTAAATGAGTTGTTATAAAACCTCGTAACTACAGCCTGACTCACGCTGTAGTTATAATGTTTTGCAATAATACCGACGATGTACCGCTAAGCGAGAAGGCTGTTTCTCCTCAAGCTTAAATGTAATTAACCGTTTACTAGGCTCCGCCCTGTCTCCCGAAAAAAAAATCAGAATACAACCGGCTGTGTCGATGACTGTGACCTTATTTGCGAGGAATACGTGAACATGTTTATTTTGTACTTGTAGCACTGAACATTTATACGCGTATTTATCAACTATAGAATACCAAAGATCCTTTCGTTTATTTATAAAAGTAAATTCATTTGACCTACCATGCACATGACATCAGATGCCGATTCTGTCTTCGCTGACTTTCTACGCAGCCGGTTGTACGGTGTGTTAAATCTCGCTGAGCATAGATGACGTATCTCTGACGTAATTGATTTTTGAAGGTTGGGCATATGTAGCCGTTACAAAACAAAAACAAGGACGACCAGCATGTTATTAATTGACTTGGATTTTAATACTTAATAAAGCTCGACGAGTGGTAACAATGGACATAAATGATCTACCGCCTCAGGTTGGTAATTTTATACGTTATTTCTGGTTTGTAATTATTGTGCCATTTGCATTTTCGACAGCCTAGCTCGTCCCCCTTTAAGACTGTGATGTCAGCACTTGGTGTACTTGCTTTCAGGAACAAATCGAATCTGTTATCACACAGTCAGACAAGCACTTATTCAAGTAAGCCGGGATCTGGAAAAAGGTCAACTGTGGCGTTTGAGCCCAACATCAATCCAGATCAGACTGCGATCTCATACGCACGGTCTGACCCAGATCCATATTGACCTCTGACAACTTCTTCATAATCTGCAGAAACAGTAAGTTAGCAGAAAGAATACTTATTTAGCTGGATTTGATAACAAACTGATCTGGTTAACAAGTTATTTTCTAAAATGCTATAGGGGCACTATTCCCAGATCATAGCCCAAGTGTTTTGACAGAAAAAAGTGCAAGAAAAATGTGACAACAGCTGACACTTTAAACCTGTACTTCCAGACACTTTGTTTGTCAAAAAATGCTCTTTGCTTAAAGGTTTCTTAATGACATACCAGTTGTGATCAAGCGTATACACTTGAGTATGCAATCAGTAAGCATTAGCAAAGAAAACACAAAATATTATCTATAGATCTAATATCATTTCAACGAAGGTGTGAATTTGTCAAATACAACACAGCGCAAAAAAATCGATCTAGATCAAAGCGTGCGAAGTGCACAGCCTGGTCTGGTTCGAATGGATTCTTTTCGCACTAAAAACCCCTTTTCCATGACAAGGAAAAAGCAACATCCGAGATAATCTAAACATTATTTTAGCGAAGGTGTGAATTCGTCGTAAAACATGCGACTCGGAATATCGAGGGAATTCATGAAAAATATGTTATTATGAATATTTCGAGTGCTTGGTTCGCACAGCATGTACCCTTTCTCAAGCAAATCCCAGTTTTGATTCCATAATTTAATGGGTTTGGGAAATATTGAGGCAAAAAAAGAAACTGCTGATTATCAACAATTTCTTCTTTTGTCTCAATAATTTCTTCTCTTTATTGTGCACCAATAATCTAACACTAATCCTATTTCTATTAGAATCTATTTCGTCTTCTGAGGCGGCCTTCAAATTGTCCAAATTCTTGTCGTTTGGGAAGGGTTGATACTATTCTTAACCCAATTTCTTTGTCACTTATTTTCTTCTCAATTCTGTTATGACATTATTTTGCCAGTTTTTGACCATTTAGCCATTAGCATATCTCACTTCGGCGTACAGCTATGCCATTTTACATTAGTCATTGATACGCGCGTCACACCATGAAAGAGTCAAAACTGTACACACAATTTTCTGGGTCTCATACATTTTCCATTCTCTTAAGGTAGTCCACTCTAACGAGATTCAAGCGAGGTCAGACTATTTCGTGTAACATCGTTAACATTCGTTGAATGTATCCGAACCTATTCCGGCGACGACGTAAACGTTCCACTGTCGAATGTTTACGACGTTGCCCAAATAATTCCGAGGTCGCGTGAATCTCAAACCACCCGAAGACCATGTCAAATGCAGGAACAAAGAATGAATTACAAAAGGCATGGAAATTCCGCATACAAAGATGAGGCTCTGCGTGAGTACCATACAACTGCCTACAGGACAAAGCAATTATACGCCTTTCCAGCATTCCCTAAACACTCATCATGGCCAATGAGAACCATGTAAGGATGGTGGATATAGTAGCTACTCTATGGGCTACCTTTACTATCTTTCAACGTCGTAAGGCCACAAGAGTAAATATATGGCGCTATATAACTCGCGAGAGAAAGAAAGAACAGAAACGCTATATTGTTGTCATGAATGTCGCGTTAGCGTCATGAAAGCGCCGTATGCATCAGACGAATTTTCTAGCGCCTGTAAAGAACCGACCAGTCGCCTTGAAGTGTGACGAAGGCTTTAATGTACTCGCGTTCTCACTGTCCTAACTGCGAGTCACGACATCACGCAGTTTGTCCCCTGTGATATCTGAATCGATCAGAAGAATCATGAAGGATGGATCATTAGAAGACCGTTGTAGGCCTTTCAGGCTGCATAAAAAGAATCTCTGTGGTATATAAGAGCCATGTAATAATGGTAGATAGTACATGTAACAGAAACACCATGCGGTACTTAAGAACGTCGTAAGACGCAAAACTAAATATATCCATGGGGGCTACACTTCGCAGTAGAACCGCCAAAGAAACGCTGTAGTATTGCTACAAATCTTCGAGTTTTAAACCAAATCCTCGTTTTATCAACAAAATCCTCGTAACTGCAGCTTAACACAGGCTGCAAATACGATGATTTTGTTGTAAAGCAGTGATATATGAACGACAATGGCATGTTACCGCGATGAAAGCGGTGTATGCATCAGACATTTTTCCTAGCGTCTGTAAATAACCGACCAGTCGCCTTGAAGTGTGACGCAGGCTTTAATTGTACTCGCGTTCTGACTGTCCTAACTGCGAGTCACGACATCACGCAGTTTGTCTCCTGTGAGATCCGAATCGATAAGAAAATTCATGATGGCTGGATCATTAGAAGACCGTTGTAGGCCTTTTCAGAATGCACAAAGAGACTCTGTGGTATATAAGAGCCATGTAAGAATTGTGGATAGTAGCACCATGACAAGTCTTACAACGTCGTTACACCACCAGAGTAAATATATGGAGCTATACTTCGCATTAGAGCCGTCGAAGAAACGCTATATCGGCGTTGGTTTTGCAAAACCTCGTAACTACAGCTTATCCAGCTGTAGTAACGAGCTTTTGCAATAACAACGACGATAAAGTGTTGCCATGAATGTCGAGTGAGCGTCATGAAAGCGCCGTATCCATCAGACGATTTTTCTAGCGCCTGTAAAGAACCGACCAGTCGCCTTGAAGTGTGACGCAGGCTTTAATGTACTCGCGTTCTCACTGTCCTAACTGCGAGTCACGATATCATGCAGTTTGTCCCCTGTGATATCTGAATCGATCAGAAGATTCACGATGTATCAAAAACATTGCACATGGAACATGCGAAAGTGAAAAAGAGTTGTACTCGTCGATATCGGTATCTTGCCCTTTTTTTCAGAATTGCTACTACTACTATCACTACTACTACAAGATTTTCAACTCGTCATCAGCATCACCTGCCTTTTACAAGGACAGTAAAATAACAAAACCATGCTCTTTAATCCTTTCCCAGACGACAACATTTTAGGGCGGTCCAAATTGAAACATCGTGCAGACGACAATTACAAGTGAATGGAATTTTTAACATTTGGGTCTTTTTGTATGGAAAACATTGTTGGAAATGAAGAAATTGCTTGTCACAAGCAATTTCGTCATTTTCCACGATGTTTTCCATGATCACCATTTTGTGGGGAGTTAAAAAGAGTCATTGTGTGGTAAAGGGCTAATCCCCCCCCCCACACACACACACACAAAAACACACATTAGGGTGGTTTAACTTAGCCATTAGAGGGGACAACAATTAACAATACATTAAAAGGGATTTTGTATACAGTATAGCATAATTTGTAAACTATTTAGGCAAGATGAGAAAATGTCGATGGTAATTATTATCTCCCTTGCTTTTAAGTTTGCTACGCATTTACTATTGGGCAAAAAACTTTAAACAAGAGGACCATGATGGTCCTAAATCGCTCACCTGAATCAAGATGACAAGAGTGATAATGGCAATTTTGTCAAATTCAAAGGCATGAAACTTATAAGGACTTTCTGTTTGGAAACAATTAAGAAATAATTTTGTTCCAATCGAACCTGTAAGGTTGGGTATGAATTAGCACAATTGTTGAGTTAGTTAATTTTCAACAATTATTTCATGATTTCGCAATATACAACATAGGGCTAATTTTCAAAGCATACTGATCTGTTAGAGATTGATCATTTATGATAGGCTCAATTAACAAGATTTTGTCTGTGATTGATAGAATTTAGTGAAAGATTACCATCTGATAAGCTAAAGCTAATCTCTTATTTGTTTACATAAGATAAACATGGGGCCAGCCTGAGAGCAACAGATAAGGGAAATAGAAAATTGGCCCAATGGTTTATTTTTAAAGAATTTTCTTATGATTTCTCTAAGTCTGATAAGTCCTTCCTCCCTGCCATGCCCACATTTTTTGACCAATGGAAAAATTTATGAACACATTTTGAAAAGAGTAACTCAAGGAACATTCCAGTAAAGTCTGGTTCAATTGGGCACAATGGTTGATTTTTAAAGAATTTTCTTATAATTTCTTTAAGTCCGATAAGCCCCTTCCTCCCTGCCACACCCACATTTTTTGACGAATCAAAAATCTGCGAAAAAGTTTTGAGAAGGGTCACTCAAGGAACCTTCCAGCAAAGTCTGCTTCAATTGGGCACAATGGTTGATTTTTAAAGAATTTTCTTATGATTTCTCTAAGTCTAATAAACCCCTTTCTCCCTGCCACAGTCACAGTTTTTTACAAATGAAAAAAAACTGTGAACAAATTTTGAAAAGAGAGACTCAAAGAACATTCCTGCAAAGTCTGCTTAAAATTGGCCCATTGGTTGATTTTTAAAGAATTTTCTTATGATTTCTCCAAGTCTGATAAGCCCCTTTCTCCCTGCCAAGGCCACAATTTTTTACAAATAAAAAGATTTGTTGTCAAAATTTGAAAAGAATGACTCAAGGCACATTCCTGCAAGGTCTGATTCAAATTGGCCCAATGGTTGATTTTTAAAGAAATTTCTTGTGATTTCTCTAAGTTTAATAAGCCCCTTTATCCCTGCCACGGCCATGTTTTTTTTTTCAAATGTAAAATTTCTGAACAAATTTTGAAAAGAATGACTTAAGGCACATTCCTGCCAAGTATGGTTCAAATTGGCCCAATGGTTGATTTTTAAAGAATTTTCTTCTGATTTCTCCAAGTCTGATAAGCCCCTTTTTCCCTGCCACGGCCACAATTTTTGACAAATGAAAAAATTTGTGAACAAATTTTGACAAGAATGACTCAAGGCACATTCCTGCAAAGTATGGTTCAAATTGGCCCAATGGTTGATTTTTAAAGAATTTTCTAATGATTTCTCTAAGTCTAATAAGCCCCTTTCTCCCTGCCACGGCCACATTTTTTGACAAATATAAAAATTTGTGAACAAATTTTGAAAAGAGTGACTCAAGGAATATTCCTGCCAAGTTTGGTTCAATTGGGCCCAATGGTTGATTTTTAAAGAATTTTCTTATGATTTCTAGTCTGATAAGCCCCTTTCTGCCTGCCACGCCCACATTTTTTGACAAATCAAAAATTCATGAACAAGTTTTGAAAAGTATCACACAAGGAACATTCCTGCCAAGTTTGGTCAAAATTGGTCCAATGGTTTAGGAGGAGAAGATGTTGAAAGAAATTGTGAACGGACGGACGGACGGACGGACGGACAGACGGACGGACAAACGGACGGACGACGGACAAAAAGCGACCACAATAGCTCACCTTGAGCACTTCGTGCTCAGGTGAGCTAAAAATGCAGGTCGCTCGAATGGCACATATACGCTCGGTGTGCCCTGGTCAAATCTGTGAATTCAAGGGCAGCTAATCAATGTACAAAAGAAGCGATCCATATATAAATAATCAGGTGCACGACTAGACATTAAAGAGATACACTGTGGCAATAGACTTCTTTCCATTATCGTTTTAGTCCGTACCCGCAGTACACTTCCGGTAATTCGAGTCTTCTCTGATGAAAATTCGCTCGTTTATATTAGGATGTCGCTATTTACACCAGAGTGCTGTCCCATTTAAAAACAAAAGGAAAGTCCGACAAAGCGATATAACTTGTGTCGGAATTTTCTTTTGTTTTTGAATGGGACAGCACTCTGGTGTAAATAGCGACATCCAAATATCAAAGAGCGAATTTTCATCAGAGAAGACACGGATTAACTTCCGGTGAAAAACAATGGGTTTATGGGAAATTAGCATTGTATTAGATCTATAGGGAACGAAATGGTTTTAAACTGCATCGTTTATCAATGCAAGAATTGGAAAATAAATGACGGAAGTAAAGAGAATCTTCACTTTTTCGATTTCCACAAGATCAACATAAGCGCAGAGCATAGATAAAGGCAGCGAACAGGGATGAATTTCGCCTTTTTGCCAGTGGCTGTTGTGTGTGGGGGATCATAGTGGAAACTTGTCTATTTCACCGTACAGAAACTAGAAACTCATACGGTAACATGATACGATCCCTTGGTCATAAAAAAAGAGGAAAATGTTGATTCTCAGAAGATTTACTATGGATCAGTACAAACATAAAGTAACTACATACAAAACAATATAATTATACTTACAATAGTTTTACACTAACAATGTGATATCTTGTTGATCATTGATGTTAGACATGCCATGTGCCATGTGTCATCGAAACTTTTCCACATAATTAGAAAAATCTAATCAGTAAAGTAACCGGTAGGGTTCTGCTTGACATTTCATTACAGTAATTCATACAAAGAGAAACATGATACTATAAACGTGTTTAACCCCTTCTCAGATAACCCCTGGCTTTGACGACCCAGACAGGTATTACAGAATTCATTTTACATGGCGCAGCTTGAACTTTTATAATCATAAATAACATGCCTGAGCTTTCCTGAAATAACAACTTAGTAATGTTTTCTTATATACCTGTTAAATCTATGTACTATGATACAAGTCTTTTTGAAGAATGTTACGCTATATGCGAAATATGAACACATTTTGAGTAAATGTCAGTGTCAGGTCAAATGAAATCTGTAATAAACATTGGGATTTGATGGGGAAGTGTTGATAACCAGTGTTTTCTCCGTTTCCTCGATATTGACATTGTATAGCGGACGAGAATTGACCTGGCAGAGCTTTCCATTCGATTAGCATGGGCTGCTCTGGAAGGTCATTTCTCGTGAGGTATAGCAAGATACAAAAAAACATATGAGCCAGGATCTGGATAAACATCCTTTAAGCCATTACCAAACGACACAATTTTAGGGCTGTCCAAATTGAAAGATCCTGCAGATGACAATTTCAAGTGAATGGACTTTTTAATTTCTAGGTCTTTTTGGATGGAAAACATAGTGGGGAATGAAGAAATTGCTTGTCACAAGCAATTTCTTCATTTTCCACGATGTTTTCCATGGCCAGAATTTTTGCGGGAGTCAAAAAGAGTCATTGTATGGTAATGGGTTAAGGCTTTTGAGCCTAACATGGTACAAGACCGGCGTGCGTATACACACAGTCTTATCATGAACCATGTTGGTCTCCAATAACTTCTTCATGCCCCGTAACAACAGTAAGACATGAGCCTGAATCCTGGCCAGACAGCATTTAGGCACAGGATGATCATGACACACGGCTATCCCTAATGCTAAAAGGGACATTTTTTCTGGATTCTTGCTCATTTTTATTGACATTAATTTCGACGTCTATTGTAGGCTGCAAAGCTGTTTAGAACCCTTTGATTAGAGATGGGATGTGAGAGTTCGCTGTAACATGTCAGTGAATAACATTCTCTTGAAACGTTGGCCTTTGCACGCAACAACATTAACATGTCTGAAGTCCAAATATAAAAAAAATGAAAATCGGTGTCAATGCACTCGTTTTTTGCTAGATACATTGAAAATGGGAACCAAAGCCAGCAGTCTTTTTCGCGAACTACGAACACGCTACAAAAATGTATTACGAGTACATATCTTACAAAACAAGAGTATATAATTAATGACATCTTTTGTGAATATTCATTTATATGAAATCAAAGGTTAACAAGTATATAAGTGTGATTTATGCAGTTAATCAAAATTCAATTCAATATTGACACTTTCCAAAACGATACAGATTTGAACCTGCCCAAACGCTACTTAATCAATTATAGGAAATGCTTGGGAAAACATTAAGGCAAAAGAAGAAACTGTTGCCTCAATATTTTCTGTGCTCTATTTTACGCAAATCTTATCGTTACCAACATCTATTTTGTTGATTTATTAAAGCGGCTTTCAAAAAAATGGGGTTTGGGAAAGGGTTAAGATCCAGCAGGCGGCAAGATGATATACACCAAATGCTAGTTTCAAGTTGTTAGAATGTAGAATTACTTGGGAAAAACGAAGAAAATACTGGACCAAAGACTTTTCAAAGTCTTCTCTAAGATCGAATATCAAATCTTCTCTATGATCGAATTTATCAATTAATGTGTTGTTTTGCGAAAAAGTGTAATCACGTCTATTGAAAAGTAGAAATTTCAGGTAAAACCTACAAAAGGCGGAACATTTGCAGTTCCGAGAAAGGAAACCAGTTACCCATTTAATTTAGAGATTCTTACAATTTACGAGGTAGAGTTCCCGATATCTTATTTACTAGCATCCCATTACCAGACGACTAAATTACAGGCTGACTTTAATGGAAAAACTCTGCAGACGACAAATTAGATATGGCTCAAATAATGAAATCCTCGGTCAGTAAGTGAGGATGCAATTGTAGAGACAGAGAAAATATAGGAACTGTCACTAAACAACACTTGCAATAGCGTTAAGGTATACAACCCATCATTAAAAATACCAGTTTCTAGCCATATGAAATGAATCTAATTACACACACTTGTAAATAATTATACTTCATATAAGTTGATTCACCGCGCCGGATTTCAAGATTATGCTTCAAGAAGAAAATGATTGGCAATTATTATTTTACTCTACATTCATATGCAAGGGAGGTAATTTTGAACGATTGTCAAATATATCCGTTAGTATGAAATAATTCGTTCAAAATGCTTATGTTTGTATTTGGATTGGAAATGCAGCACAGTTTAGGAATTACTGGCACTTTTCAAAGTTTGCCTCTGGCTCTTTAGTGATACTGATGGGTTGCATACGTTAAGTCTCAATTTCACGTTAAGTCTCAATTTCACGGTCAAATGACGTTTGAATAAAAGTTGTACAATTCTAGAATACAGTATGAGATATGGGGGTAAAAGGAGGAAATGCTAATTTTAAGAATTTTCTTCTTTAGCCTTAATATTTTCCCATGCCCTTTCTGCCAAGGACCTCAAAAACTTGGTATTGAATTGTTTTCGGGAAAAGGTTAATTTAATAAAATGGCCAAAGTTCAAGTAAAATAATATATATATCATTCAAGATATTTGTTAATATAGGGTTAATTCACGTTTTTGAGGTCGTTAACATTCTCAGAGGCCCAAAAAATGCGTTATCGCCTGAGACCGAAGGTCGAGGGCGATAACCCATTTTGTGGGCCTCTGAGAATGTTAACGACCGAAAAAACGTAAATTGACGCTATTATTGCATAAAATATGAAGAATTGGCAAAGAAATGTAATAAAATAAGACGAATAACTGAAAAGATTTGTGAAAATTTAGCCACATTTTCACCGACAGACACCAGAGTTTTCCGGCATTCGACTCGACATATATCGAGTAAGTCCGATATCCACTAGACGGGCCGTTAGATTTTCATCGTGTAGCTATGTAGTCAAGTTTCATCGCATTTTTACTGACATAATCTTCATTTGGGTTGGCGAAATCGCAACAATATTCGACTAAGTTTTCTTTTGGAAACATACTCTGGATTACTCTCTTACGAACAGAGCGCATTCTCCCTACATTCCATTTCGATAGAATACTTGATGGTTTAATCAATATAGAACTCGGCTTTGGAGAGTAACTCTGGATATTCTAACGTTCATTTCAGTTCGGGTACAGTAATAAAACAAAAGGTCGGAACTTCCGAGGTAGATCTCTGGTTCGTTTCAGACATTCGTTCATTTCGATAAAAAACAAAGTTGTAAAGGAAAAATTGCAGTAACTAAAAGAAGAAAAAGAAACACATAGGCTTACCATCACATTTGACCTAGACCACAACCACTCAATTCTAATTTATATTCTTCCATGTCCACGAAATCCACTTTTAGTTCAAAATCTGTCAGCTGCCCGTTTGTTTACCTTTTGATTCCAAGAATTAAACCTACGTCACTATAATTACGTCATCAGATATGGTTACACTGGGAGACCTAGTTTAATTGGGGTATAAACTGGAAATGGGGTCTTATAAGAATTTACATCGCGGAAAAGGGAAATGACAAAATTTCGGCTTTATTTTCAATTTTGTGAAGCACTCGCAACAAATCCACGATCGAGGATATGTGAATGCAAAATCGGTCCGATAATGCACGTGAATTTACTGAATAACGACCGTTTTTGACAATATCAGACTGATTTTTGCTTGTTATCCAATGCCAATAACAGACTGAAAACACGCATTTTAGGCAATAATGTGATTTATATGCAGTCCCTAAGACCCCATTTTATCATGCCGACACGTAAGAACAAGTTCCTAATTTACAGCTGTCTATATGGTACAAACTGACTACGCCTCATCTTTATAAATAGATCATTTATACTTTAAAGTTAAGTCTTTTATTGTGGAACAAGTAGACTTGCTGTAAACTTGTTTTGCACGCAGCTGCTTCAATCGTTTGAAGTAATCGTTAATGGAAAGTTATTTGAAATACCACACAAACAAGTAGATGTTCAACCTTGCCATTGCTCATGCCGAACTGACTTAATGTTAATTGTTTGCTCTTGCAGAAATTGTGCATAATGACTTATTCCTTTCCCAAACAAGACCTGGTTTTGACGTCCCTAATAGAAAAGGCTTGGGAAAATATTTAAACAAAAGAAGAAACTGCTGATAACCAGCAGTTTCTCCTTTTGTCTCAATATTTTCTGTGCCATATTTTACACAATTTCTATCGTTAATTACATCCATTTTGTCTTTTGTGGCAGTTTTTGGAGTGGATCACCCTAAAATTTTGTCGTTTGGGAAAGGGTTAATAGAATAATACATTTTCAAAATTTGCTCTCTAACTTCTTGAGTAAGAATGAATGTCTGTCTGTATAATAGTTGAAATAAGTTCCAAGGTACTGAAGAGACATCTTCGCAAGCCAAGGGTTACTACCTCCACTTTGTTCCTTACGAAAATTTAAGATTTTACAACTTTCGGAGAAGAAAACATTGTTGAAAAGGAAGAAATTGCTTGTGACAAGCAGTTTCTTCCTTTTCCGCAATGTTTTCTCTAACCTTCTTCTTGAGCTGCGCAACAAAGTGTCATTGTGTAGGATTTAACTTCTTTATCAGTTTAAGAATATCATGAAAACAAGGATATGTTTGTGATATATAAATGCCCCCGAAATGGCCAAAGTTATTTATCCGACAGACAGATGGTCGGACAGACGAGAAAAACAATATGCCCCCTATCTTTTGATTCGGGTCATAGATATATTAATTTACTGTGTTTAAAGCATGTGGGTTCAAATAAACACCCCTCTGTCTGAAGCCCGATTTAACCCATTCCCAAACAAGACCTGGTTTTGACTTTCAAAATAGAGGAAGCTTGGGTAAAAATTGAGACAAAAGAAGAAACTGCTGATAACCAGCAGTTTCTCCTTTTGTTTCAATGTTTTCTGTGCCATATTGTTCACAAACACAAACCCCTTCCTTTTTAACATGGACTTTTTTGTCGTGAGCAGCTTTCCAATGGGATCACCCCAAGATTTTGTCGTTTGGGAAAGGGTTAATTTTCATGCAGAAATTCAGTCAAAATAGTATAATAATAGGGAAATGGCCATCCCCATTTGTTTTCTTACCCCCCCCCCCCACCAGAAATCCTATATCAGCCGCTTAATATCTAGATGTAAATTGTTTATATAACCAGAGACATATACTTATCTTTTTGTAGCTGTGATATCGTAGCCACAAACTTGATATTTGTTTGAAACCCAAATCAAAATTCAAAAAGGTTTCGGTTACATTATTGCAACTAATCTTTTTGGGGAAAAGGAGAATTATAGAACAACTTACTTTCACTTTTCCAGGCGAAAACGGTTTCAATCCAGAGGTATGGGGCATCTTTTTCTTGAGTTTTGGTGTCAATTGAGCACTCCCTTCTTCTTTTACAGCTTCCATTCCGGAGGCACGGGGCATTATCAACATTTTCTTTGGCTTAACTGACAAATCTTCTTTCTCTCTTATTTCTGGAGGTCGGTCTTTAACTTTCCTCGGGGTTGGTGTGTGGGTTATGACTCTCTTTGCCATTTTCCTAGGCGTTGTAAATGGTGATTTGGGCGGTCTGTTCAGTAAATATTTCGCCCTCAATTCCTCGACGAGGCATACTTTTTTGTGCCTCAGCTCTGCTAATTTATGTGATATGTCAAAGTCCAGTTTACTGAGACGATTGAGTTTGTTAAAACAACCCGAGCAAACGTAAGATGATTCTCCGTCATTCGGGTGCGGAATACGTCCGATAACTTCTGCCAATTGGTCTTGCACCGTGAAAAACTCACTAAAAATTACCCTCCTGCTCTTTTTGGGCAAAGTTTCCAGACACATTCGACAGCTTTCGACTTTCACGTCGGCCGCCATTGTTGTTTTCGTTTTGACAAAGAGGGCTTGTAAAGTGTGTTTTGATTGGCCAATGGAAATATTATCGCGTCCAATGAAATCGCGCGGCGGTACTTTCGATTTCTATAGAAGCGAGCGGCCAAGGGTTCGTAAGGAACAAAGTGGAGGTAGTAACCCTTGGCTTGCGAAGATGCTGAAGAGAATACATCATTGTTTTCAAAAAGAACCTTTTTCATTCATATTAGTAGTGCAACCGGTCTGTATCATATACATTTGTATAAAGTTATTGCACAAACAGCAATTTGCCTTGTAACAATCTCATATTGGTTATGCGTAAAATGAATGAAGGAATAAACGCCTTATTCTGATCTAAATATCCAGTATATTTAAAACAAAAAAAAAACAATTTATTGTCTGCACTCCTCGGTACAAGAAAGGCATGCACTGGATTGTTTCAAAGAAATTCTGAAGGTTAACAACAGCATATAACTATTGCCCTTTTACGACCTGCTGGGTCAATTGATGCTACATATTTCTGTAGAGAATAATAAATTCTGTAGAAACTTGAACTCATACTTGACATAAAAAGCAGAAAAAGAATTAAGTTGTAAAATTTTATTTCTGGTTTTTTATCTGGTTCGCTGGGTGGTAAAGAATGAATGTCAGTCGGCATTACAGCACTGCTTTCAACAAAAACCTCGTGACTGCAGCTTTGAACAAGCTGCAGTTACGAGATTTATGTTGAAAAGCGATGATATGTTATGTAGAACATTAAAATCGTTTCTTTTCTGAAAATACAACGCAGGCATATACTGAGTATTCGATAGATATTTTCCAATCGCTCTTTATATGTCTTCTCATGCATGCACGTTTTAGTCTGTGGATTCCATATATGTCAATTATAGATTTGTTCAGTTAGAGTAAATTGAGATTTTTGCAATATAGATCAACAATAAATGCCGAAAGTCACATGAAATGCCATGTATACAACAGTTTACGGACTTTTATCACAGTTTTGAAATTGTGAGGCTATCGCAGGAATGTTCATGTGTTCAACATTGATAACATAGTTCAGCATAGGAAAATACACAATTTCATCGACATGTTGTATTTAGAATCTATAGATAATAAAATAGTACATTACCAAAGCATTTTGTTTATTTTAGCACAAAAATTAAATAACTTCCGGTCAAGTTGAGAAATTCCTAAAATTCTGGCTGCAAATAATCATTTTTCAAGGGAGACTACCCTTGTAAAAAAATGAAAATGGTAATTTTGTAAACGTTCTGGTGATGGAACAAACTAAAATGCCTAATGCGCTTCTAAAGGAAACGATGCCTAAAGATTAACTACCGGTAAACAAAACGAGGCTGGAAAATTGAAAAATATCTTAAATTGACCTTTAAGCTGAACATTCTTTGTATCATTTCCCAGCATTCACGATAACAAACTATTTCATTTGGTCTTATTACGTTAATAATCACATCGTCGTTACGTTCAAAAATGTCGTAACTACAGCTTGAATAAGCTGTAGTTACGTCTATTTTGAACGTAGCCGACGTTATATTCATTTTGAACCATTGCACATGTGCCAAAATATGTCATTGATTGATTCGATTTGTCCATTGGAAAGTGCCATTAGTCTTAAATAATAAAAGCTTAAAATTCACAAGGAATATGAAGAGATTTGAGTGTTAGCGGAATTAGGAAAGACGAATCCAGTCGTAATTTTGTTGTAAATTCGGAAATTCACATCAGATTTAGACGTTTGATTACGATTTTATGAGGTATTTGTTATTTTAGCTAATAGCGTCCTGGGAATGCAAGCATTCTGGATCGCAAGTGAAATAAATGCTTGTTTCCTGTCAAATCGGACATTTTCAATGAAGAAAACTGTCGAAAGTAATATGCATAATTATGATGGAATACAACACCAATCCTTATTGATTTAATCGAATGTATTTGACGCGTTTTATTATTTTTCTGCAATATTGTGGTGGAGGGTTAGCACCTTACCATGTCCTGATGCCACTCCGTGGACGAGTAAAAACAAGATTTACGCATCTGGAGCCCGTTTTACTAATAAACTTACGAACATTTTTGAAACAACAACAAATCTGATTGGCCGAATAATTACTGTTATTATTTCTCTTTAATCACATGTGTTTTACAAGGTTTTTGCAAAAGTCTATGTTAGTAAAACGCGGCCCTGGAACATTGGTCACTTAAACACAACCATTAGTGAAAGACAAATGGCTTTTGTCAGATGGCAGGACAAAATTTGGTAAGGAATCGGACTTACGCATAGTGCGATCCCTTGATTGACAGATTCAGATGGTACTCACAATCGAGCAGAGATTATTAGACATTTATATTCATAAAAGTACACGGCAAGGCTAGACACCAAAGGATAAACCGGACATCAAGATTTTATCTCCCAAAACCATTTCCATTCATGTACCAAGATATGTGATGCTTATCAAAACGGTATTTCAGGAGCAAGGTGTATAAAAATAACATAATAAGTGCCACTATAAACGCCTTACTGGTTAACCCAGATGCGGTACATGAAACATGACTTTCGTTGTTGATAAATTCCACCTTTATTATGCACAGTATATTATGTTACAAATTTATCATAACACTGTTGATATTGAATTGAAAGTTCATCTTCGTAAGCCAATGGTACATGTACTACCTCCACTTTGTTCCTTACGAACGTAAGGAACAAAGTGGAGGTAGAATCCTTGGCTTGCGAAGATGTTCAAAATTAAACAAATTGCGAAGCGTTTTTAACGGCGTACCGTATATTGTTTTGCCGTACTTTTCCCGGGTATAGAGTCTGAGCTCGTCGGTCGGTCAAATTGGGGATTTGATTCGCCTCTGTAAGAGTATACAAATTTTGTTTGCTAGTTATTTGCTTTCTACAATTGTTGCTGTAGTTGTATCACGTGATTCCACGTCATACTGTTTGTACTTTCAGCTCTGCAATTCAATGTCAAATATATTTTGAACAAAATGACTGATTATTCAATCGATTATTAGCTTGACGTCGGCGGTACGTCAATTTCAGTTGGATAAAAACTACATTTTGCTGCAAATAGCATATCTGTATTTGTTTTGCCGTGCTTTTATTTGTCATTTACTCTTTCCAGAATAAACCATAGCTTTTATTTTATTATCATATAGGATGTGCGAATATCAGAAACTCTGTGGGGAAAATATAAATTGCTTATACACAACATTGGTTACCTTTTCCTAGAGGATTTCTATGTTATAATCTGTACATTTTGGTTTGTTTGTTTTGTTGTTTTGTTGTTGTTTTTTTTTTGTTACAGCTTCCAATTTTGACCAGCCTTGAATGTTGTCGTTTGGGAAAAGAATCGGAAAAGCCCGAGTACGACATGCACTCTTATCGGTATACAAAATACAAACAAAAAGAACAAACGATATTTGAAGTCATTGCATCCAAATTCTTTGTTCAAGGAATTAAGGAGAATATTAATTGATTTTGCGTCTAATACAACTTATCTATTATCAGAATATGTTCATCAAATCATTTTTCTTTCCGTTTAGACAACATTATGCGACAAAGAGACGCGTTTTTTCTAGCAACTCTTATTTAAAAATTATGACCATTACACAAATTCAAGACTATTGAACTCATATAAATGAATCATCACTAATCAAAATTTCACAAATCAAAATTCATATCAATATTGTAGCAAAAATATTCGTGGAAAAATATCAGCAGTATTTTTTTCATTTTCTTTGATATCAAAAATTTGTCCTGTGCATGTCAAAACCAGGTAATATTTTGGGAAAACTTAAACGATTCCTTGCAAACCTCGGCTTTGAGGTCCTGAAACCGATCAAGTGTCCTCAAAAACGTAGGCCTTTAGAAGGACACAAATGCTCGTAATTATTGGATTTTGCTACTCCCTATCAGTATTTTTCTAAATTTGAAGTACAACTTTTTTGCCATTAATAATTAGCACTTCAGTATTGTCTGCAAAAGCTTCCAATTTACACCAGCTGTCTTTAATTCATGCTCCTGTTAAGCATTTATCCTTTACCAAACAAGATACTTTTAGACTGCTCAAATATGAACGCTGCTACAGACGTTAGCATAGATGCTCGGTTCGCAAGACCGTTACAACCATGGCCGTACAACGTTTTGGATTTCTATGAATGCTTATTTTCAAAGGCAACAAGGTGTCAAACTGTCACAAGATACGCCCGTAACACTGCTTTATGTTGACAGGGGTAGCAGGTTGGTAAAAGTGTCATGGTCCTAGCTATTATACTTTTCGAGATATGCCATGGACAAAAATATAGTATGAAAAATAACAAAGGACAATAACTCAAGAAATAGGCCAGGTAGAATTATGGTTCTTGTACACTGCACTCCCCTTTAATGAGATCTATACACCCATGAAGTTTCATGATCCTAGCTATTATACTTTTAGAGATATACTCCGGACAAGATTCTAGTATGAAAACAACAAAGGATAATAACTCAAAAAACATGTCAGATAGAGTTATGATTCTTGTGCACTGCACCCCCCTTGGTGGGATCTATACATCCATGAAGTTTCATGATCCTAGCTATAATACTTTTAGAGATATACTCTAGACAAGATTCAAGTATGGAAAAGAACAAAGGCCAACAACTCAAAAAATAGGCCAGGTAGAGTTATGTTTCTTGTGCACTGCACTCCTCCTTGGTGAGATCGATACACCCATGAAGTTTCATTATCCTAGCTATTACACTTTTAGAGATATACTCCGGACAAGATTCAAGTATGAAAAACAACAAAGGGCAATAACTCACAAAATAAGCCAGGTAGAGTTATGGTTCTTGTGCACAGCACTCCGTAATGATAAGAAGAATATAACTGCCAAGTTTAAAGTCAGTCGGACTTAAGGTGACAGAGTTATGCTCCGGACAAAGAAGTGGACGCCGCCGGACGCCCGGACGCTGGACATCACGGATGATCCCATAATACGTCCCATCTTCGACGGGCTTATAAAAATATACTCAGTTCCATAAATAAGTGTGCACTTAACTTCATTTAATTTCTCCTCGCATTTCTCACCAATGATACAACGGTTTGCTACCATATTGTAGCTTAAAGTTTGAAGAAAGTGCCAGACTTTAAAGCAAATGGCAAAAAGACTGTTCAATTGTGTTTTTCTTCGTATAAATGGAAGTGGTACGAACATAAAAGTTGCAAAAGTTAACAAAAGTTGATCAAACTAACGTTTTGCTTATTTAAATGGTTGTTGAAATTATTCAATCAATACCATTCGATATTGAATTGATTGTTGATTTCTGAATAGAGGCAACATTGACGTTCTCTCCTGGCTAGTTTTGACACCAAATATGACTGTGATTGAGCATTTGTGGGATTATTCAAGAATGAAGGTTGAATCACGATAAAACACCAACAAAATGCAAGATTTCGCCACGGCTCTCATTCAGGAATGGAATAACTTTCCTGATGCAGTGGTATTGCGTAATGCTACATCCCGTACCCGTGTGCATCGGGTACCAGACGTGGCAATACAAATTATTGAATGAATATCTTCATTTGCTGTAAAATAATAAGAAAGATGTTACTACAGCTTTTGTGTCATTTTTGCAACTTTTATTTTCATACCGCCTTTATCAAAACTACCAAAAACTAGCATAAACTCTATTTTTGCTAAACTTGAGGCAGTCTGTCATTTTCGCCAATCTTCAGGCTTTAGTATGATAACAGACTTATATATTTCCAGTGAAAAATAAGAGGGAGGAGAAATTAAACGAAAATAAGTGCATTCTTATTTATGGAACTGAGTATAGGTATAAAATGCATGTCTGAAATTCCAAAATTGAATAAAGGCGGGTCTCCTCAAGCCCCAAGAGAAGAGGTGGACACCATCTCGTGATGCAAAATATCTGTCAATGTTCACCAAAACCATATTTTGTTGGTACTTATTATCATCGAGCCGATTCAGATGAGTACACACAATATAGGGTTTGGATTTTAAATAACAAATCAGAATACCTTTACCCTTCTGATCTGTTGCGCTGATTGATTTTCACTGTTTAATTTTCAAATCACTGCTTTTTTTGTTTAAAAAAGAATGGTTTATAAAACATAGAATTAACTGGACAGACGATGAAACAATTCTAGTTATAGTATTGTCACAATAAATTACTTTTTTCAGACACATAAAATTGTCGTCTGCGAAATCACTTTATTTCAGAAGCCACAAACTTTATTGTTTGAAAGACTTTTGAACCGCTAGACGAGTTCCTTTATTTTACAGAAAGGTAGAGAGGAAATCATACAAATTCTTCTTAAGGATTACAACCCATCATTAGATACCAAACGCTTCGTGCATCTTTGAGCGTCTTCCTTGACAACTGAAATTAACGATAGACGTTGTTTTGTAATTAATGATGGGTTGTAATCCTTAAAATCTTCAGAAAAAAGATTTACAAAAAATCAGATTTAGAAAAAAAATAGAAAAAAGATCACCAAAGAGAGAAAAGTTATATTCCTTCTCAGCCTGTGCATTTAGCGCATACTTACTAGGTTCAATACTTTTCAATTCTCCAGATGGTCCCCTTCAGCTTGACGGGTCCCATATATGAAAAGTTTTGTGAATTAATGCGTTGATTATCCCTTTTCCAGTTGGCCTTATTAATTTGTATAGTTACAATAAGAACGTTGCTTCAATCGGAAAATCACACGGTCATGGTACACAAACGCTATCTATGAAAAATAAGAAAGCACTGGCCATTCCCATTTTCTTGTTTTGCTCGGAAGCGTTTATAATAGCCTATAATTTAAGAAAGACAGCAACACAATTGATTGTTTGGAAAAGGGTTAAGTTAACATTCATTTCACAAACTCAAGTACCTTAAAGACTTAATTGATAATAATCGATGGGATTCTGTTTACATTACATTGATTTAAAGCACTCTTCAATGTTGATTTTCTACTAATGCTGCTATTTTAAGCAAATGATTTGTATTTGACTTTGTATTCTCAAATAACAAGTGACTTTCTCGTTCTAGTCAATTTTAGAAGAATGAATGTTAACGCTTCTTATGCTGTTCGTGGCAGTTACCTGTTATGATCAAATCTTTGGTAGGCAGTGTAGACTAAGATCAGCCTGCACGGACGTGCAGTCTGATCTTAGTCTACATCGCCTGATTTCTACCCCTTTGTTGTGGCAAAAACTTGCTCTAACATTATTTAAATGTCTAGTTAATTTGGGAGTTAAATTGAAATACAATTTAAAGTCGGAAGAACAATGTTCAAAACTTTTAAATTGTAAATTCTCACAAAGGTTTTCCTGTTCGCATTTTAGGAACACAGAGAGTCAAATGATTCTTGAACTAAAAACGACAAAACCATGTCGATTTTTTCTTGTTGGCTGTTGAAATTTTCTTCTTTTTTTCTCAGGGTTCTCTCGATAGTTTTCTATTATGAATGTCAAATCAAAATTGATGTTTTAGGGAAAGGGTTCAATGTAATCTTTGAGTTAAATGAAGACTAACCATTAAGCTTCTATATAGCAAGATATAATAATTCAGTAATTTCGGTATCTTATTTTAATATTTCTTATCTTTATTCCCTTATCTATTTCATTTCAACAGAAAAAAAAAATGTATTAAGCTTCCACTCTAGTATAATCACCCTAAGTCTTGTCATTATGATAACATAAAACTTCATTTTAAAACGTAATTGTCAGTAAGTGCTTACACTTACATTGTGTTATAAGCAAATAAATTCTTTTGTTTCCCTCATCAAAAAATTATTGAAACATCGAGTCAAAGGAAGGAGTTACTGATACATGCCAATGATGTCACCAGAATTTTCTCCATTTGCCTTAATAATGTTAGCTATATTGTACACAAATCCAATTCATATTACCATCAACTAAAACATATGCAAAATGATTTGTCCCCGTACCAACCGAGACCTGGTTTTGACGTCCTTAAAAGAAAATGCTTTGGGAAAATGCATTTCTTATTTTGTCTCAATATCTAATGTTCTAGTTTGCACAAAAAATCCATAACTAATTACACCAATTTTGTCGTCTGCAGCAGCTGTGAAATTGAGACATTCTAAAATTGCATCATTTGGAAAAGCGTTATTGAAGCTCTTACAGATTCTAATTTTGTATTTCTTGTATCGGTACAGATTTAAATACTACTGTTCTTAAGAAAAAAATGTTCAATTGACACAAAAATGATAGAAAAATATACATTTATTATGGGTTTCCTTTTGATATACAGTACATGCACAGTTGATACAAAGTAAAGAATGGAGAAGAAATCCAAAATCAAACGATTTCTCCCATTTCTATTATAAATCTATAGAAAGAATCATTTTTCAAACGTATTTTTTTTATTTCCATTGATTAAAAAGGGGAATAGATTTTCACTTCCACATAAGCGGTAGTTTATGTCGTAATAACAAATGTCAACTGTATCAATCTCTTGGACATCTTTTTGAAACTTTATATAAACAATGATAATAACTGTAAGCCTTTTCAATAAGTTAACTATTATCACACAATGACGCCCTTTGACACCCTACAAGATAAGGGGTTTGGAAAACATCGTGTAAAAAAGAAATTGCTTGTGACAAGAAATTTCTTTATTTTCCATAATGTTTGCTACTCTGAAAGGACATAAATAGTAAAATTTTAGTCAACTGAAATTGTCATCTGCAAGACTTGAATTTTGAACAATTTAAAATTTGCTGTCCGGTAATGGTTTAATGAATAGGGAACGATTTTATTAAGTAAACCGTGACGTAATTTCGGACAATCAATAGTATATCGAACGTATTGTTATAAACATAATGGTACTTATAGTCTATTTTTAGTACAAAAATTGTTGTTATTAATCCCTACCTCTTCTCCTTAAATGGCCACGTCTTACTGTCTCTGTCACGTTTTCCACATTTTCCACGCAAAGGCAAAAACACGAAAAAGTCACAAAAACCGCCATTAAAAGTAACAATTTAAATCCCGCCATTGTGCACGTGCCTCTCTAATTGAATCCGATAATCATGTAAAACAAATCTCATCAAAAGCCACCGTTCCACATTTAAATCCAGTGTACATTATTGCCGCTATAGGCCTACAATAGAACAAGCGCTGAGAGTAGATTCCAATACAACACTAGTGCTTGTCCAACTTGACTAGCGTATTAAAGGCTTATTGGGACATCCCATCATATCCTTGCCAGGAGAATCTTTGCTAAAATGAAAATCTGTGATAATGGTACTTTTGTTTCGCTGTAATCTTGCAAACAAATAGTTCCTAATACTCAATCATTTATTAGATGAACTTTTATATAGCAGGGATGAAATTGCAAACATCGTCATCTTAATGAAGTACCTTTCTTAAGGTTGATTCGAAAGGGAAATTCGAGCGTGTCCTACATGAAGGAAACTACACGAAGCTTCTTGTTTTATTGCCTCGCTTTGATGCACCTTCTGTTGATGGGGACAATTTCCTCTTTAGAAATCTTTGTTTTATCTGTGATTACATTGACCTGAAAAATACGCAGAGCTTCACCTCTGCAAAATGCAATCACAGATTAATGCTCCTGAATGGGTTTTGACTTGCAAGCTCCTTTTTACAATTATATTTTCTTTCATTTTTCTGTCATGGTTATTTCTGCAAACAGGACCACGTTTCACGTTTGATAGCGCATACTGCATTAGATTTCTGAAAGAAAGCCGCAGTAAACACTTATTCCTTTCCCAAACATCAAAAATGTGACAGTTCCAATTCAGCTTGAAAGCTACTACAGAAGACAAAGTGGTGTTCATTGAGGCAAAATGCATGTGAACTAAAGAACAGAAAATATTGAGACAAAAGGAGAAAATGCTGGTTATCAGCATTTTCTGCTTTTGTCTCAATGGTTTCCCCACTCATTTTCTGAGCGGAACATGAAAACTGAAATATTTTTGGGTAAGGGATTAAAATGATTTAAAAGTTGGGAAGCAGAAACCCAAATATTTTTACTAGTTCTTCGACTAGAAGTGGATGGTACCCATTATTGGATTCTGGGTCAGTCAAGATCAACTTTACGTGATTGTTAACCCTGTCCCAAAGTTACGACACAATTAGGGACTAGTTTAAAACCCATTCCCACACAATGACTCTTTTTACTTTCTTACAAGATAAAGCTTCGGAAAACATTGTGGAAAATGACGAAATTGCTTGTGACCAGCAATTTCGTCATTTCCTACAATGTTTTCTATCCAGAAAGACCAAAAGATTATAAAATTACATTCACTTGAAATTGTCGTCTGTATAATCTTTCAATTTGGACTAGTCCAATTTTTTTCCGTCTGGTAATAGGTTTAAATTGAGACCCGCTACAAACGTCAAACTTAGTGTTCCTTTGTATATGGAAGGTGTACATTATAGCATGGAAAGTATTCAGGCAGCAGTGGAACAAGTTCTCTGCAGCCTTTCTACCAAAGAGGTTGTGAAAATCAATGCTTATTTGGGAAAGGGTTGTTCATGGTAACATTGGTAATAATTGATAAGCTCAAATCTTTGCACACTAATAGAGAATCGATGACCTTTATATGTTTCGCGGTCGAAACATGTCAAGGGACATCTTTTTTCGTTTTACCAGATTCCAATAGGTAGCCTATTTTACTTTGCAATTTGTGAAATGTGTAATTTATATCAGCCACAAAAAAGCAGAAGAATACGGAGCGTCAAACTGTGTGTCTTTTCGTTTGCCCAGTCGTCGTAAAAAAGGAGAAGAAATGTGATCACTCGTTCGGAGTTATAGTACAGTCGACACTCGTTATCTCGACATCGGATATGTCGAAATTCCGCTTAAGTCGAAGTGAAAGTCATGTCCCATCCTCAACATGTGGATATCAAAATGAATTCCGAAACAAATACAGCCATTGAAATTTAGTAGGAAAAGGATAGAAATTGCTCGTTTCGAGCAATTTCTTTCCTTTTCCTACTATATTTCAATCATGAACACATATGATACCCATCAAAAATGGTTAGATATCGTTTTCGTCGAAATTAATCAAAATCGGGTTAGTCGAACTCCGGATATGTCGAGGTATTTTGACGGACCCTCTGACTTCGACTCAAGGATTGTCGACTGTTTTTCATACCTCTGATGATTAACTCACATGGATTTTTTTCAGCTCACATATTAAACTATTTCAGATTTTTGGGAATGAGTTAATTGTGTGTATGGTTATTCGTGATAACTACAATTAATTTTTTTACGCAGCTTCCTTTCAATTTCTGTGTTTATTCTCGCTAGGTATGATGGTTTAACCTATTACCAAACGGCAAATTTTTGGACTGTTCCAAATTCAAAGGTATTGCAGACGACAATTTAACCTGAATGAAAATTTTAATTTTTTGGTCTTTTTTTGTGTGGAAAATATTGTGAGAAATGAAGAAATTGCTTGTCACAAGCAATTTCTTCATTTTCCACAATGTTTTCCCAAGCGTTTTTCTTGTGAGGGAGTCAAAAGGCGTCACTGTGAAGTAATGGGTTAAGCAATGCATTAATGGCTGCAAATAGACATGTGCAAGGTAAGAACGAAAACCGAAACGAAGTACGAAACCGGTTTAACTTTGGGGGACATATCAAAACACGCGAAAGGTGAAGTCGTTTGCAATGCCGTAACTAAATTTTAAATCAACTTGTGTTGCGACATTTTCAACGTGGTCAGCAGAATACTGCCTATAAGGCCAATTGAAGGTTATTCTTTTGGTTTAAATGTATTTTGTACATTTTGTATATTTTGAGGAATGATTATATCCCTTTCCTGCAATTGATTAAAACGATTGAATGTGGTTCAAGGTTATGTTCAACTAATCTGGTCATATCGCGGCGACTGGAGCACATAACCATGGACTTCTGGATTTTCTCTAAACAGTATTACCACAATTACCAATCGGTGCATACAGCTACTCTCTCACATGGTGAAACAAAATAGCAGAAAGGGTATTGGATTGGCCGAACCGAGATTCGCAACAACGATCCCGTATCGATAGGATCTGGCGCAACAAAACAACTGAGCTATCTGGGCTCGGCCTTTTTTTCCAACGAAAAAAGTTAAGACACGTCCAATTTCATGTAGTGGCAGACTAAATAACAGTTGTTATTGAAAACAGAAATGTTATTGTAAAGACGTAGAACATGTTCTCGGAAGCGAGAAAATATTAGTTATGCTTTTTCTCTCGATGTTTTCTGAAACATTCTCTATCGGTGACATCTAGACACGACATTGTGTTTGAAATTTTTAAGATCCTTCCCAGGCCCAAATTCCTGTTTTAAAAAATCAATTACAAATGCTTTTTTAAAAGACTTATCTTGGAATGTTTATAGACATCAGATCACATAAACTATGATTCAAACTTAAAATGACTAGAAATCGATAATCATGTTACGATCTAAAATAAGATCAAATATATAATTACGTTCACAAATATTTACAAACCGATTTCATGTGGGTTTTATACCGTCGTATTCTAAGCTGCTACAGGTCAGTCGAAGTCGAAATTTGGCACACAAAAAATAAAGGACCGTCTTTTTAATCATGTATAGTTATTTCTAAAGATAATCTCCAGGAAAATGGGCGAGAATGCATCTTTAATGCTTTTTCAGAGCTGAATCTTATAACATCAGTAACACGATGGGCATCCCACGTGACTTTTGGGAAGCGTTCACACCAAAAACTGTCCGCCTCGAGGATGTCTTGTTTAATTACTCAGCGTATTCTCTACGGATTTTGACGAGATATAATGTACCGTGTTTAGAAATTCATTCCAAATTCTACCTCACTCTGCCCCGTATCACGTGGTTTCTTCAAACATTCAAAAGTAATCATTTTGCACGAATGTTTGAAAAAAACATGGAATTCCTTTCTCGACCCCCTTTATAATTATGTAAATATATGTAAACCGTTCTGATCTATCGATATAACATTTATCTAGTGCCTATATAATATGTAGGATTCTAAATTTAGAACATCGGTAGTAAAGTGTAAGTACGGCGCACGTGATACAGGGTCAAAGCAAACTGTCAACCTTTTCAATATATCGTCGGTGTAAATGCAAAACCTCGTATGTCGATTGTCGCAATTTTCAAAGCAAAATCTTATGTGCCTAGTTAAGACAATTCATGCAGGTTTTGACATATTTTTACTGATGAGTATTAATGACACATTATTTGTGAACAATATGTCCGATTTTCAAGTAAAAACCTTCCAGTTTGGAAAAAGTTATTACACTTTTTTCCTTCCCCTTTAAAATTTTTCGAAAACGAGATAGGAGGTTTTGCATTTACAACGACGATATATTATATATGACCTCGTGAAACAGGAAACAGCGAACTATTTGTTTCCCCAAAAGCCACCATATAACCTGTGTGCTTGACGTTTTTACGGTAGTGACTATTCACTAGAACATATCAAAATTAAAAAAAAAAAAAAAAAAGAAAAAAAAGAAAAAAAGATTGATAGATTAGATATCGCTGTTTTTTTCGGATTAAGTCAACAAACTGTTTCAGTTGAATGAATTAGATTTCTGCACGATATCAATTCAGTCGTTATCATCAGAACCTCTATAATTCATTAATGGGTTCAGCTACTGATATGGCCAATTATGCTTTCTAATATATAATTGTTTACAAACCACATTAATGAATTATGCAGCTGGTGGCTCGGATTGAATATTGTGTTTGTAAAGGTGAAGGATGTACGAGAACCACGCGTCCATTCTTTTCTCCTCCTTTTCCAAGGACAGCTATAGCCTAGTACATGATGTGTTATCAACTAAATTTCAACGAAATTTTCACCAATATGTCCTATCTTGTACATGTTTCATGACGACACTTTATAAATTTGTCTCCGTGTTAGCATGTTTAGATTTGATCACCTTTATGATATGTTCTTGTTCAGTTCTTGACCAAATTGAGTTCGGTTTGGAGCAAAAACTGTGGATAAACGTCAGGCATGGCTACATGTGGTAGATTTTTTTTAAACATTATTTTTTGTTATCAGCTAATTTTTAAAGAGTCCTTTGCATTCAGCAAATCCGCGGCATTTCTCCACCTTCTCTGTTTTATTTGTTTTCAAATCGGTCTTATATGAAAAGAAGAAACGAATTATAGAAAGGCATCGGAATTGTTGTGTTCCGTGATTCCCCAACGTGATAAATCTACATGGTTTATTTCGACAAAAATAATTTTGACATGTCGATATTATCATTGTTAAATCGCTATTACTTTCGAAAAGCATAGTAGGTATTTTAATACACCTAATTGTGATAAAAGATATCCCCGTCATCCACGAACCTTATATTAAAATATGCTTGGGCTCAAAATGATCTGATGACACATATAGTCCTGAGTGACCATGTCACGCCAAAATATGCATAGTAAAAACTGGAGAAGTACAAATTCGGTAAGAATTATTTTTATCCATTTCAAAGCAATTTTATCTGATTTCGATGCAATATACATTTTTCGTAACGTTACTACGGCGCATTTTTTCTCTTATTTTATTTTATTGTAAGGGGGGGGGGGGATGATGCATTTTCAATGTTCTTTGCAATATGCTATCACTGCGTTTCTGTTGACGAGAATAAAATGTACTCTACATTGTCATTAACGGACTACGTTTAACTTAATAGGAAATGCTGGGTATAGATGATTTGTCAAAATACTTGCTTTGCAGTTTGGATCAAATGACGGACATGCTGGCAGACGAGAACATGGAAAATAAACAGACATACATTTTCAGATAATCAACAGTTATATTTACCTTTACAGTGACATAAAAGTGTTGTTTTCTCTCTTTATTTCAACCTAATCGTTATTTCTGGTTTCGTGTGTTTTGACACGACCCCTTTTATTCCGTTTTCCGTTTTCGTTTTTCGGGTTTCGTTCTACCTTGCACATGTCTATTAGACATGTGCAAGGTAGAACGAAACCCGAAAAACGAAAACGGAAAACGGAATAAAAGGGGTCGTGTCAAAACACACGAAACCAGAAATAACGATTGGGTTGAATAAAGAGAGAAAACAACATTTTTAAGCCATTGTAAAGGTAAATATAGCTCATGATTACCTGAAAATGTATGTCTGTTTATTTTCCATGTTCTCGATAGCCAGAATGTCCTTCGTTTGATCCAAACTATATCTTATAACCAAAGCAAGTATTTTGTCACACAATTCACTAACGTGGTTTATATGTACAAATCGTCTATACCCAGCTTTTCCTATTAAGTTAAAGCTAGTCCGTTAATGACAATGTGAAGTACATTTATTCTCGTCAACAGAAACAGCGTGATAGCATATTGCAAAGAACATTGTTCAAAAAGGCACCATCCCACCCCTTACAATAAAATAAAATAAGAGACAAAATGCGCCGTGGTAATGTTGCTAAAAAGGTATATTGCATCGAAATCAGATAAAAATGCTTTGAAATGGATAATAAGAATTCTTACCGAATTTGTACTTCTCCAGTTTTTACTGTGCATATTTTGGCGTGACATGGTCAAGACTATATGTGTCATCGATTCATCTTAAGGCCAAGCGTATTTCAATATAAGGTATCGATATGTCAAAATTATTTTTTGTCGAAATAAACCATTTAGATTTTATCACGTTGGGGAATCACGGAACACAACAATTTCGATGCCTTTCCATAATTCTTTTCTTCTTTTCATATACCGGTATGACCGATTTGAAAACAAATGAAACAAAGAAGACGGAGAAATGCCGCGGATTTGCTGAATGCAAAGGACGCTTTAAAAATCAGCTGATAACAAAAAAATAATGTTTTTTAAAGATCTAGATCTACCACACGTAGCCATGCCTGACGTTTATCCATGTTTTCTGCTTCAAACCGAACTCAAATTGGTCAAGAACTAAACAAGAATACATTATAAAGGTAACCAAATATAAACATGCTAACACGAAGACAAATTTATAAAGTGTCGTCATGAAACATGTACACGGATAGGACATATTGGTGAAAATTTCGTTGAATTTTAGTTGATAACACATCATGTATACTCAGTTCCAAAAGAAAGTGTGCACTTTTGCGTTTTACCTTTACCTTAATTTTCACAAAGTTAATGGCAATTTATGGAGTAAAAGTAATATCATACTTCAGATTAGACCTTAAAGAAAATTGGCATCAAAACAGATGTCGATAAAATTGCTAATATTGCATACACAAAGTCAGATCATTATGGTGTTCATGGTGTTGAGATTTGCACTCCTTACAGCTTTTCCTGTGGATAGAGTAACAAGCTTATATGCCGTTGTAGGGTTTGGACAGGCCTTCCAAGCCATTTCCACGTTAAAGCTTGAACTTTCTTGTACACGTTACATGTACGTCAACGTTAGTAATCACTACGTTAGTTGTCTAGTGAATTGCCGTCGAACGGTGCAATAACGTTCTAAAGCGAATTTGTTTGCCTTTAAGATGCCATACAAATGACCAATTGCTATTAGAACATAAATATCATACAAATGCAATTTTTCGGGAGGTTTTTGTTTTCACCAGGTTCGGTCTTGCTCACCAACGTTAATTGTAATTCGTTTCACGCTAATGCACGATGTACAAATGTTATGAGCATGTGATTTTATGCTACGATATGCCAAAAGGAGTGCAGCGAGTGTAATTTCTGATCAATAACTCATCCAGCGCGTCAGGCATACGTAAAACACTAAAATGCAAAATTGCAATCAAGCCGTATTTTCGTGCGTGCTATGTGATTTCTTCATCAATATATCGTTTGTCAATAGTCTTGAGATGTGTCGTACAAAATTTCCTTGCGGTAGACGGTATACTTTTCGAGATATTCAAAATTTAAAAGTGCACACTTTCTTTTGGAATATATTAGGTTATAGCTGTCCTTGGAAAAGGAGGGGAAAAGAATGGACGCGTGGTTCTCGTACATCCTGCACCTCTACAAGCACAATTTTCAATCCGAGCCACCAGCTGCATGATTCATTATTGTGGTTTGTAAACAACCATATATTAGAAAGCATATTGGCCATGTCAGTATCTTAACCCATCAATGAATATATACAGGCTCTGATGATACCGACTGAATTCATATCGTGCAGAAATCTAATTCATTCAACTGAAACAGTTTGTTGACTCAATCCGAAAAAACAGCGATATCTTATTTATCATTTTTTTTCATTTTCTATAAATTTTGATAAGTTCTAGTGAATAGTCAGTACCGTAAAAATGTCAAGCACACAGGTTATAATTATGGTGGCTTTTGGGGAAACAAATAGAACGCTGTTTCCTGTTTCACAAGGTCACATAATGATATAATAGATATTGAAAAGGTTGACAGTTTGCTTTGACCGTGTACCACGTGCGCCGTACTTACACTTTACTACCGATGTTCTACATTTAGAATCCTACATATCATATAGGCACTAGATAAATGTTATATCGATAGATCAGAGCGGTTTACATATTATATTTACATATAAAGGGAGTCGAGAAAGGAACTCCGTTTTTTTTTTTCAAACATTCATGCAAAATGATTAATTTTGAATGTTTGAAGAAACCGTGTGATTCGGTGCAGAGTGAGTTAGAATTTGGAATGAATTTCTTAACACGGTTCATTTTATCGCGACAAAATCCGTAGAGAAAACACTGAGTAATATTAAACAAAACATCCATGAAGCGGACAGTTTTTGGTGTGAACGCTTCCCAAAAGTCACGTGGGGTACCCATCGTGTTACTGATGTTATAAGATTCAGCTCGGATTTATTCTCGCCCATTTTGCTGGAGATTATCTTTAAAAATAACTATACATGATTAAAATGATGGCCCTTTATTTTTCTGTGTGCAAAATTTCGACTTCGATTGACCTGTAACAGCTTAGAATACGACGGTATAGAACCCATATGAAATCGGTTTGTAAATATTTGTGAACGTGATTATATTTTTGATATTATTTTAGATCGTAACACGATTATCGATTTCTTGTCATTTTAAGTTTGAATCATAGTTTATATGTGATCTGGTGTCTATAAATATTCCAAGATAAGGCTAAAAGTCTAAAAAAAACCTTTGTAGGCCCTAATTGATTTTTTAAACAGGAATTTGGGCCTGGGGAGGACATTTGATCTTTAAAAATTTCAAACTATGTCTTGTCTACATGTCACCGATAGAGAATGTTTCAGAAAACATCCAGAGAAAATGCATAACTAATATTTTCTCGCTTCCGTGAACATTTTCTACGTCGTTACAATAACATTTTCTGTTTTCAATAACAACTATTATTTAGTCTGCCACTACAGTTGTCGCCACATCGTATGGCACAATGTTTATATTTTGTTCAAATGTAATTGAACGTTAAACAAAACATAAACACGTGCCATACGATGTGGCGACAACTGTACATGACATTGGACGTGTCTTAATTTTTTTGTTTTGAAAAAGGCCGAGCCAAGATAGCTCAGTTGTTTTGTTGCGCCAGATCCTATCGATCCGGGTCGTTGTTGCGAATCTCGGCTCGGCCAATCCAATACCCTTTCTGACATTTTGTTTCACCATGTGAAAGAGTAGCTGTATGCACCGATTGGATATTGTGGTAATACTGTTTATAGAAAATCCAGAAATCAATGGTTATGTGCTCCAGTTGCCGCGATATGACCAGAGTAGTTGCAAATAACCTTGAACCACATTCAATCGTTTTAATAAATTGCAGGAAAGGGGTAGGCCCTCCTACCACCATTCCTCAAATATACAAAATGTACAAAATACATTTAAACCAAAAGAATAACCTTCAAATGGCCTTATAGGCAGTATTCCGCTGACCACGTTGAAAATATCGTAACTCAAGTTGATTTAAAATTTAGTTGCAGCATTGCAAACGATTTCACCTTTCGCGTGTTTTGAAATGTCCCCCACAGTTAAACCGGTTTCGTACTTCGTCTCCGTATTCGTTCTTACCTTGCACATGTCTATTAATAGGCTGTCAAAACTCTTTGATTGAACGGTATTTCACTTAACTGCTTTATGAAAATATTTACCCCTCTTTCACAACCGAATACAAACAGATGTATGAGGCTTAATTAATTCTCCAGGCTCTTTCATTATGAGTGGATGATTCACACATGTTCTATCGCCGAGATTTTATCTAATGTTTTCTAACGAGCTAACCATTCAAATGACTACAAAGTTCATTGATAGATAAGATAATAGTTCAATCCAGGGGAAGTAACATTTCTGATAGCATTGCAGGTCTTAAACGAAAATCTGTACTTTACCATCTTTTTCAGACATGGTCGCTTTTCAACGACATCCTCGTAACTGCAGCTTAAAATAAGCTGCAGTTACGAGGTTTTCATTTGAAAAGCAGTGATATGTCTTAACTAATATTTTATACCAAGTTCCTATTTATAAAATTCATATATCATTGGATTTTGTCATTCAAATCCATCAAAAAATTGTAAAAATGTGATTTACAGTCGATTAACAGATATAAGAATGCATGTTGACAAAAATCACTTCTTTCACTTTACCAAGCCAGAACTCCTCTCCTAAGTATTCTTAATACATTACCAGCCGGCAAAATGTTATACTTCTCTGAATTAGAATAATGCTGCACATGGCAGTTTCGAGTCAATGTAATTCTTTTTATAATTTATATTCATTGAGTGTCTTTCTTATCAGAAAACACTGTGGGAAATGGAGAAATAGTTTGTCAGAGGCAATCTCTTCATTTTCCACAATTTGTTCTCCCATCTTTTTCTTTACGGATTAAGTTGAATAGGGCTGGTTAAATAACATTTAAATTAACCCCCCCCCCCTTTTCGCGTGGCGACTTACAAATTCAATTATTGTAACAAGGAATAAAAATTCCGAGATCTTGTCATTAATTAGACTATGGTTTAATTACCGCATAAATTCTACCTAGCTAGCCAATCTAAATTGAAATCTGTCTTTAACTGTTTCTTAAGGTAGTTCAACCCTAATGAGATTGACTCGACGTCGGAATAATTCGAGCGACGTCGAAAACATTCGGTGGTGGAAAGCTCCACCGCCGAATGTTTTCGACGTCGCCAGAATAGGTTCGGAAACGTAACGAATGTTAAATGGCGTCGCACGAATAATTCCGAGGTCACGTGAATATCATTAGGGGTGGTATACCTTAAACAATACATTGTTTTGACGTCAACAACTTGGAAAGCTTGGAAAAACATTGATGTAAAAAGAGATATTCCTGCTTACCAACAAATATTCTGCTCCGCTCTTAATGCTGAACATACCAGAAGATTCAAAATAAGTACATTTTGGCGTCTTTGTGTCTTTTCATTTGACAATTTCCCAAACAAGCCTTGTTTTGACACCCGTTAGATAAAAGGCTTGAGGAAACATTGACACAAAAGAAGAAGATGCTAGTAACCAGCATTGCTCCTTTTATCTCAATATTGGCTATGCTATGATGTTCACAAATTCTTTGTGAATCAACATTTGAGCCAGGATCTGAAAAAAGGCCCCTTAAGGCTTTTGAGCACAACATGGTTCCAGATCAGCCTGTGCATACGCACAGTCTGATCAGGGTCCACATTGTTCTCTATATAATAGCTCCTGCGTGATCTGTAGTAACTTAAAGAGAGCAGCATGGATGCATACTGAACTGCATTTGACGACAGGCTAATCTTGAAAGTTCATTTTTTAAAATGCTATAAGGGACGTTTTTCCCGATCCCGGCTCATTCACATTCTATTGTTTTTGATAGTCTGAATTTTTGCCGTTTGTTATCCCCATTTTCAAGATACTTTAAGAAGACGGCTTTCACCAGAAATAAGGGAAAGGAAATGCTGAATCTAATTTCATAAAATGTTGTCTACTCATTCCGAATCCAATTTCATCGCTTATGACTTCGTCAAATATTTCATTCTGATAGCTAATAATTTACAACAGTCTGGTGCATTTTATTCATGAATTGTTTTTATGCATTTCCCAAACAACAAAATTAGGATGATCTAATTTTGAAGAAATTGCAGTCTACATAGCAGATGTAACAGTGTAAGGAAACAGGATAGCAAACTTATACACCGATGTTTTAGTGAAAAGTAGAAAATACTAGTCATCATCGCGTTTTTCTTTTCTTTCAATGCCTTCAAACGCGTATCATGTAAGGGAAGTCAAAACGCATGTCTTTTATTGGGAGCGGGTTAATTCAAAATCTTCTCCATTTTTCCATGACGGAATACAAAACGATTGTTTGATTTTATTCATTTTGATTCCATCGACTTAGGCGGATTATTTGGGATAGAAAGATGATCTACGACCATTTAATTGCCTTCAAACAACCGCACTATTGTTGTGCATCAACAAATTAGACAGCTTTAAAAGAATATTGCGGAATTTGAACCCTTTCCCCAACGGATAAAATTTAGACCGTCCAAATTAAAGCTGCGTCCGACGACAAAGCGGATGTTGATAGAGATGGGATTTGTGAACGAGACACCATAGAATAAATTAAGATAAAAGAAGAAAATACTGACCAATCAGCACAGCATTTTCTTCTTTTGTCTTATTATTTTTCAAGCATTTTCTATACTTTTACGTCGAAAACAGGTCTTGTTTAGTAAGGGACTTACAGAATATTGTTGAATTTCGATAACACAAAAGATTCATTGAGAAAATTGTGGAAGATAGTGATATCTATTGGAATCGATAGTAGATAAAAGGAAGCGCTTTGATTTAAAATGTTAAAGATAAAACAAACGATTCCAATATTCTTAGTAGACTCAATTTGGGATAGATAACCTTAGATTTCGATTGTATATAAGGCGCCGCGTCATGAGATAAGGGGGTTTATTGGAAATGCGAACAGATCCGTCCCTGGCTAGCTAGTCAATATGTGTCGCTTATGGACAACTTTCAATTGAATTGTTCTGTACAACTAAAACATCTATTTTTTACGAGAACTGTCTGTTATATTGTCGGCTCTAAGTTATCTCTCCGTTTCAAGCTTTTGATTTACAAAGTTCGCTTGAGGCCTCTTTTCAAATCAAATGTTACAGATAAAATCTACTCCCAAATTCCCATACCAAAAGTTCATGGTGCTTGATACCATATTCCTGCTACTGGAGCCACTGTAGCACTTAGTGGTTGATTGAATGGGATTTAACACTGCATATCGGTCAAATCACAGCGGCTGGAGCACCTAATTATGTATTCCTGGCATTTATCTCATCAATAGTACATGTTGCAAAACATCCAATCCGAACCAAGGGTTATTCATTTAATTTAGATTACCCAAAAACAATTCATCGTTGTATGAAAAACAAATTACTTTAAAATGTGGCCTATGTAAGAAAGAATATTGGCATATCCGAGGTTCTTATCCACGACCAATGGATTAATAGATTTCGACAGACTAGCATTTCATGGAATCTTTCTGATAAAAAAAAGTGAATTGAAATGAGCATCGCAACTTGTCAGATTCGATTAATAGAAAATAATGTCAAATCTTAAAGGGCGTAGAAAAAAGATGAATTCAGAAGAAAATTTACACAACTTTTACTGTCATAGTCAATTTTCTGCTATTCTCTTCCCTCGGCATTTAACATCAATTATAACTAATTTCAGGAAACAATAAATCTATTTTATTTGTTCCAAACTTTATAAGTTATGTTTCGCGTTCACCATTTTCCAAATAAGAATTTGTTTCGTCGTCCCTGAAAAAAAATGTTCTGGAAACATTAAGCCAATAGAAGAAATTCCTGCTAACTAGCTTTTTCTCCCTTTGTCTCAGTATTTTCTGTGAAATATTGTGCCCAAATATTATCTTTATCAACATTTGTCATCTGTTACAACTTTCGAATTAGAACAGTAAAACGTGTTGTCATTTTGGAAAGGGTTAAGCAAAACAGGCTCATGTAAATCGAAAAATTTAGACTGTCAAATCGAAGGCTGCTGCGGACGACACAATGTGTGTTGATAGAAATTCCATGTCTATATAATGTATAAAAAATGTTGAGGTAAAAGTAGAAAATGCTGTTTTTATATTTTGTCTAAATCTTTTCCGAAGCAATTTCTTAGACACTCTGTTATTTCTTTTTCACCTTCCTTATCTAGGTAAATAACCCTTTCCCAAACTACATATTATGTTAAGGATAGTTCAATTTGAAAACTGCTGCATACAAGACAGTTAATATAAAGGATTTTATATACTATATACATGTAGAACAAAAACGTTGACAGAAAATGAGAAATAGCTTATTTCCAGCATTTTTTTCCACAATGTTTCTTTTAGACGCACCAATAACATGTCATGCTTTGGGAAAGAGTTAAAAAGGCCATATTTTACATGGCGAATTACATAATTTCAGTCATTAATACACTATTCCCCTTTGAACTCTACCCCTGACCATTGATCATTTGATTAACCCTTTCCAGACTGGCAACCTTTTAGGATGGTCCAATTTAAAAGATGCTGGAGACGATAACATTGAAATTTAAAAGGACTTTGTGTATAATGTAGCACAGAAAATATTTAGACAAAAGGAGAAAATGCTGGTTATCAGCATTTTCTTCTTTTGTCTCAATATTTTCCAAAGACTTCTCTGCTAAACCAGGTCTTGTTTGGAAAAGGGTTAATACACTATTCCTCTTTGAACTCCACACCTGACCATTGACCATTTGATTAATTATCTACAGATGTCCAAACTATTAGGACAGTAAGCTTTTGTTTCTACATCTAAATACAACGTCGACTTTGTTCGTGGGTACAAAAATGTGGCCTTTCTTGTTTAATCCATTACTGCACATTGACTCTTTTTGACTCCCTACAAGATAATTGCTTAGGAAAACATCGTGGGAAATGAAGAAATTGCTTGTGACAAGCAATTACTTCATTAACCACAATGTTTCTACCCCAAAAGACCAACAACTTTTAAATTTCATTTACTTGAATTTGTCGTCTGCAACATCTCTGAATTTGAACCAGTCTAAAATTTTGCTGTTTGGTAATGGGTTAAAGATCTCGGTGCATCAAACAGAAAGAGAAATCTCTGGGTTTGTCTTTTCTTAGGAAATTAATAAGCTTGAAATTAAATTTAAATGAATAAGCTTGAAATTAAATTCAAATGAAAATGCTATCTACTACCATTCTGTCATTTTCTTTCTATAGCGCTTATACAAATTAGAGGTTTGGTGTATGAATAGAATTCTATTTTTACTACACCAAATTCCCCAGCAGAAGCCATAAACCTGCGGACTATCCATCCCTTTCTATAAGCAACAAAGAGTGAATTCTTGAGTTTTATTATTGTATTTTTGTATGTTTTATTCAGGGTTTTGAACTTGAAAACGTGATTAACTCAAGGTATTTGTAATTTCATGTCTGTCACAATGATTTTTTCCCAGTTTTGATTGAAATAATGTATTTTTTCAATAGATTTAGATGATGGTTTCCATTAATTGATGACACATATATTAAGTAAGAAAGCACTTGTTTCATTTTATATTGTTTTGACAAAAATTACAGGAAATAAAATTATTAAATAAATGGTCATCATCAGCATTATTGGTTGATAGTTTCAAAATTCTTAAATGCGACATTTTGTTAATGCTTTGATTTGTAGCCCTTTCCTGTAGAGCGAAATTTTATATCAGTCCAATTCAACCATAGCTGCAGACAACATATTGTTTGATATCAAAAATGAAATTGTGTACATACTACAGAAATATGAAGGAAAAGGTGGAAATGCTTGATTTCAGCATTTTGTTCATTTGCTCAAAGTTTTCCAGATATTTTCTGCCAGAGACGCCAGAACCGGAACTTGTATGGGAAAATGTGAAAATAATTTATCTAAAATACTATTCATCATTAGTCTGATGTACAGAGTGTCCCAAAAAAACGGAACCCATTTTTGAAAGTACATTTCTCGTGTATCAGGCAGTATTTCTCCACCAAATTTACATATGCATTAGCACCGACAGTTTCCTATTAGCAGTTAAAATTTTGTTGAAAAATAATGATTAATTTTGAAAATATCGACATTAAAATGAATATACCCGTAAAACCATTTTAACACGATATCGATCTTTTCGTTTTGCAGCGCGCGCCTACACTCATTGAATAAATTGACGCTATACAATTGGTTAATATATTCAATACAATACAAAAATGATTTTGAAACGTTGTATTCACAATAGTGCATATTCATTTCATCTTTTTTGCTAATAAACAAACTGTAATGCTTCGAGCTGCGATGTAACTAAACTGAATACAAACAAAATATCCAAGTGCATCACATAATCATGAATAATAATCATAGGCACTTATTTTATTTCTGACCAACATGCCGGTCACCGCTCAATTTAAAGTATCACGGGTTTCATTTAATCTGACACTGACCTTTATGCAAAACACAAATAACACAAAATTCACCAAAAAGAATTAAATCATAGTCCACAGAAATGTATAATATGCAAAAAAACTAAGTCTGGACTAATTTTAGGAAGCATACCAAGCTTGTAATTTATGAAAATAAAAGTTAAAACTGCGCCATGTGAAATAAATCACATAATAATTTGAAATTAATTCAAACAACCACCCTATGGACTCAATTTGAACGTACAGAACGTGTACATATTAAATTTTGAGAAAATCGGTACATACATGTACAACGGTACAGAATTCATTAGCTGACCGTTAGTGCGCTTTCACGAACAAACAGGACGCAAAAATCAATATCATGTCAGATCGGTTTTTTAGTGTCATTATTAATTTGCTTATAACTTTTGAACCGATGCATATTTTTAAGTGAAATTTGGAACACAAATGCAAAAATAATGTATCTTCAGTACTGCAAATTCAAAAATTAGATTTTTGGCTTACGCTTTGAAATATTTGACTTTGAATTAGGGTTCCGTTTTTTTTGGGACACTCTGTTTTTTACTGAATAAACATGTTTTGATACAAAAATTAATAAAATAAACAATTATCATTGTAGAAGCTAGCTCCTCAACTCTTTTCCCAAACAAGACCAGCTCCCTAACAGAGGTTTTGGGAAACATTACGGTAAAAGAAGAAAATCTTGATTACCAACATTTTCTCCTTTCGCTTCAATATTTTGTGCGCATGAAAGTGGTACGGTTTTCCAACGCCATCCAAAGAACCGGAAAATGCAAAAGATGGATATACAATTGTGGAGGGATATATAATGTGCACAGACACACATATATTTATTCTCTTCACTTTGTTAGTGGAAATGGATCAGTCTGAGGAACACGATAGATTAAGAGTGGAACTAAGGTACATTTAACCCTTTCCCAAACAAGTCCTGGTTTTGACGACCCTAATAGAACAGGCTTGGGAAAACATTGAAACAAAAGAAGAAACTGCTGATAACCAGCAGTTTCTCCTTTTGTCTCAATATTTTCTATGCCATATTTTACATAAACTATATCTTTAGTAACTTCCATTTTGTCATTTATGGCAATTTTGAAGTGGATCACCCTAAAATTTTGCCATTTGGGAAAGGGTTAATAGGCAAAGATTCGTTCTGCATGAACCCTTACCTTCGATCGGTACTCAGATCTTTCTAGTACATGGAATTTCCTTCGTGTCATATTACTAACATGATATAAATAAGCACGGTGGGGATTGTGCATGCTGGGATGGGTAAATCTACGGACAAATTTGCCTCGCTTTAGGTAAGACATTTTGCAATAACTTCCTTATTTCTGCGCCAATTTAGAAACGGTTTGTTGCATGTACCCCGCCTTACTGAGCTCTTTCCTCCGATGTATGCTTTACACGAAACCTTTTTGTACTTTTTGCGAAAAGTGATCCCAACCGACCAGAAAAACGACAAAAAAATCAGATCGTTTTTCTGGTCAGTTGGGATCAATTTTTGGGGAAAATATGGGGAGTTTTCAAATAAGTAATACGCCTGAGGAAAGCGCTCAGTGAGGCGGGGTACATGCAACAAACCGCTTGAAAATTGACACAGAAATAAGAAAATTATTGTACAATTTCCTACCTGAAGCGTGGCTTATTTTGCCGTAGTCGTTATCATTTCGTTTTCTGGTCAGTTGGGATCAATTTTTGGAAATATTAAAAGGATACCACAAATAATCCATGTATCCGAAGAAAGAGATTTTCAAGGCGGGGTACATGCAACAGACCTTTTGAAAATCGACAAAGAAATTAAAGGAGTTATTGCAAAATATTTGACAAGGTTCGAGATTATTTTTGTCCGTATTCGTTATCCATCCCAGCATGCACAATCCCCACAGTGTACGTTTAATTTTTCCGTGAATTCAAAATCGACATCTGTTTTTCCTTTGAATTATGTATCAGACTGAAAGTCTGTCATCCAGGTATGATTTTACAACTCTATAGAGACGTCTGCTTTAAGCTAATCCATGAGACAGAAAAGACAATCCATTTTTACACCGAGGAGAGAATCCCGAGATGGAAGCCCCAAATCTGGGGCAACTGTAAAATGGTGCTAAATCAGCACCTTGTCGGGTTTATCTAATTAATTACACATTAGGGGCTATTTATTACAGGACTGGCTGCAATGACCTTTTAATCACTCACTATTCTAAAATTTGATGGTAAACTTGCAGACACAAGAATTGTGGTTTCCCGAAATTGTATTTTCTTTCTCTGAGCAGCTTTCTTTAAACCTTTCCCAAAAGACAGAAATTTGGACTGTTAAAATCTGACTGCTGATGCAGATGGCAAATAGATAATAGATATTGATGAAAATAGAATAGGTGTACAATATAACACATAAAATATAAACACAAAAGAAAACAAGAGGACCATGATGGTCCTATATCGCTCACCTGAACCAAGATGATATGAGCCACAGATTTGTTCAAATCAATTACTTGTGACTTTAAGACTGAAAACAAACTTATGGTCAACAACATTGTGTCCAAATTTTATCTCGGTTTGTCGCTTTTTGTGGTTGTTAGAGTAAAAACAGTCGAAAACGGCAAATTTGTCAATTTGAGGGGCTCAGCAAACTCAGCAAATTCTACTCTAATTAAGCTGAAATTCAAACTGGTGCAAGATCTTATGTTCAGCAACATTGTGTCCAAATTTCGTCTTGATTGGTCAACAATTGTAGATGCTAAAGTGTAAACAAAGTCCGAAACAATCGAAAACATCAATTTTGTCAAATTCGAGGGCATATAACTCATGACTTTCTAGTCTGACGAGACTGAAGTTCAAGCTCATCCAAGAAATTATGATCACCAACATTGTGTCAAAGTTTCTTCTTAATTGGTCAATAATTGTAGATTCTAGAGTGTAAAAAATGTCGTAAACATTTAAAAACGGGAATTTTGTCAAATTCAAGGGCGTATAACTCATGACCTTTTGATCTGATCAATCTGAAAATCAAACTCATACATGATCTTATAGTACCTAACATTGTGACCAAGTTTTGTGTTTATTGGTCAATAATTGTAGATGCTAGAGTGCAAACAAAGTCGAAGCCAGTAGAAAACGTCAATTTTGTCAAATTCAAGGGCGTATAACTCAGGAACTTTTTATCCGATCAATCTGAAAGTCTAAGTCATTTGAGATCATATAGTCCTTAACATTGTGTCAAAGTTTTGTCTAGATTGGTCAATAATTGTAGATGCTAGAGTGTAAACAAAGTCAAAAACAGTCGAAAACGGCAATTTTGTCAAATTCAAGGGCGTATAACTCATGAATTATTGATCCGATCAATCTGAAAATCAGACTCATACAAGATATTATTGTCCCTAACATTGTCTCAAAGCTTTGTCTTGATTGGTCAATATTTGTAGATGTTAGAGTGTAAACAAAGTCGAAAACGGTCGAAAATGGCAATTTTGTCAATTTCAAGGGCACATAACTCAAGACCTTCTAGTCCGATCAGACTGAAAATCAAACTCATTTGAGATCTTATGGTCACCAACAATGTATTAAAGTTTTGTCTCAATTGATCAATAATTGTAGATACTAGAGTGTAAACAATGTCAAAACTAGCTATTTTTCGCATTCAAGGGCAGATAACTCCTGACTTTCTGGTTCGATCTGACCCATAATCGAACTCATCCGAGATCTTATGGTCATACATGTTTTGACCAGGTTTGGTCAAGATTGGCTTATATTTGTAGATGCTAGAGTGTTAACACGAAATTGTGGACGGACGGACGGACAGACGGACAGACGGACAGACGGACGACGGACAAAAAGTGACCACAATAGCTCACCTTGAGCACTTCGTGCTCAGGTGAGCTAAAAATAATTTCTATAAGCATTTTCTTCATTTGTCTCAATATATTCCTTATAGGGGTCAAACAAGGTCTTGTTTGGAAATGGGTTCAATATTTAAGACACTAGTTGCAAACTTGTCCCACTTCGAGATGCCTGACTTCAATCTAATATAAGTTTTGGTTTAAATGAGAAATAAATTGTAGACTGGTCTTGTGGAAAAATGAGAACATTGTTTAACCCATTCCAAAACAACACCAGGTTTGACATAATTATAAGAATATGCCTGGGAAAACATTGAGGCAAGAAGGAAAATGGTGATAACCAGCATGTTTTCTTTTTGCCTCAATGTTTCAATGCTATATTTTACACAAATACTTTCTTTATAAATACTAGTTTTTATATGACCAGCAGTTGTCAAATTTAACCACCCTTAAATTTGCCTTTTGGGAAAGGGTTAAATTCTTATCTTTACTTTCAATGCTTTTATCCTTGGATAAGCCATATACTGATTATTTTCGATTTCGCAAAGTAAAACAACAAGAGGCCCAAGAGGGCCTGAATCGCTCCACTGGCTAAAGTAGAGAATTATCTCATATTTTCATTTAAGTCTCGCACTGCCATATCTTGAAAAGGGTCACCCAAGAAAGATTTCTACCAAGTTTGGTCTGAATTAGCCCATTGGGGTATTTTTAAGAATTATTTCATGGTTTGTCCATTCTGATAAGCCCTGCCCTGTCACACCCACATTTATAGACCAATCAAAATTTCACTAACAATGTAAGTAAAGGACCACCCAAGGAACATTTCTGCCAAATGTGTCCTAAACTAAAACATTGGTTGTTTTTAAAGAATTGATTCGTGATTTTTCCCATTCTGATAAGCCCCAATGCCACGCCCACATTAACAAAACAATCAAAATTTCACAAACAATTTAAGTAAAGGGTTACCCAAAGAACAATACTGCGAAAATTGGTCTACATTGGCTCATTGGTTAACTAGATGACAAAATTAAAAAGACAGGTTAGAATTCGGAGTGGTTTTTAGCTCCTCTGGCCTTCAGGCAGCGGGCTATTGTCATGGCGGTGAGTCCGTCGTGCGTGCGTCCGTCCGTGCGTCAGTCCGTCCGTAAACTTTTTCTTTAAAAATCTTCTTCTCAGAAACTACCAGATGGATTTCAATCAAACTTCCCAGGAATGATCCTTGGGTGACCCTCTCTCAGATTCCTTCAAAGCATTTTGATCGAATCAGAAAAACCTGAGTTATCTGTCCTTGAATGTGAAAAATAGCTGGTTTTGACTTTAGTTTTACTCCAAAATCTACAAATATTAAACAATCACAAGTAAACTTTGACAGAATGATGGCGACTATAAGATCTTGCCTCGGTATCATTTTCAGCTTGTTCTGAATTTTCTTTCATGAGTTATGTGCCCTTGAAATTGACAAAATTGCCATTTTCGACTCTATTTTTACATTGATTTCATTCTAGCATTTACAAATATTGCCTAATCAAGACTAAACTTTGACAGAATATTGGTGACCATAAGTTCTTGCCATGGTGTAATTTTCAGCTTAATCTTAATTTTACATCATGAGTTATATGCCCTTGAAATTGACAAAATTGCCATTTTCGGCTCTATTTTGACTTTTTTTTCACTGTAGCAACTACAAATATTGATTAATCTAGACAAAACTAAGACAGAATGTTGGTGACTATAAGATCCTGCCTTGGTGTAATTTTCAGCTTGATCTCAATTTCATATCATGCGTTATGTGACCTTGAAATTGACAAAATTGTCATTTTCGGCTCTATTTTGACTTTGTTTTCACTCTAGCAACTACAAATACTGACAAATCAAGACAAAACTAGGACAGAATGTTGGTGACTATAAGATCTTGCCTTGGTATAATTTTCAGCTTGATCTGAATTTTACACTATGAGTTATTTGCCCTTGAAATTGGCAAAATTGCCATTTTCGGCTTTATTTTCACTTTTACAACCATCATTACAGAACTTTCACAGAATCTTACTGACCATACGATCTTGCTTGTAATTTTCAACTTGGTCATGCATTTGCTTGTTTGCGCAGCCTGAACCTTTGAAATTGCATTCAACAAGACAAACAATCAGGCCTATTGAGCGCTTCCAGACCGCCAGGGCTGTCTAGTTTTTTCTGAAAATCATGCCACACAACACAATTTTAGACTGGTCTCATTAAGACACCTGATACAGGCGATAAAATAGTTGTTGATAATGATTGCATTTGTATTGTGTACAATTTTCAAATTAAAAATTTAACCTTAACCAAACGGTTAATTCTTGGATTGTTCCAATTAGAAAGATGTTGCAGACAACATTTTCAAATTGATGAAATTTTGAAAATCTTGCCATTTTGGGTTAAAAAAAATTTGGAAAGTGAAGAAATTGCTTGTCACAAGCAATTTCTTCATTTTCCATAGAATTTTCCAAAGCAATTATGTTGTTGGGAGTCAAAAAGTTAATGTGTGGGAATGGGTTAAGGAAAATAATTCTGCAAAAGAAGAAAATTCCTTCTAAAAGCATTTCTTCTTTTGTCTCTCTGCTTGGAAAATAAAGCAATGTAACATTACTTAGGGTGTTCAGGATTCTAGCTATTAAAATAAATGGGCCTGCTGCACCAGGTCATAAGATGAAAATAATTGATGTCAATCAGTAACAACCTGGGCTGGGGAAACATTTATACAGTAAATCCAGAGGTGAAGTTTTGGTCAAATAATGGTAAAACTTCAGGAAATCTCGGGATATTCGTTAGACAGTTTACATCCAATACCTAATTAACGCAAATGCAGTTCTTTCCCTTCCTTCATAAGCCTTCCTTTCTTCATAAGCATTGGCAAAATGGTATTAATGAACCATTTTAGGGCTATTTCTCAAACATCAACAAAAAAGTTGCTAGTGCCAATTCTAAAGCTGCTGGAGATTATAAAATAGATCTACGTGTATATGTATTTTTTACTAGATTTTTTTTCGGGCTGCAGAAATGTATAAAATATTATATTACTAATGCTATTATAACTCTGTTAAAAAATACTGAATGGTCCATTTCAAATAATTGGGTTGCGTGCGAAAACAATGCTGTTTAAGTTTTCTATCTATTGAAAAGGATAGAAAACCGCAAGAAAAATGGGGAGGGGCAATGTGACTGATTGATTTTTTCCCTCTTTATTTTTCAAATGCTTTCCCCGGTCTTTACTTTAATCCCCTCTTTCTGGAACGGTTTCCATGGTTAAAGATACGTAACTGATACACTATCATGCAGTAGTAATTTGAATAAGTACAAAGACGCAGTAACGAATATGGTAGGTTAAGTTAAAAAATGTCGTAACTACAGCTTCAATTAGCAGTAGTTACGACAATCTCGAAAGTAGCCGACGATATGTAACCTGATCCCGTCCAATATTTACCAATTCTAATCTGTTAACATGCTCTATCGTACAATAACGAACCTCCAAATAAATAACATGTAACAAAATATACTTGGAAATTCACAAGGGAGAGAACCTACTTTCTGCAAAATGTATCATAATTCATCAGTAGACGGAATATCATTGAGTCGGAATCTGGAGAGGGTGTTCTTAGTTGGCATTCGAAAACAATATGGATCCAAACTATGCATTGAGTACAGTCTAATGGCTCATGTTGCTTTGGAGGGTTAGTTAACGTAGTATACCCATAATGCAGCAATTTCTAGTCCATTCGAAATTTTCGGAACCTTGCAACGTCGAGTACAATGAAGTTTTATTTTTTCTTTGCATTGTATATGTGCTCTAGAGCAGATCTAGCTTTGTTGCCAGAATGGCAACCTTGGGGAACTCCCACAATCCTCAAAAATCCAAGATGGCCGCCAAACGCATCTGGAAAAATCAATTTTTTCTCAAATTGTCCTAAATTGACGCGAAAAATGCTTAACTAGGGGTTCTTTGGTACGCTGAATCCAAATCTGATGATAAATATCGTATTTGGATATCAGAAATATACTAAAATAGAGGTTGCCGCCGAAAGCCATCCTGAAAATTACAATTTTATGATATGTTTTTAGATGGCGGACAAAAAACATCTATTACGACATACCTATGAATCAAAGTTCAATTTGATTCTTCATCTGGCATTTGAATAAACCTGATGTTTATCAAAATCCGACATGGCCGATTTCTGGTTCAATACTGGTATAATTTGGCTACATTTTGATATTTCTCTGTATTTTGTTGCTTTTATATTTATTTCGAACGCAACTTTTCATACTTTTTGTAGATGCTACACATTTTCCGAATGTAGAAATAAAAATAATGAACATGTAAACTAGTTGCCATCAAAAGGGGGGATATAGGAGACCATTTTATTTCAATAGTTTCATCAAAGGATATCATATTAAACAAAAATCTTACGATATTATACATAAAAAACCCACAAAAACACAATTAAATGGTTAACACATCCTTCTGTCTTTATCTATTTCATGAGTCATTTTCACATTTGAACTTCCCTGTGAGTTTGAATTGAATGATTCTGATGCATTATTCAATATACCACTTGTAAGATCCAGACATTTTTTCCGAATGGGGTGGGGGTGGGGTCCAGAGGGAACCCGACTGCCTTGGCGAATGAGACATTCCTTAAAAATCACTTTTGTAAGCCTTTATTTACAAATTCGAGAGGGAGTCCGGACCCCAGGGCTTTCTGACTAAGTTTGATGTATCAAACGCTAAAAAGGTATTATGACAATACTCAATTGTTTCTATATGTAGATATCATTGGATTGGTCAGTAGTATGAAATAAGTAAAATAAATATAACAATCATGATTGTGTCTTTAAGGATGAATCATATCGTACATGACGATGTAGTTCCATTTCAAATTGCATAATAAATCTCAACAGCATCGTGCTATCTTGTCACTAGTTACTCAGTATGTGCAGTGAATGTTGGACATTTTGCATGAGTGTTCTAGATCCTTCTTATCTTAAGATTGACCAAGAGATATAAAAAGACTTGACGGTTGTAAGAAGACTAAATATGTTTAAACTAAAATTTAGATGGTGGACTTATAGTTATAATGAAATTGTAGTTTGATTTCTCTTCAGTTCACAGATTATAGGACATTTGATATGCTATGAATAAAAAACTGAAAAATAAAACCGCACACTAATAATTTGTTCATTAAATCCAGGAAACAAAAGACAATGGATTTTAGGAATTGTTGAGCGGTTATAATTCAGAAAAATTCTAGTAAATAGGACTAGTTCATTCGATAAGGCTCGATATATATCAAGTAATCAGGTGTCAGTGGTTGTTCAAAAAACGGATGCTTGTTCGATTGTAACATTTCATGACCTCATCCAGTTTGCCATTCCTTTACTTTTCTTTATATGTCAAAATTAAAAAGCTGCCACAAGTATAAGGTATTCAGGTACAGATAAAATGAATCTAAATGAACAATTTAATAAACATTTATGCAATTGGTTTTGGTACTTGAATGTAGGGAAACTTTGGCATATACCTTTACAATTATCAATGTAATTATGGTACCTTATTTAAGCTGTTTAGTAATTATTTTTATGATTTTTAACCTACCTGATAATTATTCTGTATTGTTTCAATCTATTCGACCAAAAACTTCTTGTAAATAGTACATCGTCAATGTCTACCTTGAATTGATAGTAACAGACTGACCAACCCTATCTTTTTGCAGCTTTTTGCTTTAACCCTCAAGCTACCAAGTGGGGTCTTTTATGACCCAGACATATATTTTTGTTTGCCCTTTTCAGAGTTGTTCTCCGATACACGTTTATTTTCTTGACTTTGCCAATCTTCTTTTCATCGATGATACGTCAACTTTTCTTAAACATCGAAAGACATACATGTATGTAGGATATATTTATCTATTTTTGAGCTGGTGTATAAGATAACCCCAATATAAACGCATTGAAAAGTATATAGCAAATCGGAATTTTATTCCTCATTTTATTGCAAATGCAATTTAAAATCGAATGCCGTTTAACAAATCATTTAACAATGTTTACACTATCATAAGCTATAATTTCCAACGCTTTTGACGTACTCTATCAAGTAAAACTTAATTAGATATCCCCTGAAATTTCTGTCAAAAGTTACATGCGGCTTTTCTCACCAAATTTACGAATAAAAATTGTTTAGCGAAATTTCATCAGCCTAAGGCATGAAAAAAATCACATGGAAAAAACATAGCTCTTGCTTTAATTTTGAAATATAACATAGCTATGAAAAGCAAAAGGGTTCTTGGTAAGCTCAGTTATGAATCTCAGAGAGTAGCCGTTTTTTAAATACCAAAATATAGTGCACTTCGCCATTACACGTGTGTTTTTAAAATCTAATCCAGTAATGATGCAGTACAGACGAGAACCGTTACTTACTCTTTCTTCTAGTATGCTTTCCTACACTGTAATGTTGAAAACAGTCATTTCCCGATAAAAACAGAGACTAATTTCTAAAAAAAAGTGTTGTGGGTCAAAATAACTCCACCTGCGAGTTTGTGTGTGTACAATTTGCTGGTAGCTAGAGGATTAATTCCATTAACATATTTCTTAAACTAGTTCTGCGTATAACAGTGTCATACAGAATAATCATGAAGGGCCTCTTTTAAAGGCGGTTAGTACGTTAGTTGGATTATTTCCGGGTCAACTTTTCAGCAACGAAATAAGGATGACATATGTCTACTTGTTCTTTCGATGACGATTGTCTACTACAACGGCTTCTAAACTCATCGAAAATGGCAAGCGTCGATCATTGCCATTAAAAATGTATAGCAAAACTTCTACAGTCATTGTTTGCACCAATTGTTTACGTATAAGAACGAATCACTTTCAAAATGGCATCTGGTGGCCATTTAAGAATTTATTAAAGAGATCTATAATACATACACATGAAGACTACAATGTGCAGTCGTTGATTTTGGCTGTATTTGTACCAGCATTTCAACCAGTAATAATTATCAATGTGGCTTCTGGCGGCCATGTCGGTATTTGATATACATCAGCTTAATCCAATTAGAAATGAAAACTTATTTAAACTTGCATCACGAAGTATGCCATTAGTAATGTCTTATATAGACCATCTAAAAAGATTATTATAAAATTGTAATTTTCAGGATGGCTTCCGGCGGCCATATCAAATCTATTATATTTCTGATATTCAAATACGATATTTATCATCAGATTCGGATTCAGCATACCAAAGAACCCATAGTTACGCATTTTTCGCGTCAATTTAGGACAATTTGAGAAAAAGTTGATTTTACCAGTTGCGTTTGGTGGCCATCTTGGATTTTTGCGGATTGTTCCCCAAGGTTGCCATTCTGGCAACAAAGCTAGATCTGCTCTAGAGCACATATACAATGCAAAGAAAAAATAAAACTTCATTGTACTCGACATTGCAAGGTGGTCATATAGGCCATATAGCAGCGTCGAATGGACTATTCGAGATTTAGAAAAAAACATTTTTCGAGCGGCGTCGTTACGTATCCGAAGCTGTCTGAGCGCGTCGTAAACAATGTCGTCCAAATAGTTTCGACGTCGCGGGAATCTCATTAAGGGTGGACTACCTTAACCCATTACCAAACGACAAAATTTTAGGGCGGTCCGAATTGAATGGTCCTGCAGACGACAATTTCAAGTGAATGGAATTTTTTATGTTTATGTCTTTTTGGATGGAAAATATTGTGGGAAATGAAGAAATTGCTTGTCACAAGCAATTTCTTCATTTTCCACAATGTTTTCCAGATCCATTATCTTAAGGGGAGCCAAAAAGAGCCATTGTATGGTAATGGGTTAAGGCCCCACTCTAGTTCACCTTACACAGCTACCAATGGCATACAACGCTGCTAATATAAGAACTTAATGTTCGTCGATTTAACAGCTTAGCAAATGACATACTAGTAATGAATATATATTTTTAAATTGTATATTTGCAAAACGTAGCAAGCAAAACACTTAGAGGAAAGAGGGAAATGCTGAACACCATTTTTCTTCTTTTGTTTGAATGTTTCCAGTTGATTGTTCTTTAAAGGGTTAAGCAGCTGTTGTTACGTTTTGTCGCCCACCAACATTGTGTCATTGTACCGTTTGATAAACAGATGTTCAGATCTGTTTCAATCCATCTTTTTCTTTCTCGTATAAAATGTTTGCGGTTCGTAATACACCGACAAAAACACTGGTGGTGAACTCGGCCAAATCGATGGACGGTTTTCACTACAACAAGGAACATATATTTCGTGTGAGTTTAAAGATCTGATTGGATAGTTTTTCTAATAACTATGAATTTGTTCTAAAAATAGGCCGGGTTTACGTAGTTACGACATTTTATATCAACACCGACGGAATACAATGATCGCGAAAAAACGCCCCACACTTTGGCCGAGTTCACCACCAGTGCTTACATAAATTGTGCAACTTGTTCCGTCCCTAAAATCCTAGGGCGTACTTGATTTGCCGTTCGGTGTACACCTTCCAGTGTTCTCTCGAATCAAGTGAGACAGAACAATGTTCGGTGCATACACCTTTTGACCCAACTGACAGGTAGGTGTGAATAACCCGGATGTAAGAACAAAGATGGCTTCCACTTACTAGGAAGTGCCGAAAATGTTCATTTTTTCTCTTCTCTTGCCTTTTTAAAGCAACATAGCTGTTGCGCAGCTGCATTTAAATACATATTATCCAAACAAAGAAACCTTGGCACAAATATTCTTGAATAAATGACTCAGTTCTGGAATATTTTCTCTTTTGGGAATAGATGCAAAATTCTGGTGTATTAATGTACCATCAAATCAAGGATGGTGCAAAAATAAAAAGATGGCGTTGACCATTCCTTTGCTAACTCATGGACTAATTTAATATGAAAATGCTGAAACCCGCATTATTCAAGCTTCAGATGACGATTTCCTTCCATTTATAGATTTTCCAACAAATTGTTCCTTACTTGATTCGCTGCTGAACTGGTGCAGCGCTCCATTCCACTGCACCCAACTTGATTCAAAGCGGTGTAGTGTGACGTTCCAGAACGCTCTGGAACGTGCGAATCAAGCGCGCCCCTACTTTTAACCCATTGTTCTTCACAAGGATAAGGTTATGAAACCTTTTTGGAAGAAAGAATATTTTTAAAAGCATTTCTCTCTTTTTGTTCAATCGTGTTCTGCCACAGTAAATGCATTTCGTCGGTGTAATTGCAAAACCTCGTAACTCCAGCTAGATTAAAGCTGAAGTTACGAGGTTTTTCAATTACACCGACGACTTTCTGTTTTACAGACCATTATTGTGGTTTAGTGATTCTACAATGCTGTCATTTGTGATACAATTAGGGAATTCTGTTTCGAAAATCAAGACTAATCAATTCTAATTCTTCGTCGTACAGTACACTGAGGACATTGTATATTCGTTTCTAAAATAAATTTGTCTTTTATTGCGTCTTCGAGCTAACAAATTAAATTTTATGGCGACAAACTGCAGTAAACAAATTTCGGTTGGTTAATGCAGGAAATAATTAAGTTACTTATCTTGGCTTTTCTTCGAAACCTCGTATCCACAGCTTAAAAGAAACTGCAGTTACGAAGTTTTTGAAGAAAAGCACCGATATTCTTCATTATATTCTAGAATCTACTTCGCAATGCATTTACACATTAATTATCTACTTTCCGTAATCAAGACAAAAGTTTAAAAGCCGACGTTAAAAATGACCACATGATAAGACTAGACTTTAAGAAAGAAATGAAACAGGATGTGCCTTGAAAAAGAAGGTTTTAAAGTAAAATAAGTCGATCAGTTGAGTCTAGAATCACAAAAATACCTATTGGATAATATCTGTCGTCATTTTCCGATTTCAATTGCATTTAGATTAAAAGGACATAACATTCCCATTTCATTTTTTAAATTATGTCTTCATACAAAGATTGGTAATTCTAATGGGTTTAAATGCTATAAGCTCTTTTTTTTAATTTTCAGAATTTTCATAGGAAAATATGCTCTTTCAGATAATAATAATAAAACTAAAATTGATGAGAAAATTTATGCTCTGCCTTCATAATGGCAATAATGTTAAACTGACATTTCAGAATTTTTTGTCATAAATTTTACTTTTATTTTTATCTGAAAGAGCATATTTCCTTATGAAAATTCTGAAAATTCCAAGCCAAAATATTGCGCCGTTTACGAGAAATTTATAACAAATTGTTGTGGACAACAGTTAGGATTTATATGCAATTTATCGATTATGTCTCAACTTTAAATGCGTGTCTCTCGCTTATTGGCAACAACTTCAAAAAACTAATAGTATTTATACTCATTAGAATAACCAATCTTGGCATCAAGACATACTTTAAAAAATGAAATTGGAATGAAATGTCCCTTTAAAGGTAAAGTGTGGTGAAAATAGAAGAAAATCGGGCTGGGTCACGGAAACGACCTTATTGACACTAATTTTCTATCTAGTTATTATAATGCTTCTAGGTTTGTGATCATGAATTGTAGTATATCAAAGCCGCATTCCCATTGCCGACCAAATCAACTCGATCAACTCGATCGCCTAAATTCCCCGATCAAACCCGATTAAACTCGATCAAATGTATTTACACGACTTCTTTATTTCATGTCGATTAATTCCCGATCATTTTTGACGACCACGCTCGATCGTCCCGATCATTTTTGCCGACCAAGCTCCATCAGTACTCGATCGCTTGATCGAGTTGATTTGGTCGGCAATGGAATCGCGCTTTAAGATATCTGAGTTGGTTTCTTAAAATGTTGATTGAATGGAAAAGTTTAAAAATCAACGTGACAATATGTTCTTTTTTTTCTAAAATATAAAATTCGGTCACTGTTACAAAGGCGTAAACGAACCGAAGATATGAAGTAGCAATGCCTTGCTTTCTTTTAATTTGTTTTAGTTGACCTGTAAGGCCACTTCATTTCATATCATTTCTACGCTCATTTCACGAGTGACATATTTCAATTACATACTAGATCCACTGAGGCCTCTAAATCATGACCAAGAACTATGTCAGAACGTTTTCCACTGTATATAATTGAAATCGGACACGTTGCCTTAGGAGAATTCGTGAATATATTAAGTGAATTTCGAGAACGTTTGATTATTTTATAACCGAGATCTCAAGAGAAACAGAAGCTGGTCGACATGCGACATATTACGACAGAAGATCGCAATGATTTGGACTGAGTCTTTGCAACATTAAGATACGAATGCTCCGGAAGCGGCCAATTCCTCGATTATATAACCTTGACCTTAACAAATTACCGTGGTGTCAAAAGATACGTACAATTCAGCAGCTAAGATGCCATTTATTGGTCTTGGACGGACATACATACCAACTGTACAATCAGTTTTCAAAAATGCTCTGATTTATCATAAATGGGTCAGGTCTGGAAAAAGTTTCATTAAGGCATATGAGACAGCCATATTTCATGACCAGCATGTACCAACGAGTACAGTAAGAGCAGACTCACCTGGGTCCATGTTACTCTCATAATGATTACTACAGAGCACGATGAGGCTTTTGGAGAACAACATTGTTCCTGGTCAGACTGTGTGTATACGCGGGCTGATCTGGAACCATGTTGGGCTCAAATGCATTAAAGGGCCCTTTTTTCAAATCCTGGCTCTAATGTATATTTCAGCCGCCTGATCAAAAGGCGTGGCGTTTGTCAGCAAATAGTGACACAGACATGATTTGAAGAATCATCGTTCGGTAATATAATTATAACCTTAAAGGAATTACTCAAAATTTGTACAAAATGAACCAAAATTTAAAAAAGTAATAAAGCTTTAAACTTTTGGGTTTTTTTGACAGTCATTAGATTCGTCGGACAAAATCCGATACGAAATTCAGTAAAATGTTATTTTTTCTCTTCAGCAATCATTATATGAAAATCAGAAATCTGAGACATCAGTGATTCTGTGGATACACTGGCTTGGAAATGTGATTTCACTGTCCAACTGATATTTTGAAACACTTCGTGCCTGTTCTGACGTCAACGGACAACGTGACAACGAAAATTAACGAGAGATGCCCTCGACAATTTCCGGGCGTCATCCGGGCAACGGAAATTGATGAGGGATACCCTCATCAATTTCCGTTGCCACGGATGACGCCCGAAGTTGCACAAAGTATTTAGTAGTTAATGAAGGGATGTACTCCTTAAGAGCGGCGATCGCAAAATTGTAGCATTCCAAATTTAACATGACAAGTAGACAGAGCCTGGTCAATGTCCACTAATACATGGGCAGAAGTCATCAAGTGCCATATTCTTGGAAGGAACACAAATAAGGAAAATCTCGTTATCCGCTTTTAGCCGGAAGCTCTCTCCCTCGTCAACGTATAATTCAAGAGGATTAGGGATAAAATGACGACCATTTCCCCTCTATCTTGATCTTTGTTTTGGAGAGAAATGTCCGAATGTTTAAAAAAAGAATCTTTTAAAGGAAAAACGATGGTTTTGATTTATTAGATTAGATAAGATTTGCTTTGACGTCTATAACAGGGTGCAAGTCAATTCAAACATTGAGATATTCTGAAATATTTATGAAAAGCATTTTTGCAAGTCGTTTAACAAAAGAAGTAAAAAGTATTTCTTGTCGACCAGTATTTAGTTTTATGAAGTGATAGTCATTGAGTCTTCGTTATTCAAAGAATCAAATAATGCTGATAAAAACATGGATATTTTTGTATGATCAACAAAGTAAATCTAAATACATTAATTTTCTTAATGTTCAAACATTTTTGTAAAGATTATAATACATATTATATCATCTATAGACTTCAAATCTCGTTATCCGGTTCGTTTTCAGAAACAAATATATTAATTAACGTATTCCACTCATCATAAGATACCAAACATTTCGTGTAACTTCGGCATCATCCGAGACAAAGGAAATTGTCGATATTATCCGGACACTATCATCAATATCCTTTGTCATGGAAAACACTGAAAATCGAGGCGGAATTGCACGAAATATTCGGTATCTAATGGTGACTGGATTCAGTAAAGACCGTTTGAAAAATATATTCAACAGAATAGAACTAAGTATAAGTTATTGAAAAGTTCCTTTTCATCATATTGCTGCTTTTCAACGAAAACCTCGTAACTGCAGCTTAAAACAAGCTGCAGTTACGATAGTCTACGAGGTTTGCGTTGAAAAGCGACGACATATCTTACGCTCATGAAAGAGCCTGCAGGCAGGATATTTTAGAGGCCAGTGATCGGTATTATCAAATTGTTTTGTCTATAATAGAAGAAATGCGACAAGGTCTCGACTCCATTAGACAAGATATTGAAATGTAATCCATCATTAATGTGTCTAGTGGGAGAATTTCTTACATTATTTCGCTTCACAGGATTTTTATATCTATATAATCTTATTACATTTTGATATTTGATATCATATTTTAATTTTCATAATATATTTATCCGCATCCATTACGCGGTCGGTAGCGCATCGGACTCTCTCTACATGTGCGAGGTACGGGGTTCGATCAGCAACTGCGACAAACATCTTTCCTGACATTTGTCTCCCATCAATGGTAAGATCATTGGTCGTCAATAACATTTTTATCATTTCGCTGCTTTTCAACGAATACCTCGTAACTGCAGCTTGTTTTAAGCTGCAGTTACGAGATTTTCGTTAAAAAGCAGCAATATGGTGTTTAAAGGATCAACCGCATCCAGAAATTCCCTAGTGTTTTTTTTTCTATTCTCTGCTTCAAACCAAAGTCAAATCGGTCAAATACGGTGGCACTAAGGTGACATGTTAGTTTTTTTTCATTTTTTGGAGAAAAAAGGAAAACGCATAAACAATATTGTTTTTACGTTTTTCTTTTTTCTTCAAAAAATGAAGAAAAAAACGCTCACCAGCATTGTTTTTGCGTTTTTCTTCTTTCTTAAAAAAAGGAAAAACTAACATGTCACCTTAGTGCCACCGTAGTCAAAAGATATAGTCGGTACTAAAAATATTGGGGTACTGCATGATGACATTTCTGCTAATTGTTCCACATGTGTTGATACCTAGTCAGTATTGATGAAAGGTATGAATCATTTTCGAACGCATTTGTGTTGTCTTGGACAGGATGGAAACTTATTTATCTTGTGATATATTTGGATAGTAATGTTATTACAATACAATACCAATCTTTGAAATTTCCCTTGGGCAGCTCGTCTCCATATTATGTCTATCACTATGTTTATTGATGAGGATTGAACATATGTACCTGTGTTTGCTATGTTGCATTGTCTACCACAATGTTATTAAATTATTAACATAATGTTAAGACAGAGAAAACATTCTAGAAGTTGAAATTAAATCAGAGTGAGAAGTATCTGATTTAATTTCAACTTCTAGAATGTTTTCTCTGTCTTAACATTATGAAATATTCCTGTATTTGCTATGTTGCATTATCTATTATAATGTCATTAACCGTACCACAATGCATGAACCATATCCCAAAAAGCACATTTTGTCCCGAATTGAAAGGTGTTGAAAAAGACAAAATTGATGTATGCCATGTGTGTGTTAAGCATGGAAAGTATTGAGAATAACTGTGTAATAAGACTAACGTAAAATTTCAATTTGGTAACTTCGGTTGATATGATATGTTATCTGCGCCAAATCAAACTTCTAATGGCGTATAAATAATTAAGGGTATGAAAAACTCAACTAGACTTGTATGAACTTGTATGAATTGTTGTTTGACCACTTCCAGATATACGATGCTATTAAGTACCCATGTTATTAATCTTCTTCTAAAGTATATAAGATGTAGGAGAGAAGATAAACTGATAAACTGTCAGTCAAATACTTCAAAACAGACATTGATACGAGAAAAATAATTATATTGAGTACCGTGTAATGAGCTTTTAACCCTACATTCAACTCTAGAGCTGTTATTTAGATGTTAACTTCTTTAACTAATACCATGATAATGCGTATTGTAAATTATCTATCTTAAATTTATTTCCATACTATAGTATTTTTCTGGGTTGCTTTGTGGAGGCCGGTACATACAATGATGTTTTTTTTTTTTTTTTTTTTTTTTTTTTTTTTTTTTTTTTGGTGTTTTTTTTTTTGTTGTTTTTTGGTGTTTTTTTTTTTTTTTCAAATTACATGTATCAGAACGGAGCTACAGATAAGGGGGTGATGACTTTTCAAAATGCAATCATTCTTCTATTGTTACTCAAACCCTGTGTTGTGGGTACTCATTGGAATCGTCTCGATGAGACGATTCCAATGAGTACCCACAACACAGGGTTTGATGTATAACTCTAACTTCTCATTGAGACGATTCCAATGAGAACATCACACCATAAAGATTATATATATTTGAAATTTTGAATGGTTCAAATGTCGATCTGATCAGAAAATATATTTATCCACCACAGTGTGGTCTCGCGTAGTCTGCAAAGGCTCCATTCGACTTGTCAGTTCTGAGAAAAAATGTTATCTGATTTCGGTAAATGATGATCGTTTGCGTTAATGCTAATAGATTGACATATTGAATGCTTCTAATTGTGTGATTCATTCATCGAACGATTGTTTGATACAAAGATTAATGAAAGAGGTATATCGCCAACGTGGCGTGTTAAGAATCACGGTGTATAATCACGTGACTCAGAATTTCCGATAATCTTCAATATCTTTTTTTAATATCTGACAAATTTGAATTCGGCTTGAAGCAGAGAAGGTGGGGGAAATGCCAAGAATAAGCTGGACGTGTTGGATTTTTGAAAAATCAATCGATAAATTTTGATTTATCTTCAATAACTTTTTTATCATTTTATTTTTTGAAAAATCCAACACGTCCATCTAATGCGTGACGTCTGTCCACATTCTCTGCTTCAATCCGAATTCAAATCGGTCCAGAAATTACAAAATTATTGAAGATTATCTGAAAATATTGTATCACGTGATTATACACCGTGAGAATGTTGACCTCAGAGTTATATCTGTATCAAGAAAACGGCGTCTACTGCACATGGTGGGGAATTACGTAGCAAAAAAAGAAAGAATCTACATTTGCTGAAAATCATCAATAATAAATTTTGTTAACACTCGACCGATCTGAATCTGCTCGCCAGTGTTTTAATCACGAGCTTTTGAAAGACCAGCCATATCCAGAGAATCCCTGGTATTTTTCGCCTTCTCTGCTTCAAAATGTTTTCAAATCGGTCAGGTATAAACAGAATTATTATATAATTAGTTTCTGTAATTGTCACTGGTGGTAAAATCGGCCAAAGCGAGGGACGTTTTTTCGCGATCAATGTATTCCGTCGGTGTTGTTATAAAATATCGTAACTTAGTCCATGAGCCAGACACTTTTTTGGTACCACTCGGAGGGAGTAATTCTTATTGCACTTTCTGAACAGCTTGATATGTGTAGTTAACTAATTGATATGATAGCAGTCTGAAATCGGTAGCTTATGCTGAGAAAATCGCCGTTTTCTTAACCTACCCCATTTTCACATGTCCACAAATGGGACAGTATGTGCGATTTCTTTTGGTAGTGTGTGATTTATAAAAAGGCTTGTCGTGATTATTTTCTCTGCCAAAATATCCTTAAAACACTAGTTTTGAGTACTATTGAATCTGTTCCCAGGTATGAGGCCTCTGTAGGCTGTGAAATAGAAGACAATTTGTCGACCCCTACACTGAACGAAATGCACAATTTTTTCAAGTGAATTTTTCAATTCTTTGAAGCAGAAATGCAAGTGGCAACATATTTTTACACTTAAATATATTTTCAAACGCGTATTCATCGATTCATGCCAGTTTCGTGACACAAAACACTCGGAAAAAGCTGTAAACGGCAAAAACATTTGGTCGATTCGGACCCTGAAATGTTCGTACCTAAAAACTAAAACGCATACTATGAGTGTTCTAAGGCCTCTAACTGTTGCTAATCTATTGACAGCAATGTGTTTTTATCCAAAACAATTGGATTACCCCTTAGGTGACTATTTCATGCATATATATGTTATATGAATATGAAATGGAGAATTTTACGTTAGGCCTACGGAAAGAATGCTGAACTCAAAGGCATTTTCTCTTTTAAAAATAATGAAGGGCCTTATATGTTCAGTTGAATGTCCAATCAATGCAAATTAGAATATAATTACTGGAAATATATTCAATTGCACAATATTCGACGGTTCGTAACTAAATTGAATGACCACTTGAAAAAAATGAAGCTATACTTTTCAATATACGATTATACGATATATAATGTACATCATGTGGCAACCAAAGTAAAACCCGATCGTCCCATATTCAAGGATACAATAAATATACAAAGAATGCTGCTTTTGTCATATATAGTACAAAAACTCTCTTCGTCGGATATATTGGTCTGCATATATATCTAATCATAACTCAATATTTACATGTACAATATAATAAGTCAGGATACAGAAAAAAGGTCCCTTAAGGCTCTTGAACCAAATATGGTTCCAAATCAGCCTGCGTATACATGCAGTCTGATCAGGAACCATTGCTGTTCTCGACTAGATCCTTAATGACCTGCTGCAATTGTAATATAGCAGCATGGATGTCTACCTGTCTTCACTAAAAGAATGCACTGATCTCAAGAAATGTGACTGCCTCAAATGCTATAAGGGACCCTTTTCTAGATTCGCGCTCAATTATGTAAGTATGAGAGAATACATTTGTTTCTGCTATTAAGTAGGATTATAACATTCTCATTTCCAAAACCTAGTTTGTATAAACTGTGATGATTAAACAAAGAATACTTATGCAAAAAATGATAATCAAAGTGTACGGAGGGAACTTATTTCTATGTTGAAATAGAAATTAGATACATGCAGTACTTTTGCAATTTTATTTCGTTTAGAAAATATATTGCAGTGTCCATGAATGAATGCATTCCCCTGGCCTCCTAAAAGACAAATTCTATATGTATTTCGACAGCGAAGTCCGTAGATGTACATTGCATACTTACAGAACAGATTTATCAAAAACAATGTAATTTTATAAGCCAGGTGATTGTATGACATGTGTGTCGTCCATTTCCCATTTCCAAGTCTCCTTGTCTGTATGTACATATTTTCATTACAGTTGCAATAGCAATATTTCTAAAATTTCTGCTATATATAATCATATTGGATACATGTGCTGATTCTGGTATTCGGGATTTTGATTCAGTCAATGGTTCCTGACATACCTGTTGTAAGTGTAATGCTTTTTGTCACTGAAAATAACTTTGGGTAAAATGTGTCCAGCTCACTAGGAGAAAAGATAAACATATAGATAAAATAATTGTATGTATGCATATATACTTTAAATAATCATTTGACAGAGATTTAAACTTCTTCTGTCGAACATATGCATTAAAATGTGAATCAGATGTATATGTGTTCTAGTTTGTTTGGCATGAATCATAACAAAATACAGTATGATACATACTCAAATGGTTGGGTAAATCTTTGTTTTCATTTTGTTAGAGTCTGAAAGTTTTATAAGATCCAGATCACCACACACATGTTAACAACAAAGTGATTGGAATATAATTGAAAACTAATGGTCAAATTGATTGAAATTGTGGTAACAAAAGCAAAAACGGCACCACTTGTCTTTATAATCACAGTGGCGTAATTCAAACATATCTCATTCACCCTCTCTTTTAGACAAATGCAAATGCTGTATTTTTCATATGATAGTCCCGTAGCCTTTCCCACCCCACACATTCCTTCCACCTTGTTAACAGTTTATTGATATCCGAATCAACGTCTTGCTACCCTAACCAATCTCCTCGGCAGCAGTCAACTAATCTTCTTAACTGTCTCAGTCTCACTTGAATTCCTTTTCCCAATATTAGATTGTTACAAAAGAAGGGGTAGACCCCCCATAAACTTAGGCAATCTTGTTTAGCACTTTAAGCCTCCAGGACTAGAAACCATGTTACCATGGCATGTGCAACCGTGTTCTTAGTATTATCCATTTTGGTCAATAAAACTGGGAGGGGTAAGTCGGTTTAAAAGTTGCGGACAAGCTCGTAGCAGCTAGCCATATTATCCTACATACAAAGTGTATTTGGACCATTCATTTACATGAAGGTGTAAAAACCTTTCCTACCTTAAGGGAGTAAATACCAGAAGCTCAAAACTGTTTTGATATCCCCTCATAATTATATGGTATGTTAATGAAATGCCTTAACTTGACTAGTTACGTAAATGCACCAGTGTACTTTAAAGTGCCGAACAAATTCGTTGTCTACATAACTTTATTATTTCGAAATTGGCATTCCCGTGGGTAATTGGACTTATACCAACTGGTGATATATGCCATTCTTCAACGACACAAATCACATTTTGCTTATGACTCAGTGATGATTGTTTTATCTGATTAAGATTAAAATACTACAATTTGTTTGTAAGTTGATAATGTCCGTAATGCACAGAAATTAAATTTCATTCTGCTCCAACAGTTCGCATTTCCATCACCGCTTTATATGTCTTTTCTTACATTAACACCTATATCATTGAAAAAATATTGATGCCAATTAAAATAGGTACTTAATTTATCAATGAACCGAATAAAATAACTTTGGATCGTTCTTTTTAAATGACTTTTTTTAAATTAAGTCTGTTTAACCCATTACAACTCAGCCAGTGTCAAGGGTGAATGGTTTTGAACAAACAGATGTTGATAAGAATTATTGTTTTTTTACCCTTTCTGCACCTGATCTTAAAACAACTGTTAAAAAGATGCATAATTGATTATGTTACACATTTTTGATATATGTAAAGGTTTTAGAGAATTTAAATACCTTTTCAATGATATAACTTTGGAGCAGATGAAATAAGTCCTTTTTATATGGAGAACAGTACCCTTTAATGTTTGGTGTTTAATTTTATTTTTCTTCAAACATAAATAAATCAATTATTTTATATATTTTTTAAGATTTTTTTGTTATTATAAGGAAATACAATATTAAGGAAATGAATGATGTAAAAATTATTTTGATTATGTGTATTTCCACAGTAATTTTCAAGCAATTTTGAAAAAGTTATCAGACCCCAGTCATGTTTAACTACAAATTACTCTGTTTTTAAAAGAACAAAGTGCATATTTTCTTTAATGGTCTTAAAAGCTAATAAATCAAACTTAATAACCATATAAAAGAAAAGTTTCAATTTAAAAGGATTGCCATACTTTTCTAAGGTTGAAAATGAAAGGAGTTAAAAAGAGTTACTGTTTGTTCAAGACCACGGAGTTAAAAAGGGCTACTGTGTGGTAATGGGCTAAAGCACCGATTGACAAATTTGCTGACGACTTCGATACATGGAAAATCTCTACCTCTGATTGACCATATTCTTTCATATATTCATAACCGAGACCACTTTTATCGTGATCCAATTTTCTCTCGTATTTGAATATTTACAATAAATTAATCACAGGCTTGAATAATTTAATAAACGAACTTCAAATGACTAATCTCCATAACTCTGAAGTTCTCAAAAATCACAAAACACATTTCCCTGTTATGCATACAAGTCAGCATTCTCACATTTTTCTTTATGTCTGCATTTCTTCATTTGAAATACCATTTGCTGTAAGGCTAGATGCTAGGATGATTTCGATTGTTCGGTTATAATTATGGCTTTGCTCGTGACAGTTCCAAGCTTTGGGTTGAAGTTGATTTATATCAAGTCGTAATTCTTGCATTATGTTGTAATTGCAGTTCAACACATCTGTTTTGGTGCCTAAATACTTACATTTATAGGTTTCTCTCTTTGTGTTATCATTGTTTACTTCGCATAAATAAATTGTGACTGTCTATGTACATTGTATAACAGGCCATGTAGTGATTCTTTCTTCCGTTCTAGCCCATTTTACTTACATTATGAATCATTCACGAAAGATTCCAACTGAACTTTGCTATGTTGATTTGACAATGGAATTATAGTTATTCTTTTTTCAGAAACGTAGTGTGAGTTTTTTCAACCGCTTTTGTATCGATGTAATCAATTCTATCTCTAGAGTCATCGTTTATTTAACACTTGCTTTATTTTTCACTCGTAAATATTTCTTTTGTACTGAATTATATCTTGTATTCTAAAAGACTATACTGCTGTAGTGATATGTCCACGCTACAGAGTATAGTGCACTAAAGTGAACCCGGGACAACTGCATCTTCGTCCGTTAGATGAGCGTTTTAAGAAAAAATAGCCGAAGTAGGGTCATTACATATTCAGATGTCCTGGGTTAATGTTAATTCTGTTGCACAACAATGTTTTTAATACAGTTAAGATGTATCTAATTATTGCTAGGTCTCTAATTATAGATTAGTTCCATGACACTTTTGCTGAAAATACCTCCGTTTTATAACATTTTAATCCGTACACACGAAAAGCGATAGCCTTGTAGGTAACTACACATGTTTCTTAATATGTTGTATACATATACGATGTTTTGTGTACTTTTTCCTGGAATGCATGTTTCATTTGCAATCCAAGTGGTTGTACTAAGCAATATACACGTAGAAAGAATTTGTACACATATTAGAAAACACTACCAACTTGCATGTCAGTGTTAACACCAGAAGTCCTCATAATCGTTTATAAAAGCAGGCCAATAGCCTACAATTTTTGTATTCATTGTGCAAATGTATCCGAATAAAAGGCAAAAGACGAAGGTGTGCACTTTGGACTCTTTATTTGTAAAGGATGTCTAATTCACTTGAATATCCGCATTTGATTTCAACAAAGAAATATTATACATTATATAGCAGTATTGATAACCTGTCTTTCTTCACGAATCAAGTGCACATGGAAAACGTTATTCTTCAATGCTTTATGGATGTACATTTGTCTGGACATGTATTCTAATGACTTTCTGACAGTAGAATAATATTAAAACAATGACTTTGTGCCATCCTCTCGAACCAGAAACATAAATGAATATATCCAGCTTATAACCCTCACCCCTTTCTTATCTTGTGAGAAATTAGCTTCTCTGCGTACACTTTCAAACCAGGCCCAGTTTTCTTCATGTGTATCCTTAAAGAAGTGTTTGTAAGCATTATTCATTTAATTCTTTCGTAGTTCGAATTAGTTTTACATTTAAACATGAATGAAATGTAAATGATAAGCATTTATGCTTTTTTGACTTTCTGGTAGTATAATGAGCGGCAATAAAGTTGGCATTGCTACATGTATCCATGCTAGTTTGCTATATATGTATATTTATTTAGTATTACCTGATATCAAAATACTAATTACAGTTCATTTACATCAGAAAGCAGACTTTATGTGTCCACAAACACTATAATTTGCATTTTTCCTTGTAATTCGTAATATCTATAGATAGTTCTCTGTGTACACTAAAATCTTCCTACAGATGACATTTCAGACTAAAACAAAACCTTAAAATATGCTACTCTGTACTGTATCTCGGTTATGAACAAAGACTTTTGTATTTGAATGAGCTTAAGGGTTGGAAAAATGTATGCGTTGTTTCACTAGAAAACCATTGAAATTTTTGTGTGTAAAGGGTACCCTTGAAAAGAAGCGTTTTTCGGGGCATAAGCTACCGATCTGAGATTGCTATCATACTGAAACATGAAGTATAGATACCAGACTAATCAAAAAGTGCAAAAAGAATTACTCCCTCCGAGTGGTACCAATCGGCCAAAATTCGGGTCCTGGCTCATGGACTAACTACGGCTTTATCGAAGCCGTAGTTACGGGATGTTATAACAACACCGACAGTTTGTCAATACAAAGCGGTAAACCCGATCTGTTTTTAGAACAAGTTAATTGTCATTAGAAAAAAAATCTATAAACTCACATTTAAACGCAAAATATCTATACCTTGTTGTAGCAAAAATTGTTTTAGTTCACCACCAGTGATTGTAGTTGTTGTTGTGTCATTTGTGTCCTCGCCGTGTTATGTAAAGCTAGTTCTAGAAGAACAGATATATGACGTACTAAATGGGTCAAAAGTCTATATAGAGCGTGCACGCATATATTTGACTGCTCGCGTAAGTTTTATGCGTCGACGCGTAAATTTGCGCGTCGACGCATAAAATTTACGCGAGCAGTTGAGAAAACATGCGTCGACGCGTAAATTTTACGCGAGCAGGAGTAAAAATGTGAAACCGAGGCTGGAAAATGGGGAGGCGGTTAGAAACCTTTCCCCTTGTACCATAGAATTGATGGATGAAACGAAGGATCTGATTGGTTAATAGATTAATTATGCGTCGACGCGTATATTTACGCGAGCAGTTGAAAATTTGGGCGTCGATGCACAAATTTTCAATTGCTCGCGTAATTTTATGCGTCGACGCCTAACTATACGCGTCGACGCATGAAATTTACGCGTCGACGCGTGTATTTTATGCGTGCACGCTCTAAATAGACTTTTGACCCATTTGGTACGCCATACAGATAGATGTGCATGCTAACATGAAGGTTGATATCTGTCTCATCACTCTGATTCAACAAAATAAAATAATTTGAATATTTCATTACCAATACAATATTAAACATTCTAAGTTTGTTTCTCTCCAAAACAAAATTCAATACACTGTCTCTAACTTTCACTCTCTAACCAGGGCTATCACTTAATCAGTTAGCTATTGGTATTCGTCCAATACTTCTCTCCCTTTTCACGTGAAGTATTTATTTATCAATTAAAGAAGAAAAATATTCCAGTTTAATAGCAGGAAGTTTGTGCAAATGGAAAGCATCAAAGTTGCAAGTGTAAATCATTATTATTTAAGAGCTGGATTTAGATTTTTATTATACCCAAACATTAAAGCGGCTCTTTGGCAGATCCAGGATTTCTTAGAAGGGGTTAGAACATACACGTAGGGGGTTGATTTTCTATTGCATGTATTAAACAATTTTGACCAAGTTTCTGCATGAAAATGAAATAAACAGTTTAAATAGGGAGGTTGGTTAGAACCCCAGCCCCAACCCCTCTGTATCCGCCCCTGAAGTTAGAGTTATACATCAAAAGGTTTTAAGAATAACGTTACTTGAATTGGTCAACCTGTGACATCAGTTCTATTCAAGTCAGTATCTTTTTGATATTTCTAATCACGAGTTCCCAATAGGAAGTAGGACTATGTATTTTGGTACACACATGATTTCTTTCTTTTTTGTCCTTACGTAATGCGTTGTTCTGGTGCCTTAATTTTCTGGTCTAAGTCGCTTTATTAAGGACGAATTTCCCCTAATGTGGCTGTTATGAGATTCATAATACGTCAGCATTTTTCGACTGATCCCGTAGGTTTATGTTCGGAGATATCCGTTCTATACGGATAAGTTACGAAGGGGACAAATAGGCATCAAAACCATAGCTTTGGACTATAGATAAAAGATCTGTTGTAGGCCTATATCCTTTTTATCTACGAACCAGTTCCATTGTATGTACCATGCTTGGAGAGCTCTGAGCAAACAAGCAAACCAGATTTTACTCTTTGTGGTGTGACGTCATTTCCTGAAAATAATATACCAGTACATCCGGGGTAAATCAGGATTAAATGAAAGGTTGTGTGGGTGGTTATCAAATAAATATTCGGTTAATTGAAAGATAAATACAAGTATCTCAATTTTTGTTCAAATTTACCGTAATGACAGTGCTTTAAGGGATAATGATCCAGATTCTTAAGACGAATGTATTTTTAGCTGTTCACCGGTAAATGTTTATTGTACGGACATTTTTGTAAACGCCATTTTCGGCATAGCAACTAGTCAAACTATTTTCAAATTAATTATTGGTGGACACATACATGTTCAAAGACATCGAAAATGCACGTGTCCACCAATAATTAATTTAAAAATGTTTGGACGTGTGCCTTTGCCGAAAATGGCGCTTACAAAAATGTCCGTACGATAAACAGACGTATTTTTCCGTGGTATCGACAAGTGCCAGTTACTGGCATTTCTCCCCTTTTATCAAATATAAATAGTTCATAAATTGAAAACGCCAGGAGGTTAGATAATTGTATTTGTTAGCTCACCTTAGCACGAAGTGCTGAGGGTGAGCTATTGTGATCGCTCACCGTCCGTCGTCCGTCTGTCCGTCTGTCCGTCCGTCCGTCTGTCTGTCCACAATTACTAAAAAATCTTCTCCTCCCAAACTATTAGGTCTAGAGTCTTGAATTTTTGTATGTAGTATTGTCTCAATGCCCTCTACCAAAATACTTCAAATTATTGTGCTTAAAGAAAAATTGGCCCTATGTTGTGGGGTTTAAAGTTTCACACGGAAACACAGTTTTCTCGAAGACTATTTGGCCTAGAGTCTTGAAATTTTGCATGAATTTACATCTCATAAACCTCTAACAGAATACTAAAAATCATCACATTCCAAGGAAAGAAGCCCTATGTTGTTGGTTCTGGAATTTTCAAGTGAGGAATTGTTTTGACCAGGTAGATCTTATCACATATCTCATCCCTAAAATAACAGTATGGGGTCTATAATCAGATTATGCAGATCATAATATCAGATAAAGAATGCATGGAGCTACAGATAAAAGGAGGTAAAAACCTTCTATATTTGATGTTTAAAATCTAATTGCTTTGTTATGGGTACTCATTTGAGTAGTCTTGATTTAAGAATTCAAATGAATACCCTCAACATAGGGTGTTATAATATTAAAAAGATATTTTATGATTCTGAAGCCATTACCCTCTTTTACCTGTATCCCTGAGGCACTCAAGTTTGTTTACTCAATCTATGGATCATCTAAATACTTTAACCCTTTCCTGAAAAGACCTTGTTTTGAAGTCCCTATTAGAAAAAGCTTTGGAAATTAATGAGTCAAATGAAGAAAATGCTGATTCTCCTTTTACCTCAATATTTTATTTTATTCAATATTTTATATGCAAGTTTATTGTAAAACGAATCCTATTTGTAGTGCTGTCAATTTTGTATTCTGAACTTCCAAATTGGAACAGTCTATTTCCTGTCTGTACCTTTCTGTATGGGAAAGCATTATGCCCTTTCTCTACCAAACACAGGTTTGCCTCACCAACAGAAAAGGCTTGTAAATGATATGGTAAAAGAAGAAAATGTTGATAACTTGATAGCCTGTGTTGTCTCATTTTGCCTGATCATTTTCTCTGCATTTTTATACATGAATGCAGTCTTTATCAACACCTGTTTTATCATCTACAGCAGCTTGTAATTATGTCTGCTCTTATGTTATGTTGTTTGGAAAAGGTTTAACCATAACCCAATCCTTACTGTTCAATGAATATTTCCCCTATGTTGTGGGTTCCATATAAATGATAGAGGGCAATGTTTGACAATCTTTTCAAATTTTTAAGGCCTGAAGATAATTTTTTTGCCTTGTTTTAGAACTATTGAAATTATTCCTATGCTGTAGGCCTTTGCATTTTGTACAGAAAAAAAGTTCATATAAGTTGTGTGTGTCATATTGTCATATAGTTCAAGATATCATTATGCTTTGAAAATAAGCTCTACCATGAGGTATTCTAGATTTGAAAAAAAGGGGACAGGTTTAGAATTGTCTTAGAATTTCCAAACCTTAAAGTGACATTTCACAATTATTTCTACATAAATTTTACTTTCATACTATCTGAAAGAGCATGTTTTTTATGAAAATTCTGAAAATTTCAAGCCAAAATATTGAACGGTTTACGAGAAATATATAAATTTGTGCTAAAATTAAACAAATTGTTGTGGACAACAGTTCAGAATTATATAGATTTTGTCATTTCTGTCTCAACTTTAAAGGCATATTTTTTGCTTATAACAACTTAAAAACTGATAACATTTCTACGCATTAGATTAAACAATCTTTGCATCAAGACATACTTTTAAAAAAAGAAATAAACGTGAAATGTCACTTTAAGGTATTTGACCCATCATTAAAAACTCCACTTTCTAGCAATGGGGCATGTATCAAATTACACACTCTTGTAAATACATTTCAAATAAGTTGATTCGCCATGCCGGATTTCAAGATTATGCTTCAAGAAGGAAATAATCTACAAATATCTTTTAACTCTATTTTCATATGAAAGGGAGGTAATTTATAACATTTTTGCCAAATATTTCCATAATTATGCATTAATTCAAAATTCTAAACCGTTCAAAATGCTTATGTTTGTATTTGGATTGGAAATAGAACACAGTTTATGATTTAACCCTTTCCCAAACAAGACCTGGTTTTGACGTCCCTAACAGAAATGGCTTTGGAAAACATTGAAACAAAAGAAGAAACTGCTGATAACCAGCAGTTTCTCCTTTTGTCTCAATATTTTCTATGCCATATTCTACACAAATCCTTTCTTTAATAACATCTATATTGTCATTTGTGGCAGTTTTTGAAGTGGATCACCCTAAAATTTTGTCGTTTGGGTAAAGGTTAATGGCACTTTTCAAATTTAGCCTCTGGCTCTTTGGTGCTAATGATTGGTTGCATATGTTAAGTTCTATGGTTTCTAAATATTATAGCCCAATGACCTGTTTCCAAAATTAATGCTTCGATTTGTCTATGTGCAATGGAAATTCAGCAATATATTGTGGATTTTCTGATTTTGAATACAGATATAGTGAAAAATCTTTGACAAACTTTCCCAAATTATGCTTTGAAATTAAGTGTGTACCATTGTCATATGACTCTTTTTGAAAATCCTCGGAAATTTAAAAGGTTTGCTAAAAAGTATGTCTCAGGGTGCTCTAAGGTGAGCGATATAGGACCATCTTGGTCCTCTTGTTTAAATATGATAAGCATTATACTGTTCTATACCACACACATTTTAGGCTCATCAAATTTCTAACCGATGTTTATAAACATTAAAGTAACACCCTAGAAATATGAAGATTGAAGCAGATCTTGTGTAAGAATTCACAGTTACGGATAGAACTTACATATCTAAACAAAACATCCGGTAGTCCTGTGTATACCATTGAATGAACTTCTTTTAGTGAAAACTCATTCCCTTCCTCCAAAATAATCGCTGGTTCCGAACTTCCGAATTCCATAATAAAGAAATTTTGGAAAGCATTGAGAGAAAATCTGACAATTTTACCACAGTTTCCAACCATTATTCTTAAGGTTCCAACTCTGTTAATTTTACTTATCTAATTTACGGCGGTTTTCCTACGTTAGATGCTTGTATTGCATTTTTGTTGGTCGACCATTAGTTCGTTCATCTTGATATCGTCGCTTTTCAACAAAAACCTCGTAACTGCAGCTTAAAACAAGCTGCAGGTACGAGGTTTTTGTTGAAAAGCATCGGGGTATTAGTTGTCCGTAACTGACTTACTCAGAAATCATTGTTTATATGACGTGGTCTGTTCAACAATAAAACATTACCTATCTTCTTTACGGCAGCTTTTCGACGTCATATGCGTGTACTGCACGATTGTTGGTCGGCCATTAGCGCGTATCTGAGAAATGCACACGACACAATCGAATTTATCTTAACTTTTAATTGTAGTAATTACATTAAAACCTGGACTGTCTGTGCAGATTAATTGACACATGGGGCAGTTCATCCTTAAAAACGTTAAATGTGTAAATACGTAGTTTGTAATATCGAGATGCCGTGGATTTTTTAGATTTACGATTTACGTATTTATCTTTATTTTCTTTCTCTTTTTTGCACCGACTTTCGGAGCAAGAATCACTAATAATTTTCATAGGAAGCAGAAAAGGTATCAAAATGATGCTCATGTGTCGAAAGATTTATGAAGTTACATTCGAAGATTTATCAGTTAATTATCTCGAAAGCATACTAAATCAACGCAAATCAGCAGCACATTGGCACTTCATAAGTACTTGTGTGTTTATCTTCTCACTTTTACGAGGTGATAGATGCATTGCAGAACAATATTACTAGTTGCATCGACCCTTTCCCAAACAAGACACAGTTTTGGCGTCTTTTATAGAAAAGGCTTGTGAAAGCATTCGGGCAAATGAGGAAATGTTGCTAATCAGCATTTTCTTCTTTCGAATCATTATTCTCTATGTAGTAATATACAAATTCCATACAGTGAGTTCCAATCATTTTGTTGTCTTTAGCTACTTTCAAATTGGGACAATACGATCGTTTGCTGTTTTGGTAAAGGTTAAAACAGATTTACATAATTGATAGCGAAACAATGTCTGTGTTAATTACAAGTTCTTGTCTTAAGCGTGATAAAGATCTATTTTACAACGATTTCGTTCTTTATTTACCATTTCTTTTATTTGTCATGCCTAGACATTAGATTCCAAGATATCACGCTATCCATGTTTTATTTAAAGTTGATGATGGGCTGTTTGTCTGTTGTCGTTTATGTCGTTTGAACGCCCTAGTTGACATAGTCATATACCGGATTAGAGCTGAAGTGACCGGTTGGTGAGCCGCAAACTACTTAAGGGCAGATCATCCAGTTGTTACTGCGCAACTTATTGCGCATATCCTAAATAATGAAATAAAGCTGTTTCAGTAATTGGCCTTTTCAGCAAATGTATGTTTCACGTTTAGTTAATGTTTGGTTGATAAATCACAAGACCCTTTTCGGTTATTTCCATTTTCACTGTTTGGTCAATTAAAGTGTACTAGTACTCGGATGGTACATTTCGCTTTCTGTTACGCGTTCAACATGTGGTTTTAGCGATAGGAAACGGAGCAACAAAAGCAAAGTGGTGTCTTTATGAGCTAGTCCGCTTCAGATGGACACAAAAGACGACACTTTTTATTATCTAAAGCTGGAAATAAGGAAGAAAATGGATAAAAGTAGTGAAACAATTTCGGACAGAGCTGCAAAAAGTAAACCAAATTTTACTTATAACTAAGAAACCGCTTGGTTTGATATATTTTTCATTTTTTGTTTTTGTAGGTATGACCAAACACTATGTCTATACCAAAAAAGAAAAAAATCTTACTGCTGCAATATTTTTTATTATCAGAAACGTTGCAAAAAAGAGCAATTTCAGCTACTTTTGAAATAATGTTTTACTAAAAAATTCAAATCATCTCTAAATTTTCCCAAATTGATACTTATTTACACAGAATAAAACATTGAACACAGTAAAGACTAATACTAGTCATTTCGAACACCTTTTTGTGGGTATTTAAGTGACACCTCATTTTTGCAATTTTAGACAAGAGTAGTCTCCCTTGAAATCCAATAACTTTTTAATTCGCTTTGTGACCTATAGTTTTTAAGTCATATTTTTACTTCTCATATATTTAAGAATCAGTACAGAAAAAAATCAAAAAAAAATCTTACTGTAGGAAATAAATGGAGGATCTGTCCTTAAAGAATGGTTACCGTAGATTCGCCCATTCCAAAGGACCGGTATCATGATAAGGGGATCGGGAAATACTGGGTCATCGGGGGAAATGGTGTCATAAGCCGAAACTTTTCGATCTTTTGAATAGGGATGGCAGTATAATAAATAAAGCCTTTATATTTACCATGACCTGGTATGACAAACATATTAATTCTTATCATAATACTAATTCCAGTTAAACACTAGCTTATACGGTTTATGACATGAACAAAGTAAAACTACTTGCTGGAACAAGTAGCTTTACTGTGTGTTCATGCCATTCTGATAAAAAGTTTTAGTTAAATTGAATTAATTGAATTTTGTGTAAACATAACATCGGTTTCGTATAGTATCGTAAAGTAGCATCACAACAAAACGTCTACGTCCTTGTAGGATGAAAAAGTCGACATGAAAGGTGTTCCTTTTTAGTCAAACATTATAGATAACACAGACATCCAAGGCGTCAAGCTCATTTACTTTTTGCACTTCAATATAAAAACGAAATATTCTCCTTAACGTTGACGTATTTTCACGTGTCACGGTGTTTAATTGATGAGATCTAAGCCACTAATTACTATCTGTGATTTAGTAATGCGTTGTTGGTGTTAATTTTATCGAACGTCCTGCACATTGTAAATTGGCTTTAACTTTTTTTACTGGGATAAAAAGTCGAGGTATAAGTTTTTTAGTGAAAGGTGAATAACCTCAATTTTTCAGACACTATTTAATAAAGATTCAACGACGGACATCTTAATGACTTTATCGAACGACAGAAAAGAGATATTTATCCTTCATAAAATTGTAATTCAAACGGAGCGACAAGCGAGAAACATACGATTGTGCTGCTCTCGAGTTTTATATCTGGGCAATGGCTCAAATTGGTCGTCAGTTTGGCAACGAGATTTGAACCGGCGTAATGACATGGGCTTTTTATTTAAAAGAAAATATATGAGAACATAAAAAATCAAGACTATGCATATGCACAGTCTGATTCGGGTCATTACTTTTCTCTAATGACTTCATCCGCCAGTACCAACTATAGACGAGTAGCATGGATCATGATCACACTGCACTTGGTTGCAGGTTGGTCTGGATCAATGTTGATCTCGAATGTATGCTAATCGACAATATGTGTCGTCTTCCAGATCAGATGCTTTAATTGGACTATGATACAAAATGGCGTTTGAAACAAGAATGGGTCCAGATCAGTCCGTGCCTAAATATAGTCTGATCAGCTCTCTTGCAGTTCTTAGATATTTTTTAATGAATTATTAACGAACATCATCTGCAGTATCTTAAAATTCGGACCGCCTTTACCCTTTCCTCTAACAAGACCTGGTTTTGATGTCCTATATATGTTCGGGAAAATATTGAGACGAAAGAAGAAAAGGCTGATAATCAGCATTTCTTATTTGCCAAAATATTTTCTGTTCCATATTGTTACAAATATTATATCCATATAAATAGATTGTCGTCTGTAGCAGCTTCTAAATTGATACAGTCTAACTTTTTGCTGTTTTGAAAAGTTTGAATACATGAATCGCCATTTAGAAAAGGGTTGCCATTGTTCGGATCAAGGTCGTTTCTGACTGTAAAGGGTTAAGTACAGTATAGCGTTGTATTTTCTACGTAACGACCGCATGACATCACAGTGTAACGTTACGCTTGGAATACAGTTAAAGGACGTTGGAAGGAAATAAAACAAGGTAACGGACAAATTGTGTAATTTGTAATTTCTGTCATAATTTTGGTACATCAAAATAGTAGGTACATTCAAACTAAAAATCAAACACGTCAAAGAACAAAAACATGATTTCTGTTTAGAATGGTTCGATTAGTCTTGAACAAAATGATTTACTGCAACTAAAAGAGCTCACGAAAAAGGAAAAAATGTAAACACCCTGTTTGGCACTGAAGACAATGTATTTGCACTTTCTCTATCGCGTTTGATAATTGCGTTTGTGTGAAACATCTTTAAAGTCCAAACGTTTTTGGAAACGTTGCGTTTCAAGAATGAAATGCGATCGGCGCTTTCTCCTTTCTCAAAAAAGAGTTCCCAAGTAGGGTTGCAACTCCCAACGAAACCAATAGAGTATCAATATGTCTGGGAAAGATGCAAAAGGACTTTAAGGATTATCGCCCATCATTAGATACAAAGCAACTTCGTGCATCTTCGGACGTCATCTGTATCAACAGAAATTGTCGACAGGTCTACCTTCAGAAATTTTCTACACGTAATCCGTGACAGCGGAAATTGACTAGGGGTACCCGTAATCCGAGTTTTCTCTGATGAAATTCGCTCTCTAATATGTTGATGTCGTTCATTTACGTAAATGACCGACATCAACATGTCAAAGAGCGAATTTCATCAGAGAAAACTCGGATTAGGGGTACCCGATGGGTCACGGATGACGCCCGAAGTTTCACGAAGTGTATGGTATCTAATGATGAATGAAATACCAGTACTTTAATGTTTCATTTTACTGCTTTTGACGTCCCCATTAGACATTAACTATTCGTAAATTCTTGAATAAAAAAGGAAAGAACGAAAGGATGACAACGCAAATCGGATTTTTCCCTTTATCTTGCGATTTTCAAAAGCATAATATTGTACATAAGTTGAAACAAGACATTGTTCTTAGAATAGTTAGATTGCCAAATACAGCGGGGGATGGTATTCACCAACCTGTCTTATTCAAAATTAAACTTTACAAAATATCCAGCAACCAATCCGATAGGTCGGAGACATACGTCTCGTCCAATCAGATGGCTTGTTATGTAAATTTACTTTAGACAAACGATCAAGAAGTGTTTGTGAATACGGCTCCTATCGCATTTTTCAGACCAAAACATGGGCGACGGGGCATACAGAGGCGCATCCACATTTTTCGTAATTTTGTCATTTTTGCTACAAATTGCTTCATTTTTATCTCCTGGATGGATTATTGACGTCACAAAAAACCTTGAAGAACACAACAGCATATTCTACAAGCTAACGTGCACGACGTTGGTTAAACGTAAATGTGACGTAAAGACGTTTAAAACGTTATACGACGATAGACGTAGCTTTCTGGATTCTACTGGAGCTGGCAAACTGGCATATTTAAAACACGGTAAGTACCTAGAATTCAAATAAGCTGGGCCCTGGAAAATAATTTAGACCAGCATGATTCCAGATAAGCCTGTGTCTAAGTGAAGTCTGATCAAGACCAATCTGGTTCTCTTGCAGTTGTTACAGGTTATGAAACAGCTATTAAAGAACAACATGGATCTTGATCAGACTGTGCGTATGCTCAGGCTGGTCTGGATCTGTGGTGTTTTGAAATGCCACAAGAGGCCCTTTTCCGGATCTCATCACCATTTACTACTGTTAGCAGGAAAAACGGCCAAACGGTAGGCCCAATTGACTATGCTATAAAGTATGTATTTGATAACAAATTATTTTCATCTGAGATTTTTTTGTTTCCACTCCACCCACTAAAGGCGCATTTGTTGTGAGAGCTTTTATAAATTGAAACCACACAACTCTTTGGTTTCAACTTAGGTACAAGTTGAAACCAAAGGCACTTTTAGTATGCCTAAAAGTGATACCTTTCATACGAAAGCATGTCCTTGGAATAAAAAGAAATGACACATTTAAAATGAAAATAAAAACCATCTATCTTTCGTTTATGAATCATGACAAATGCTGAGGTACTTTACAGACAGACATAAAGAAATTTAACAGAATAAAACACGTAAAATATGAGACCACTCTGTACATTTACAATGCAACATCTAAAGGGACAAAGGAATTAAAGGAATTTTGAATTATTATGCTGAAACCCAAACCCTATGTTGAGGGTACTCATTTGAATTGTCTGGAGGACAATTCAAATGAGTACCCACGACATAGGATTTGATGAACACTCAAAGATGTTTTACATTTTGAAATTCTTGAAGGCATTACCGCCTCTTATCTGTAGCCCCGTATTTTGTAATTACCAAGGATGCAATAACTTTAACAAAATAATCAACTAGAACATATTATTCTGACAGACTTTGGAGATGAAATATTGTCCGTTAATTTCATAAACCACAACATTAATATTGGCAGAAACACGAATATGAGACATGCCTAAAATGAGTCAACCCTTTCCTGAACAATGCCGTGTTTTGGCGAAAAAGAATATGCTGATGGCAATCTTTTTCTCTCTATCATGCCTTCAATATCACGTTTTGCTATTTACTAATTTCCCACACATAAATTCTTATTAATTTTGCAACAGCTTTCAATTTGGACTGGACCTGTCCAAGATGTTATGTATGATAAAGAATAGAATATTAAGGTTACATCAGAAAATGTTCATTTCAGGTCTTTTTGTGTGTGTGTGTGTGTGTGGGGGGGGGGGGGGGGGTTCATGATGTCAGAGAATTAAGTTTTTATTCAGTCTTTCTATTCTCGTCAATCATATGTTACTGTACTAGAGAAATTATCATGACCAAAGGAAGATGCTGCTTATCAGCATTTTCTTATTTTGTCTCAATGTTTCCTAAGCCTTTTCAATTAGGCACGTCAATTTCATGTCTTGTTTGGGAATTGGGTTAAGACGTCGGAAAATTCAGTCTGTACTCAGTCTTTCTATTCTCATCATTCATAAACCACTGTTCGTGAGATGACAATAATGTAATTGAATTGGTCATCAGCGGATATTAGATTATACTGCAAATGTAACACTATCCAAGACGAAAGGAATGACCAGATCTAAGATGTAGGCCTACATACATCTAAGATGGAAGACACTGTTTCCAGATCAGATTGTACATTATAGCTATCTTATCTGAATCCATAATGCTATCCTATGGTTGATACAGATCACAAATCGATGGCTCAGCGCGAAACGGTTGTAACTGCCTATAAACATATAGGCAGTTACGACCGTTTCGCGCTGAGCCATCGAAATATGCTCGTAAAGAACAGCGTGGATTTTGATCATTGTTGGCCGAAAACATGCAGTAAGACCAAAGGCTATTTCGGAAAACATAAACTGACTGGTGACTAGAGCTGTGTGGTCCACTTATTGCTCAAAGCCTGTGTTGTTCTAAAACAATTTCCTTAGCATAGATCTCATATGTGCCTTGTATAACAGCTGTTTTGAGTTTGGCCCTGCAATTGCTCAATTTTAGTACGACTCGTTTTTGACTTTTTTTGTTTTTATACGACAGGTCGCATGCATGTATAATTTCCAGGTATCACTTGTATATCAAAAACAGGTTTCCTGTATTTTGCAAACTAATCCTTTTCCAAACGACAAATTATTAAAATATTCAAATTTGAAAGCTGCTTCAGACGAATAAAGATAGTCTCGATTAGGATATAATTTGTGCATGATAATGTACAAAAATATCAAGACAAAGGGAGAAATGCGGGTCACATGTACCTCTTTCGCATCAATATTTCCAAACTTTTTTTACTATTAGAGATGCCATAGCAAGATCTTGTTTGGAAAAGGATTAAGATATAAATGCGAAAGCTGTCATTTAAAGTGGCATGTAAATAAGTTTTAAAGCCCTAAGGCCAAATGAATAATTCAAACCGTGCATTTAATATTACGCGTGCGATGTAATTACATAAACTACGTACAAAAAATGCTGATACTGAAAAAATCAAACCGGTTTACAAAGGGCAACATCATATTTATATATAAAATATGTAATCAAAATTGTACATGCTGCAAATAAGCGTGTAACAAAACACTACAGTAAAGTGAGACAAAAGTATATCGGATCTTAGATTTCGAAAAAAAGAAGTGATTTTATTTGTTTGACCTTGACCTTGAAATTTCAATATGACCTTCATACCACAAAAATATGGTTTCCAAAAAGGTTGGACGGACTGGCAAACATTCTTCAAAAGGACAGAATTAAAATATTTGATTGTCGACGAAACAAAAATCAATAACAATAAACAGACATATAGACGGACTGGCAAACATGTTTAAAAAAGACAGAACTTAAACATTGATGTTGATCAATTAATAAGGAATAGGAAATGACAAAAAGTACGGCATAACACACAGACATAGTTTGGACCGGAATCTGGAAGAAGCCATTCTAGCATTTGAGGGTCAGACAACCATGTTGCAAAACAAATAATGTGCTTTAGATCAGTCTGAAAGGGATCCTTCCGCTTGCTACATGTCATGAGGAAAATATTTGAAAACAAGATGGTTCTTGATCAGACTGAGTGTATACACAGGCTGATCTGGAGCCAAATTGAGACCCAAAGCCTTAAATGACCCTTTTTCGGATCATGGCTCAAATGTATACTTAAATAAGAGTAACGTTCTCTTAAACAATGAAAAAACCTAATTAGTCGGTCCTGTATTTAACGAGCGGAAAAGATAATGCGATGTGTTTATGCAAATTGACTCTTTCCCAAACAAGGCCCTTTTTGGTGTCCCTAAAAGCAAAGACTTAAGAAAACATTGAACAAAAGAAGAAAGTGTTGATAACCAACAGTTTCTCCTTTTGACTCAATATTTTCTTTGAAATATTGTACACATATTATATCTTTATTATTATCCATTAGCCCTTTTAGATTGGACATTCTAAAATTTTGCTGTTTGGGAAAGGATTAAAAAGGCGTTATCGCTGAAGTAAGGGGTTTTACCCTCTTTTTCTGTTTTTGTATTTGATTTAATATGAATGATGTTCAATGCATTCAAAATTATAATGAATCACTTCAAAAGCATATAGAAACTACATTTAATGTACATAATCATGTTGCTAGAAAATGTTTTCATTAATCTATGTTCTAAGCTAAACCGAAAAATAAATCTGCATGAAAATAAACCCATTTTTACTTCCAACTCTTTCCCAAATTATACCAGGTTTAGATATCCATAAAAGAAGATGTTCGGAAACAACAATAGTAACCAGCAATTTTCCCCTTTCGACTCTGTATTTTTACTATAGTTTACAAAAGGCACATTTTTATCAACACCAGTGCGATTATAGTTTTACTCTAATTCGTCGATTTGTTTCAAGACAACATTTGGTGTTTGCCGCTCTCTCGGAAAGTACATAAAGGGCTTCACGAACAAGCATCGTTTCTCATTTTATTTGGGTGTCCGATTGCCTCAAAATCTCAAACTTTGTATTTTCTTTGTCTCCAACCCACTAGATTTAAACCATTTTGAATTTCAATGTTTGGCAAAGGATAGAGTGTTATCAAGTTGGCTATTTGTTACCACAATCAATAATCTTTTCTAACATCAGTTTTATTACCGTCACTTTATGATCTAATGCATATTCTAAGCCTTGATTAAAAAGTCTTCGTCGATAAGTTAGCCGTGACATAATACATTGCATAAAACTCCCAATAACAATACGTAATGTGACTCCTAAAACTAGAAAAAGTCCACGAAATTTGAGAAATGTCAATGAGCCTAAAAATTCAAATATCTAAGCCCTGATTGCATATCGATCAATTTGATTAAAATCGAGTGTTAACTTGCAATAACATCTGACAAGGAACGGTAACGTTAGGAAGTCATCTTTACTCATTTTACTCAAACCAAACGAGTTTCTTGTTGCCTATAATTTTTCATGACACGTACATGTACTTTCAAACATATGGTTCTGCACTAAAGTGTGATGTCCTCGTGGTATATATATATACGGTTCCCAGCGCTTCCATAATCTTAAAAGCGTTTGTTCAATTGGTCAGAAGTCAGAAAATGATGCATTGCTTGTGTTTGTCAGATGTTTATGTCAGTTAACACCGGATTTTGATCAGATTGTATCCCGATAGGCTAACCTTTACGAGTACATGCGATTGATATGTACCTACATACTCTCTTATTAACCTATATATTAAAATGTTTTTTAAAACATTTTCAGACGAAGAACTATACACAGATATAGCAGAGATAGCGTTTTTAATGCTAGCCTTTCTACTGACGACGATCATCGTGTTTTGTCAGATGGCTCGATCTTGTAACCGTGACAAGAGATATCTAAGGTTGATAACAATGTCACCAGTAGTCCTCATGTTCGCAGGTACTTACGCTCGTAATCAGCATAGTAGGCCTACTTCGTCGCTTTTCAACAATAACCGCGTAACTGCAGCTTGTTTAAGCTGCAGTTACGAGATTTTGAAAGCAGAGATATGATGATCAATTCTTTCTACTGAAGACGACCATTTTGTTCTGTCAGTTGGCTCAATCCTGTAACCGGAACAAAAGGTATCTACGGTTGATTACAATGTCACCAGTCGTCCTCATGTTTGCAGGTATGTAACCAGTATATAGCACATCGTCGCTTTTTCAACAAAAACCTCGTAACTGCAGATTATTTTAAGCTGCAGTTACGAGATTTTTGTTGAAAATCAGCGACATGATGATTCATTCTTTCTACTGACGATCATTACTGTGTTCTGTCAGATGGCTCGATCTTGTTACCGTGACAAGAGGTTTCTACGGTTGATTACAATGTCACCAGTCGTCCTCATGTTTGCAGGTATGTAACCAGTATATAGCACATCGTCACTTTTCAACATAAATCTCGGAACTGCAGCTTGTTCTAAGCTGCAGTTACGAGATTTTTGTTGAAAAGCAGCGACATGACGATTTATACTTTCTACTGACGACGATCATTTTGTTCTGTCAGATGGCTCGATCTTGTTACCGTGACAAGAGGTATCTACGGTTGATTACAATGTCACCAGTCGTCCTCATGTTTGCAGGTATGTAACCAGTATAGGAAAATGTGTTTCATTTTCAATTTGGAACACGCATGTATGCATCGGTCGACTCGGAATTAATGGGGTTTTGTATGTGCCTAGCTTAAAGTGCAAGTGTGCCAAGAAAGCATTTGTACTGTGTTGAAATGATGCAAAAACAAGCAGTCAACGTGACTAAAAGCAAATTTCTCCGTGTTTCTTATGTAAGAAAGTAATATATTAAGAGAGCATAAAATGTATATCTTTAGCAACGATCAAATCTCTAGGAAATATAACATACAAAGACCAGTTTCTAGGAATGTCAAGCTCGATTTGGAATACCGAAAGAAATCAACCAAGACTATTTATTAGATATAGCTTGACTTATTCGAACCGGCAATAGTTTGATAAACCAGGGTCCGGTTTCTCGAAAAAACTTAAGTACGTTCTCATGCTCAAATCTGAACACCGTGCTCAAATCGCACGAAATCCACGTGAACTTCAATCGAATACCCTTCAACACTGGAGAGTATCCCTTTGAAGTTGAGCATGTTCTCATGAGTTTATACTTAAGTTTTTTCGAGAAACCGGGGCCAGATCTATATATAAATGGGGTAAATGCCTTTTTATTCAAAATGCTATATATCATTTACCATGCATCAAACTCCAAGTTCTGGATACATATTTGAAACATCTCATTGAGACATTCAAATGAGTGTCCATAACAATGAACATATGGTTTGGACTTGGAATAGTGTATTAAGAATAATGTTGTCCCCTCTTATCTGCTGCCCTTTAAATGTAGCTGAACATCGCAGCTAACGCAGTTTCAGATTAGATTCTTTTTCTGCACAAGTGCTTATTACTTCTATATTCTTCTATCATATCATCATAAACAGCTATATCACTGCAATAAAAGGCATTTTATCAGTATAATAATGTTCTGATTACAAAGCTAGAATCATGATTCCTGTGATTTACCTGAAAGTGAAGAATAGTAAAATATTATGCTATTAGGCATTAATCCTTTTCAAAACAAGAGCCGTCAGAGACGGACAATGCTCCCCGAATAAGGCATTGTCACAATAAATATATGCCATGCAGAGCTAACATAAAGCTAACAAATGTTAAGCCCCCTTTTTCCATGACATATTTTGTATACGCAAATTTTGAATAGTTTATTGTCAATGGCATCTGATTTGCTACTCAAATATGAAATTTCATCAAATTCTGACCATTAGACTAGGGGATATTAAAGAAAAACTGTATTTAACCTTAAGTCCCCTTTTCCCGTGACGAGGCCTCAAATCAAAAAACCGGGAAAAGTACATCGGCATTTTGTCATAGGGAGTTCACATGGTAAGTTTCATTTGATTTCGCCCAAGGGTTATGGAGAAATCGCTTCGGACGGACGGACGGACGGACGGACAGACGGACGGACGGACGGACGGACGGACAGACGAAGCGGCGACTATATGCTCTCCCTTCGGGGAGCATAATAAGACCTGATTTTGACGTCCCTACTAAAAGAGGATTGGCAAAATGTTGAAACAAAAGAAGAAAATGCTGGTAACCAGAATTGTCTCCGTTTGCCCAATTAGTTTCCATGCTTTATCTTATACAAATTCGCTCTTTATCAACAAACAGTAACATTTTCTCATCTACGGTAGGTTTCAAATCGGACGTCCCTAAACTTTTAGTTTGGAAACAGTTAACTTTTCTATGAACGACACGCTATTTGACTCGTCCTGTTTCTAGCTAGTCCCAGGCCGACATGTATCTTGATCCGCCTAAGTTTACAGACTGGTCAATATTTATGTTGTTTTTTCCAACATTTTCCTCATAGCATTTTAAATTTGAACCATAATTCTTGGTCAAATACATGAGACGTCACGCTAAAAGGGACAATCGCAAAGTGAAGATATATCCTAGATTCTGTAAATCATCGTAAAACAAAGGTTTTGACCCTAGTCAGCAAGCTCTGTCCACACAGAATGACTAAGTTCGATACTTTTCGCTTTCACAAAAGTCATTTTAACGTGACGTGTCGCATATTCAATGTTCAGAAAATTGTTTTAGAGCGAAAGTTTTCAACCCTGGTCAGTCTAGGGTCGAAAGTTTTCGCGATTCTCAGGATGTCTTTTGACTTGACGTATCGCATACTTTATTTTTACAAGCTGGAGTTATGGTACCAGTGGTCGTGAAGAAGGCACTCTACAACTACCACATGATGGAAGTTCGAGATTTAGACGACGTCAAAGATCACACATACGTCGGCTTTCCTTACTCACTCGCCATGTACATCGGCGCCCTCGTGACCGGCATGGGCGCCGCCATCTTGATGACGTCACAAACAATGGCGTCGCAGAAGAAACCGGTCACCAAGAAGAAATCACCAAACGACGATGGAGCAGCGCCGTCTGTCGTGAAAGAAAGGCCGAGAACCCAATTTGTGGAAAGTGAAGTCAGCAAAACAACGGTTATAGACAGCAGCTATGACAACCCGTCCTTTTCGGTTAAACTGTAGACCTAAATGATCTCATGTACTGACTGGATTTTGTAAAGGAATTTGTACTTACAGAGCAAGAGATATTGGAGGGATGTGTTCCAAATTTTCTATTTTAAATCCAAACCCTATGTTGTGGGTACTCATTTGAATCGTCTCGATGAGACGTCTTTAATGAGTTACCACAATATAGGGTTTGCTGAACAATAAACTAAATATTGCATTTTGAAAAAAAGTTATTACCCACCACTTATCTGTTGCTCTGGACGTCCATGGAGAAAAGGATCAATGAGTCTGGATCTGGAAAAGGTGAGTCTTTAGTTTTTGGTATTTTGAGACCAGCATGGATCGGATAAGCCATTGCATACATGCAACCTGAATACGTAAGATCCGTGTTGTTCTCTTATAACTTTGTCATGACATTTAGTAATCCGAGTTTTCTCTGATGAAATTCGCTCTTTGATATGTTGATGTCGATCATTTATTCATAAGCGGCATCAACTTATCAAAGAGCGAATTTCATCAGAGAAAACTCGGATTAGACATGTAGCAACTGTGACACATACTGAATGATCTCGACGCATGATAGATTTAAATGCTGCAAAGCCTTTTTCCGGATCTGGGCTCAGATACATTTGTTATATACTTGGTAACTTAAATCATTTTCATGATTTCAAAGTTCAAAGACCTCTTTAAACTGGAATAGATCTAATTGTTTATTTGTTAAAACAGAAATTTATGTAAAAGTACTTACATGGCTGAAAATATTCAGAAGTCAAGATTTTTTATAAGCGAAAAGAAACATAAAATAGTTGTAGTTTACGAAATTTGTTTTTGGGTATTCCACCCAATCATTTAGATAGACTTTCCATCACATCGTGCAATTCCCTTTCTATTTTCGCAAATTTGAAATTTCCCTGACGACGAAAATCGACGAGTTTATCCGGATTTTAAAAAACCGGATACATTTGTCAATATCCGTTGACACGGATGACGCCGACGTTTCACGAGATGCTTTGTATCTAATGATGGGTGGAATACCTAAAGGACATAATTATTATACAGAAAAAACAGCATTAATACATTCATGAAGTTTTCTCTTCCTGGTAATTCGTGTCATTATGTCGTAACGTATTGTTTCTTTTTCCCTCATTTATACAAGATTTTTGTTGTATTACATTAATACAAAATGTGATTAAAATGATTTGAAAGAGAATTTGTCTCTAATGAACATACTTTCTTTGGCAAAAATACCGCAATAGAAATACATTTGTAATTAAGCCTTTCCTAGACAAGACCTAGTTTTGAAGTCCATAATAGAATTTAAGCTTGGAAAATATTGAGAGAGAAATAGTAAAATGCTAATAAACATCATTTTTCTCCTTTTACCTTAATATGTATGTATTACGTTATACACGAACTCTATTTTTCTTACTATCAATTTTGTCGGCTGCAGCAGCTTTCAATTTGAACAGTCCAAATGTTTTCCGGTTGGGAAATGATTAATGAGATTGCATATTTATAATGGGCTCCTGATTATTCAAATGAGTACACACAGTATTGTGTTTGGAATTGAAATCATCAAGTAAAAATGTCTTTGACCTCTCTTATTAATATCTCTAAGATAGTATCTTTCGAAAATAGTAGCTTTGAAACTTGATCAGGCAATCGAAACATGTTTTATTTAGGAAAGGCTGAAAGCAAAGTGTATATCGTCACTTTTCTTAAAGTAAGTGTAGCTTTGTTTTAAGCAACATTTACGAGATTATTTTTTATGAAAAGTGACGATATAGCTAAAACAAATGAGCCAGGATCTGGAAAAACGTCCCTTAAGGCTTTTGAGCCCAACATAGATCCAGATCAGCCTGTGCATACTCACAGTCTGATCAGGATCCATGTTGCTCTCTAATAGCTTCTTCGTGACATGTAGTAACTTAAAGAGAGCAGCATTTGTGCATATTGGACTCCATTTGACAACAGGCTGATCTTGAAACTCAATTTTGAAAAATGCTATAAGGGACGTTTTTCCAGATCCCGGCTCAAATGGAAAATCAAACCTGATACTCACACACTAATACCAAAGTTGGCTAGACACCAAACTGCCTTTTAACCAGGAATCCAACCGTAACGTAACTAAGATAAAATTTCCATACCAAACGAGAGAGCTACCAGCAGACCGGAAGTAATCCTGGCCTAGACTTCATAAAACATACTCTAAGCATCGGTTACTTCCGGTTTGACAGAGCCTCGGATATGATACATTTCCTTATAATGGGTCAATCCAGGGTCATTGTCTGTAGTCTGTTCTCCAAAATGGAAATTATATTGCTCCCATTTAGTAAAGTTTGTTATCTGTTGCATCTCTATAATTTATTGCATATGTAGTAAAAACGTGATGTTGCAATCTCAGACTTGAAGTGTACGTAGGCCTTTAAGGACATAGCCATCGTTTCTTGTCATTTTAGTCAATGGAACACTGTTACACTATGACCAATCACATATCTTGTCAATTATTACCAAATTGTCCTTTGCATGTCCTCCCGTCAGGCTCTTTTTTCAACCTATTTATGCCCTGACCTTGATGTACGAGTAACCCTTGACATCATAACAATGTTTCTATTAAACTTTTGTCACTACATATGTATTTCCATGTCCATTCCAATTTCTTTATCCTTTAAATATTCCAAACATATCTCAATGTTTGAATGTTTGCATTCAGATACTATAAATATCATCCGAAAATAAAGGAATAAATCCACTTTACGTCCCAAATTTATACTGACAACAGTTCTAACTTCCAACATCAACCTTTGGTAGAAGAGACCATACTGAAACAGCCCATTGGTCGACCCAGGTTACCGGTTTTTACCGGGCCCTTTGGGACCATGGGCGACCGTGTTTTACGATATTTAAGGACGAAAGGCTTTCAAATTAGGCTCTGGGTAAGTTTCTATAACCCTTTCCCACACAAGACTTTGTTTTTACGTCCCAAAGAGAAAAGGGTTGGGAAAACATTGAGAAAAAAGAAGAAAATGCTGATGGACAGCATTTTCTTCTCTAATCTCAGTATTTCTATGCTTTATTACATACATATTCTGTCTTAAACATGTACCATTTTGTCGAATGCGGCTACTTTCGAATTAGAAAAGTCCAAAAAACTGCAATTCGGGAAAGGGTGATTGATAAAAGCTAACAGATACCGAGTGCAGGATAGGCAGTGCCTTTATTGGTAGGCTTCTGTGTATTCTAATTAATTAAGTCGCTGCTTTTCAACAAAAACCTCGTAACTGCAGCTTAGAAAAAGCTGCAGTTACGAGGTTTTTGTTTAACAGCGACGAAGTGTACATCAAATAAGTGGACGAGGTTCATTCAAAATTCAGATAGGGGCGTATGGTGGAGGCTTGGATGGAAACACTAATGACTTGTCACGCAAGATGACAAAAAACAGACCCATTGATGAGAAACTATCATCGAAAATGCCAATTATTTGATGAAAATTAACATTTAGGAACGAGCCCTAATCTGCTGTTCAACATAGATTGGCGGAAATGTGTTTTTTATATCGTAAAATTATTTCAATGAGAAGTTGTGCTACTCGTATATTCGATTTAAAGGAAGACTATCCTTTGATGATACAATTGTAGACTTTCCCGAATTCATTGTCGCTCTAGGCGCAAAGTACAGGCCCGTAGGAACAAGGGGGGCTAGGGGCCCAAAGTTGGCCAAAAATGCCAAATTTCCCTTTTTCACACTGAAAATTTGGGAAAATCCAAATTAGCCCCCCCCCCCCCCCCAATATTCGGACACTGAGGTTTTGGCCCCCCCCCCCCTTTTGAAATTGTTTCCTACGGGCCTGAAGTAGATGATATAAATTGCAAGTTACCGTAAAGAAAATGTTGAAGAAAAAGAAGAAATACAGCTCATTAGGATTTTCTTCTCTTCCGCAATAACAAGGTTTTCTAAACAAGAATAGTGTAAAGTAATAGATAACAGGCTCCGTTTGTGAACATATTAAAATCGAAAATGATTTATGTATCTAGTCTATTTAAATACAGCCATTGCAACATGCGTCGATGAAACACTTTCAATGACACCCTCTCCCATATGATTAAATGGTAAACTGGTCTCAATTCAATATTGAGACAAAAGGGGGAATTAGTATCAGCAATAATGGGATACTTTATTGTTTTGGAATGGATAAAATTATAATTTATGGGCTTTCAAACGGGGCTACAAAAAAGAGGCGGTATTGGCCTTTCAAAATGCAATATCCTGTTTATCATGAAAAAATATCAAACCCTTTGTTGTTGGTATTCATTTGAATCATCTCGTCGAAAATATTCAAATGAGTACCACAACATAGGTTTGGGGTTTGAATTAACAAATTTATTATGTATTTACTTCCTCTTATCTGTTACTGTACTTACACCTTCTAATTACACCACAAAAACTATCGTAAGATCAAAACGAATTGTTTGAAAAACACCCATTTACCGTAATTTTGACAATATTTAAGTAAAGAACCACTTAAGTTCGTGCTTCTTTTGTTCAAAAAGATATAATTAATAGACCCAAGTGTTTATCTCTTGAATCGAACCGTATTCCAATAATTATAGGTTTTTGAGAATATTTCAAAGAGCAACCTGTTAATGACTAATATGTGTAGAACATTTTCTCAATTTAAAATCGATTAGCATTCTGCCATGAAACTGCACTTTTGATATTTTTCTGTCAAATCTTTTATAGCCAAACCCTAGTTTCAAAGTAAACAATACACTCTGCTAAAAGGAATTAATGGAGCGTGTATGTTTAACCCTATTCCGGACTTTTGGGGTCCATTGGACCCCAAGGGGTATTTTGGGTATATCTACGGTGTCAGTTAAAAAGCTACAACATTTATATTTTAGGTAATCTATACCAGTCCATCGATGGTTCTTGGTACAAAATATTTTCCATGTACCCTGAAGGGTTTTCATACTATAGCCAAAAAGAAGCTTGGGGTCCATTGGACCCCAGTTGGGGTCCACTGGACCCCATGTAGGAATTATATAGGCAATATTGAAGAAATGACGATATTTTTCCATTTTAACTGAACTAGGAATGTACTCTGTTGTACATATTATTAAAATAATTTGTGTTTGAACTGGTGTTTTACTCTCCAAAATGGTGTAGAGATAGTTTCTTAAAGTTAGTACATCAAAAATAAGCAAAATCTGAGATTGACAGAAGAGCGAATACAGAAAATCAACAAACTGATATATATGAATAATGATTCCTAAAATGTATTATCCTCGGTCCATTAAATGTACATGCCAAATTTCATCTTCAACTGATCTATACAGAAACAGTTATTAAACTTCAAAGTAAAAATTTGCTTCTCGTGTCAATTTACCCCACCCACTTTGTTAGCCATTATCTCCAAAAATAAGCCCTCTTCAGAATTTTTACACATACAAATTAATAATAGTATGTATCCTTGTCAATGCACAGAATTTAAAGAAAATCTATTTTTGAGCCCTTGTTTCAACCCATCCTTTCAAGACTATATGCCTTGTGGTTTGGGAGAAAATGACTTTTTTGTAATTTTGAACAGACGGGTAGGTGAACAGATGGACAGACAGACAGACGAATGACAGTGTACGATCACAGTACATTATCCTCGGCACTTTGTGCTAAGGTAAGCTAATAAATCAGTGTAATTTAACAATTCACATTGACACATTATTTGCATTTTGCATGCATTTTTGGAATGGGGTCCAGTGGACCCCAATTGACCTTTAACGTAAGTTTAAGTCACTGACCGGAATAGGGTTAAGAGTTTGATATGCATATACATAGAAGTATTTCCAATGATTTTCTTTAGCTGATAATCCACGTATTCATGAAACTTAGGATAACCATTATCCACAAAGTCCTTCTACAAAAATGTAGGTATGCTTTTTTCGTTTAATTATCTAAAATGTATATACCAAAAATATTTGATAAACAAGCTAAGACTTACTGCAATGTCACGTAACATTACAAAACTGTTTCCCGAAATAGCCGATATAATACATATTCTGCATAATCAAGCATTGGCAAATGATTCCAATACTGCAAATGCTAATTCGTGATCAGAGTGGAAAATTACACATTTTACTTAGCATTTGCGGTAACAAAAACTCTTTTGGGCAGTGTACTCGTTAAACTTGTGTCAGTTTGATGAATAGAGATTTTAAAGCAAAGCAATGACATTGAAATAGAACAAGAGGGCCAAGATGACCCTGCATCGCTCACCTGAGAGGACATTGAGACAAACATCTTGCAATCTTCAAACTCGCACGACCCACTTTTTACATGACCTACATATCATTATGATAAACATTCTGAACAATTTTCACTATGATGAGTAAATATTTAGGTTCTTAGAGCAAAAACAAAATTTGACCCAGTGACCTAGTTTTAAACCTAACATTAGCCACTTTCTACATGACCCATTTATCATCAAGATAAGCAATTTTCACAATGATGAATAAATATTTTGATATTTTAGATTAAAAAAAAAATTTGACCTATATTTTGACCTCCCACGGCACACTTTATACATGCCCCAGATATTGTCAAAATAAACATTCTGAACAATTTTCACAATAATTCAGATATCATTATGGTTCTAAATGCAGAAATAAGTTTTGACCTAGTGACCTAGTTTCTGACCTCACATGGCCCCCTTTTTACATTGACCAGATATCATCAAGATAAATATTCTGAACAATTTTCCCAACGATGAAGTAAATATTTTGGTTCCTAGAGCAAAAACAAGATTTGACCTAGTGACCTAGTTGTAGACCTCGCATGACCCATTTTTCACATCACCAAGATATCATCAAGATAAATAATCTGAACAATTTTCACAATGATAAAGTAAATATTTTGGTTCTTAGAGCAAAAACAAAATTTGACCTAGTGACCTAGTTTCAACCTTGAATGACCTGCTATTCATATCACCAAGATATCATCAAGATAAACATTCTGAATTTTTACAATGATTGAGTAAATATTTCGGTTCTTAGAGGAAAAACAAGTTTTGACCTAGTGACCTAGTTTCTGACCGCACATGGCCCCCTTTTTACATTGACCAGATATCATCAAGATAAATATTCTGAACAATTTTCACCACGATAAAGTAAATATTTTGGTTCCTAGAGCAAAAACAAGATTTGACCTAGTGACCTAGTTGTAGACCTCGCATTACTCACTTTTCACATCAGCAAGATATCATCGAGATAAACATTCTGAACAATTTTCACAATGATAATGTAAATATTTTTGTTTCTTAGAGCAAAAACAAAATTTGACCTAGTGACCTAGTTTTTAACCGCAAATGACCTGCTGTTCATATCACCAAGATATCACCAAGATAAACATTCTGAATTTTCACAATGATTGAGTAAATATTTTGGTTCTTAGAGGAAACAAGATTTGACCTTGTGACCTAGTTTCTGACCTCACATGACCCACTTTTAAAATGACCCAAATTCGTCAAGATAAACACTCTGAACAATTTTCACAATGTTTGAGTATATATTTCCGTTCTTAAAACAAAACCAATATTTGACCCAATGACCTAGTTTTTGACCTTACATGACCCACACTTTCTACATTTCCTAGATATCAAGATAAGTATTTAGGATAGTTTTGACAAAGTTTTAGGGCAACATTGGCATCTCTAGAGCAAAAGGAAGGATTCTGTAATATTTGACCTTGTGACCTAGTTTTTGACCTTGCATGACCCATCTTTGACCATGACCAAGATATCATCAAGATAAACATTGAGGACAATTTTGACAAAGTTTAGACCAAAATTGACACTTCCAGAGGAAAAGGGAGGATTTTACAAGATTTGGCCTCGTGACCTAGTTTATGACCTGGCATGATCCACTTCTTGACATGACCTAGGTATCATCAAGATAAACATTCAGGACAATTTTGAGATGGTTTGGGCCAAAACTGGCATGTCCGGACCAAAATGAAGGATTTTAAAAGATTTGACCTTGTGACCTAGTTTTTGACCTTGTATGACCCACTTTTCATCATTTGATAGATATAATCGAGATAAACATTGAGGACAATTTTGACAAAGTTTGGACAAGAATTGGCACTTCCAGAGCAAAATAAAGGATTTTGTAAGATTTGACCTCTTGACCTACTAAATGACCTAGCATGACCCACTTCTTGACTTAACATTGATATCATCAAAATAAACATTCATGATAATTTCTACAAAGTTTGGACCAATATTGGCACTTCCAGTGTAAAAAGATGGATTTTACAATATTTGACCTAGTGACCTAGTTTTTGACATGGCTTGACCTATTTTTTATCATGACCTAGATTTCATCAAGACAAATATTCTGATCAATTTTCACAACGATTGAGCATTAAATGTGGCTCCTAGAGCAGAAAGAAGATTTGACCTAGTGACCTACTTTTTTACCCCATTATGGCCCCGATTCAAATTCTTTGAAGTATTTTGAAAAAGCATGACCCATAGATCATATGTGTGAAATATGATTGAATTCTGCCAAGTACTTTAGGAGGAGAAGATTTTTTTGTGAAAAGTTGACAGATGGACAGATAGACAGATAGACGCCGGACAACAGACCGATCACAATACCTCACCTCGAGCACTTTGTGCTCAGGTGAGCTAATGAAATTGCAAGCAACTGGTTCTCTGATTTATCATGAATGCGAGTTCGTACCATTTGACGTATATTCCTAATTAGGAGGCAGATGACTGTACGAATGTTAGACTCGCGTGGAATTTCTATTTGCATACAACTTTATAAAAGTTCAATAATGTAAGGAGAATATACATTTGCACGGTGGATGATCACGTGATACAATATTTTCAGAAAATCTCCAATGATTTTGTAAATACTGGTCCAATTTGAATTCGGTTTGAAGCAGAGAATGAGGACAGACGTCACGCATTAAATGGACGTGCTAAATTTTTAAAAAATCAACTGATAAAAAAGTTATTGAAGATAAACTAAAATTTTGATTTGTCTTCAATAACTTTTTTATCAGTTGATTTTTCAAAAATCCAAACACGTCCAGCTTATTCCTGGCATTTTTCCACATTCTCTACTTCAAACCGAATTCAAATTGGTCAAGTATTAAAAAAGATATTGAAGATTATCGGAAATTCTGAGTCACGTGATTATACACCGTGATTTGTACCATCGAGCTTTTTTCTATAATTATGTGACTTGATGTTGCACGCTAAAAGGTACCGTATAGATTCATATTATTATCAAAGAGCGAAAAAGTCTATCCTATACAGCTTTTACAGTCCGCTCAGATTGAAAAGGGTCTATATTTTGCACACTCCCAACATGTTCCATTTCAGACCGATAGGTCAAATAAACTCAAAAATATTATAAAATTATGCTAAGGACAAAACCTTCTCAACGTAAGTGGAATAAGAACGATTCTATGGAGAACAAATACGGTATGTTTATTCGCGTTAATCTTTTGGGATTCGTGATCGATTAACACTTGATTACTCCAATATTTCTGTTGATTTTCTCTTGATTTGTTCAACAATGATAATCAACACAACGAGGAAATAGCCCCAATATTCATAACATCCTAATATTGGTAATAGTTTCAGTGACCTATCTTTTTGGTGGACCATCACAGCTTATTAGTATTTGTAGTTTATCAAAACCGCAGTATTCATGAATAGTACGATTAACGAATTCCATCTATTACTTGACACCAAACATTTCTTGCAATTACGCCCTCGTCAATCACCGCTGCAAAGAATAGCACCGAAGTATCACAAAATGATTGGTATCAAATGGTTTCTGGAATAACTTAAAACACGATTTAGAATGTATTCAAATTATTCGTTTTCATATTTCTAAAATAACAAATGTCATTGGGAAAGTCATAGTTCGAGTAGTACGAACAAGTACGATACAAAAACATATTTCTTGGACTGGGGAAACTTTTTAATGAGAAATTAACAACGGAATTGAAGATGGGGTTTATCTTTGTTCTATTTTGATAGCTTAACAAAACTATTTACATTAAAAACATTTCTTGACGCTGGTATGTTAGTTTTTTTGCTGGAATTTCCTGCGCGTAGATCTCTAAGTAATCGTTAAATCACCCCGCGCCCCTATGGCTATATTCGATAAGTCTAAGGGATACTACGTAAATTCAAATATTTCTTGATCACCGTACAAGCTTAAGCAAATTTAGCAAATGTTCTTTTCGTTTTGAAGTAAATACCGACGGGTCTACTTGCGATTATGATGCACATAAGACGTTTGTATAAAAGAACCATCACCACTTAATAATTATACGTAAATTAATATTGCAAATTTTACTTTTGGATAAAGAGTTCCTTAAAGTCTTTGATTATATACATCAAAGTATTTAGGAGAGTATGTGCCGATCATTAACTTTTGTCTGGCTATTGATCTTTTTTGAGCACAAGTTTCTCAGGCAGGAAACTGTGCATGTGCAAATTGTTTTAAGTGTTCGTCCTAGTTTTTGGACCAATGAAATTGCAGTATATTTGAAAATGTCGGCGCAATATTTCACATAAACGCACTGCCGGTCAGTTTATGTCACGGATATACAAAGCCACGCCCCCACTTCCTGTGCAGTTATGAAAATGATGTTATTTTTAGGAAAATGATGTAATTTGGGGGCAAATGATGTAATTCCAGTAAGATCCGCTTGATAGTAGCTCCGGTCGGAGGCGTGGTTTGAAGAATGACAGTAGAGGTGTATGTTTTCATTGGTTGACGAACACTAAGTCAGATAGAGTATGTATAGTAGAATCTACGCGACATAAACGTTCAAAGGCTGCGCCTTTTGAACGTTTATTTCGTGTAGAATCTACTATACAGCCTCTATCTAATACACCCTACCTAGATCGTGACCATAATTTGATCACCGTTTGTATTGACCTTGCATTGTCATCCGTGTCAAATCAAGCCACCACTCTGGGCAGTGCATGACATGCTTCTTTCATAAAACACGGTAAGTTTTAAGTTGAAATATTTGGGATGGGATTAACACTCTTCTTACGTCTACTCATAATGTTTCAAAAATGTTTAAGGTTTAATGTTTAAGGCTCCAGAACTGTAATGGCTGTAACTTTATAATGATTAAGCTGCACTACAAATATGCCTGATAGTTTTGAATGTCATAATAATAAGAAAAATGAAATTGGAATGTTATGTCCCTTTAAATAATTTGAAAAAATTGCCCAATTTTGAAAATATTGACACAAAAAGATATTTTCTCATTGACTTCAATGCAAACTTTAGAACCAGTTATCTCCCCTTGGATTTACAAATTTTAAAAGGGAAGATGGTAAAATATTTTCATTTATCAATGTCTAAAACATATCCAACTTTCAAAGAGATCCGCACGCTATCTAGAAGTGTGTGTTCTAAATATTGCATAACAGTTCCGGGGGCCAGCTAGGCTGTCGAAAATGCAAATGGCACAATATTTACAAAGCAGAAATAACGTATGAAATTACCAACCTGAAGGGGAAGATCATTTGTGTCCATTCTTAGAACTCATCGAGCTTTATTAAGTATTAAAATCCAAGTCAATTAATAACGTGCGGGCGTCCTTGTTTTTGTTTATTAACGGTTACATATGCCCAACCTTCAAAAATCATTTACGTCAGAGATACGTCATATGTGCTCAGCGAGATTTAACACATCGTACAACCGGCTGCGTCGAAAGACAGCGAAGACATATTCGGCATCTGATGTCATGTGCATGGTAAGTCAAATGAATTTACTTTTATAAATAAACGAAAGGATCTTTGGTATTCTATAGTTGATAAATACGCGTATAAATGTTCAGTGCTTGTACAAAATAAACCTTTCACGTATCCCTCGCAAATAAGGTCACAGTCATCGACACAACCGGTTGTACGGTGTGTTAATACCGCGGAGGTGTGTCTCGTTGACCTTGACCTTGTCTCGTTTTGAAGTAAAAATAGAATGTGTAAACACGCTTGTAAAGGATTGATCTATAGCAAAGACAAGAGGACCATGATGGTCCTTAATCGCTAACCTGCACCTTAGATAGAATGAAAGTCACAATGTTGTCAAGTTCAAGAGCACATAATTTAAGATGCGAGATTATGATCCAGCTGAAACTGCTTTCATAATCTTAAATGATCAATATTTGTAGCTGTTACAGTAAAAACAAACTTGTGGAAGAAAACAACAATTTTGTCACAGTCAAGGGCACATAACTCTGTTCTGATAAAGATATTCTCATCAACATTATGTCCAAGTTTTTTTATTGGTTAATATCTATTGCTGTTTGAGAGAAAACAAAGTCGAAAACGGCAATTTTGTAACCGTCAAGGGCATACAACTCTGTTTTTTTAGTCAAATCAATCTGACAAATTAAAACATATAAGATCTTATGGTCACCAACATTGCGACCAAGTTGTGTCTTGATTGGTCCATATTTGTGTTTATTAGAGAGAAAATAAAGTCGAAAACGGTAATTTCATTAAATAAAAGGGCCAATAACTCTTGTTCTTCGGGCCAAATCAAGCTGAAAATTTAACTCATCAAGGATCTTATGGTCACCAACATTGTGGCCAAGTTTTGTCTTAATTGGTCAATAAATGTAGATGCTACAGTGTAAACAAAGTCGAAAACAGTAATTTTGTCAAATTCAAGGGCACATAACTCCAGACTTCCTGCTCCTATCACACTGAAAATCGAACTCATCCAAGATCGTATAGTTACCAACATTGTTGCAAAATTTTGTCTTGATTGGTCAATAAATGTAGATGCTAGAGTGGTAACAAAGTCAAAACTATCCATTTTTTACGTTTAAGGGCACATAAATCTTAACTTCCTAATCCGATCTGACTCAAAATCGAACTCATCCGAGAACTTATGGTCATGCATATTTTGACCAGGTTTGATTAAGATTGGTCAATATTTGTAGATACTAGAGTGGTAACAAAGTCAAAACTAGCCATTTTTGACGTTCAAGGGCACATAACTCCGGACTTCCGTGTCCGATCTGACTCAAAATCAAACTCATCCGAGAACCTATAGTCATACATCTTTTGACCAAGTTTAGTCAAGATTGGTCGATATTTGTAGATGCTAGAGTGGTAACAAAGTCTAAACTAGCTATTTTTGACATTCAAGGGCACATAACTCCGGACTTCCTGATCCGATCTGACCCAAAATCGAACTCATCTAAGAACTTATGGTCATACATGTTTGACCAAGTTTGATCAAGATTGGTCAATATTTGTGGATGCTAGAGTGGTAACAACAGATTGTGAACAGACGGACAGACGGACGGACGGACAGACGGACGGACGACGGACAAAAAGCGACCACAATAGCTCACCTTGAGCACTTCGTGCTCAGGTGAGCTAAAAAGGTGGTTATTCGCCGTGATTGAGGTTTTTATGCATTGTTAATTGTTTTTCCATGCACAAATATGAGTTCCCGAACAGTTTGGAAGGATAAAAACATAGAATGGGCCCCTTTAGTGCAATGCAATGTAATGTAAAGATCGGGAATACCATTATCCTGTTTACTGTGTATACTAATATGACAGAAAACGGCCTCAGAAGTCTACCAAATAAAGATTCTGGAGACAATTTTAAAGCTTTACAGTCTTTTGAAGAAAATAATCTCATAATTTATAATAGGGCAGGTGCTGATGAATAATTGGATTTTGACAATTCTATTTTACAATTAGATCTTAGTAGTTACTTTAAATTGTTTCCGGTTTCCTGGCACGTGTTTCAAATGATTTTTTGAGTCTGATTGAATCTATTATCGCGTCTAACCTTTTTCCGATTGTCCGGTAATATTTCGGGTGGGAGTGTAATCGTCATCATATGTGTTCATCTCTTATCTCACGCAAGCGCAAATCACAACCATCAGTTGTTCATGCCTTGAAGATAGATTAACCACGGCTTGTATGCTATGTTTCCGAAGCAGATCAGACCAACTCTATCAAGCCCGGCCCCAGCAACCGATTACAGATCGAACTTAGTGGTCATGGGTTATCGGAAATAGTCGGGATGATCGAGCTTGGTCTGCATCGCATTGGCTTCTACGTATTACACGTTGTACAACCCACGTGACTTGTGACGTCATGAATCGGTCAGGATTGGATGGTAAATGGATAAAAATTGCTCGCTTCGGGTAAGACTTTTACTAATAACTTTCTTTATACTTGTCGTATCTTTACAAAACATGGACGAGAGCCTTTGAAGAATGCTTGACCAACGGCAAACAAGTTAGTAACCCAAAATTCTGAGAATTTTGAGTTTATTCGAACCGCGTAATTTGAGGTCAATACAATTCCTGTAATCTGGATGGGAGCGATTTCATAAAAATTATGAAAAATGCCTTTTAGACAATATTTCTATAACTTTATTACCCCTAATGAATGACGCTTGTGTTGCACTATTAATATTTGGTGGTAAACTGCGTCGTCATGTTAATCTGATTATATTTTGAAAAGAAATGTGTAATGACATGGATGGGAAACTGAACAAAATAGACATGGATCGGAGCTAACAACTTGTATGTGAGACGTAGAACTAAAATTGATCTATCTCTATGCGCTGTATGATAATTGCCCAAATGTATAGCATTTTATACACACAAAAAATCATTGTCCCTGAAGAAGCATATAAGGGCGAAACGTTGGAAATGAATTAAAGAAACAAGAGGGCCAAGATGGCCCTGCATCGCTCACCTGAGAGGACTTTGAAACAAACAGCTTGCAAACTTCAAACTCGCATGACCCATTTTTTACATGACCTAGACATCATCAAGATAAACATTCAGAACAATTTTCATAATGATGAGTAGATATTTTGGTTCTTAGAACAAAAAACAAGATTTGACGTTTTGACCTAGTTTTTGACCTAACATTAGCCACTTTCTACATGACCCATTTATCATCAAGATAAGCAATTCTGAACTATTTCCACAATGATGAATAAATATTGATTTTTTTTGGCAAAAACAAAATTTGACCTAGGTTTTGACCGCCCATGACCCACTTTATACATGCCCCAGATATTGTGAAAATAAACATTCTGAACAATTTTCACAATGATAAAGTAAATATTTTGGTTCTTACAGCAAAAAAATTGACCTAGTGACCTAGTTTTAGACCTACCATGACCCACTTTTCTCATCACCAAGATATCATCAGGATAAACATTCTGGAAATTTTCACAATGATACAGTAAATATTTTTGGTTCTTAGAGCAAAATCAAAATTTGAGCTAGTGACCTAGTTTTTGACCTCACATGGCCCCCTTTTAATTTTGACCAGATATCACCAAGATAAATATTCTGAACAATTTTCACAACGATAAAGTGAATATTTTGGTTCCTAGAGCAAAAACAAGATTTGACCTAGTGACCTAATTTTAGATCTCGCATGACCCACTTTTCACATCACCAAGATATCAGGATAAACATTCTGAACAATTTTCACAATGATAAAGTAAATATATTGGTTCTTAGAGCAAAATCAAAATTTGACCGGGTGACCTAGTTATTAACCTCGAATGACCTGCTATTCATACCACCAAGATAAACATTCTGAATTTTCACAATGATAGAGTAAATATTTTGGTTCTTAGAGGAAAAACAAAATTTGACCTAGTGACCTAGTTTCTGACCTCACATGACCCACTTTTAAAATGACCCAGATTTCGTCAAGATAAACATCCTGAACAATTATCACAATAAAGTAAATATTTTGGTTCTTAGAGCATAAAATTTGACCTAGTGACCTAGTTTCTAACCTCACATGACCAACTTTTAAAATGACATAAATTTCGTCAAGATAAACATTCTGAACATTTTTCACAATGATAAAATAAATATTTTGGTTCTAAGAGCAAAAACAAAATTTGACCTAGTGACCTAATTTTAGACATAGCATGATCCACTTTTCAAATCACCAATAAATCATCAGGATAAACATTCTGGAAATTTTCACAATGATATAGTAAATATTTTGGTTCTTAGGGCAAAATCAAAATTTGACCTAGTGACCTAGTTTTTAACTTCGAATGACCTGCTATTCATATCACCAAGATAAACATTCTCAATTTTCCCAACGATTGGGTAAATATTTTGGTTCTTAGAGGAAAAACAAAATTTGACCTAGTGACCTAGTTTCTGACCTCACATGACCCACTTTTAAAATGACTCAGAGTTTGTCAAGATAAACATTCTGAACAATTTCACAATGATTGAGTAAATATTTTGGTTCTTACAGGAAAAACAAGATTTGACCTAGTGACCTAGTTTCTGACCTCACATGACCCACTTTTAAAATGACCCAGATTTCGTCAAGATAAACATTCTGAACAATTTTCACAATGTTTAAGTATATATTTCCGTTCTTAAAGCAAAACCAAGATTTGACCCAATGACCTAGTTTTTGACCTTACATGACCCACACTTTGTACATAACCTAGATATCAAGATAAGTATTTAGGATAGTTTTGACAAAGTTTTGGGCAAAATTGGCATCTCTAGAGCAAAAGAAAGGATCTGTAATATTTGACCTTTTGACCTACTTTTTTACCTTGCATGACCCTCCTTTGATCATGACACAGATATCATAACGATAAACATTTAGAACAATTTTGACAAAGTTTGGACCAAAATTGACACTTCCAGAGCAAAATAAAGGATTTCACAGGATTTGACCTCATGACCTAGTTAATGACCTGGAATAACCCACTTTTTGACATAGCCTAGATATCATCAAGATAAACATTCAGGACAATTTTGACAAAGTTTGTGCCAAAATTGGCACTTATAGAGTAAAAAGATGGATTTTACAATATTTGACCTAGTGACCTAGTTTTTGACCTGGCTTGACCTATTTGTTATTATGACCTAAATATCATCAAGACAAATATTCTGATCAATTTTCACAACAATTGAGAAACAAATATGGCCCCTAGAGCAGAAAGAAGATTTGACCTAGTGACCTACTTTTTGACCCCATTATGGCCCCGATTCAAATTCTTTGAAGTATTTTGAAAAAAACATGACCCATAGATCATATGTGTGAAATATGATTGAATTCTGCCCAGTACTTTAGGAGGAGAAGAGTTTTTTGTGAAAAGTTGACGGATGGACAGATAGACAGACAGATAGACAGATAGACAGTTAGACAGATAGACAGACAGACGCCGGACAACAGACCGATCACAATACCTCACCTCGAGCACTTTGTGCTCAGGTGAGCTAAAAAAAACTGTAAATGAAATTGTGTTTGTGGCGTGTTTTTTTTCTAGTAGCATTTTTATACAAACTTACAGGGAAATTCCATGATATGTAAATACATGTTACTGAAATTAATTGTTCATTGTAACAATGAACCAAATTGTTTCTTAACCCTTACCTTCCCATACCACACTCTTTGAAACAATGCACGTTTGAATTGAATTGCTCGCTACTTAATGGTTGGTTAAAAAAATCTTCATAAAAGAAAGGAAAATTTCAAGCTAAAGAAGAAATTTCTGCTAATCAGCACTTTAGCTCACCTGAGCATCAAGAGCTGAAGATGACGTATTTAGATGACCTTTAGTACGTCTATCCTTCATCCGTCATTCATCCGTCCACAATTATTAGTCACTCTTGACCAAATTTGTCAAACAAGTACGGTCACAATGTCTTTGGTGAGTTTCATTATGGGCCATATCGAACCAGATATTCACGAATTAGGCCTATCTGCCACTGAATGTGGAAATTCCGTTTTTTACTGTGTTTACATTCTAGCATCTACATAAGTATCAATTTTGACTAAAGGATGCAAATAACACAATGTTGATGACCATAAGATCCTAGATGACTTTGATTTTTCAATTATCTGCCTCTGGATTTGACAAAATTGCCGTTTTAAACTTTGTTTTCACTCTAACAGTGACAAAAAATATCTAGTCAAGACAAGACTCGGACACAATCTTGGTGACTATTAAATCTTGAAAGGGCATGACTTTCAGCATGTTCGGACTTGAAAGACCTTAGTTATCTGGCATTGAAGTTGACAAAATTTCTATTTTTGATTTATCTCTAACAGACACACAAATTGACCAATCAAGACAAAACTTTGACAAAATTTTGATGAATATAAGATCTAGGCTAACTTTGCTTTTGAGCCTGATCGGACATTGACAACGTGTCATAGCAGCTCAGGTGACCGATTTAGACCATCAAGGTCATCTTTGTTTGTATTGACAATGTACATTTCCTCTTCATATTTCTATTTCAGGCACCTTCAACGATGATGTCGAATAACCTAAATTGACGATGAATGCAAATAGCAGACAAAACGCTAGAGTTAGAAATTAGTCATTGTCGACATAAACAGCGTCTAAACCGAATTTGTAACAAAGTACTTCGAAGTAAGTCCTTGTGACACCCAACGGTTCATTTGCAAATGTATGTATTACAAAGCAAACGCTTGTTAAATTCTATCCAGCTCAAAAGACGATCTAAGCACGTGCAAAAGTGATATTCACTATTCAAAGACCTCCGCCTGTCTTCAGTCCTTCGAAAGGAACAAGGTGTAATCCCAGCTCTGTGAAAAAAGGGCGTTCGTATGTGATACATCGCCACTAGTAAAATGGACACGTAGCTTTTCCAAGAATGTACTCTTTGGTCCCGCTAAAGCTCCTGAAAAATGAGTGAGAATTTAAAAGCGAGGTAGAATTGCCCAGTGGTCTGAAACCAAGGTCGGATCATCACGTATGTGATATGAGAGTTTTGAAAGACAATGGTATATACCGATGTGTTCGAAACATTTATTGGACTTCTTAAAACAGAGGATTTCAACTGGATAACACGTCATCTAAGTTTTTGAAGGACGTTATTAGATGGCTTCTTGTACCAAATAATACTTTAAGTAGTGAGTAATTCGATTCAAATGCGCCTTGTCTCGAAGTTTTTAGTATGGAAAAAGTTAAGATACAATACGTTTAATTGTTGCAATCAACAACTATTTTCGGTTATTTATTTTCCTTGTGGAATTTCCATGTAAGCGTACATAAAACTACTTTATATCTGGGCAATTATCATACTGCACACAACTTTATATAAATCATAGAGATATATCAATTTTAGTTCTACGTCTCACAGGCAAGTTGTTAGCTCCGATCCATGTCTATTTTGTTCAGTTTCCCATCCATGTCATTACACATTTCTTTTCAAAATATAACCAGATTAACATGACGATGCGGTTTAATGCCAAATCTAAGTACTGCAACACACGTTTTATTAATTAGGAGACACGGCGTCATAGAATTATTGTCTAAAAGGCATTTTTCATAATTCTTTTATGAAATCGCTCAAATCCAGATAACAGAAATTACTTTGACTTCCAATCACGCGGTTCGAATAAACTCTATTAAAATTATTACGATTTGTGGTTAAAATCTTGTTCGCCGTTGGTCAGACATTCTACGAGTACGGCTCTCGTCCAAGTTTTGTAAACATACGAAAAGTATAAGGAAAGTTATTAGCAAAAGTCTTACACGAAGCGAGCATTTTTTATCTATTTCTGATCCAATCCTGACCGATTCATGACGTCACAAGTCACGTGGGTTGTACACCGTGTATTAGATAGAGGCTGTATAGTAGATTCTACGCGATATAAACGTTCAAAAGGCGCTGCCTTTGAACGTTTATGTCACGTAGAATCTACTATGGCCAAGTGCAAATAAGGTGTGACAAAATGTCCAAAAATGAACTTTTGTTTTTGTATGCTTTAGATGTTTTTTATGGTAGCATATATGTTCAACTTTAAAGAAAAGTTATGTTTTCGAGGAAATTATGTCTGATGTAAAAAATATTTGGGCTTTATTTATAATATTTGGGGCATATTTTTCATTTTTTTTTTATTGTTTTTTAAGGAACCAAAACAGTAATTTTTCTCAGAGGACTGTCAATTATATTTTGTTTCATAGTAAGCCAATGCCATATTTAAAATTTTTACCCATTTTTTGTCTATTTCATTTGATTTTTTGAGGAAAATATTAAAATAAGTGTTTTGAAAAGTAATGAGTTGCGAAAACATACTTGTATTTATTTTTATTCAGTGAAGATAAAGCATAATATGTCAAATAAAGTCATTTTGAAATAAAAAGACATCATAACTCAATAATAAAAAAACAAGAATTACTTCAATAGTTTGTGTTGTAACATTGTTATATGCGATTTAAAGATGAACGGAAAATCTTGATTTGCCGTTACTGTTGGGACACCATTAGCTTCCATGTATTTAGAGTCTCATAACATTTTAAAAAGGCCCCTAATCAATGAGATTCATTATCTTGGTGTTTAGATAGGATAAATAAGCATTGATTTCACTAAAGGAATATATAAATTTCTGGATTACATGTATTTCATCATCATGTGAGTGCTCAAAGCCAAATAGTCAACTCTCTGATGGTGTAGCTACCTTAAAAATGGTTAATTGTATAACAAATATATTGAAACAGGTAAAGAAGGGCATAGTTTCATCTAAAGAACATTTACTGGATTCCAGGCAATTTTCCACAGTTTTTGACAAATTGTGTTTGATTTCTCTTTAGAAACTGGCTCTACATGAGAAATTTAAAGACCAACATCCTATTTATTGCTTAATGAAAAAAATATTTAAAAAACAAAAATGCATTTTTGATCAATGTCACACAAAAATGCTGATTTTTGGGCCTTTTTGCGATATTCAATCTTTTATATCTTTTGAACGACCGATTGGTCTGAAATTTTCAGCATAATTAAAAAATACATCCTTATACAAGACAATTAACATATTTCGATGATACTTGTACATTATGTTTTCAAAATAATTTGCTGTTTCCTGGCCCATAAATTTTGAATGCTTATTTGCACTTGGCCCTATGCAGACTCTATCTGTCTTAGTGTTCGTCAACCAATGAAAACATACGCTCTTCAAATCACGACTCAGACCGGAGCTACTATCAAGAGGATCTTACTGGAATTACATCATTTTCCCAAAAATTACATAATTTTCCCAAAAATATTACATCATTTTTCATAACTGCACATGAAACAGGGGCGTGGCTATGTATAAACTGACTGGCAGTGCGTTTATGTGAAATATAGCGCCGAAACTTTCAAATATACTGCAATTTCATTTGTCCAAAAAGTAGGACGAACACTTAATGGATTATTGATACGTCTCAAAAATACAACTTGTGTGCGATCGAGTAGAAGTGATCGGAAAACAATCGTGTTTTAATCGGCAATAAGATCCGCCTGATAGAGAATTAAGCAACATCTTCATCATCTATTTCCCCCAATCGAATCGACTGAAGAGGATGGGTTTGATCGATCATTTGGTAGGATCTGATCGGGCATTACAGCGATTGAGTTGACCGAGTTGATCCGATCAGCAGTGGGAACGTAGCAAGACTAGAATGATACTGTATGCCGGATGAACTGTTTGTAGGGTTTGATTTTATAGCCGTGAATATATGACTAAGCTTCATGGCGTCGCTTTTCAACAAAACCTCACTATTGCAGCTTGTTTTAGAGTGACATTTCAGACTTTTTTGTCATAAATTTTACTTTTATTCTTATCTGAAAAACCATATTTTCTTATGAAAATTCTAAAAATTTGAAGCCAAAATATTGGGCCGTTTACGAGAAATATATATTTTTGTGTTAAAATTTTACAAATTGTTGTCCACAACAGTTTAGATGTATATAGAATTTGTCGTTTCTGTCTCAACTTTAAAGGCTTGTTTTTCGCTTAACAAGTTCAAAAGACTGATAGCATTTATACCCATTAGAATAACCAATCTTGGCATCAAGACACACTTTAAAAAATGAAATCGGGATGAAATGTCCCTTTAAGCTGCAGTTACGAGGTTATCGACTATAGACTGATACTGTGACGGCTTATTTACATGGTACACCCAGCAAAGCCTACCGTGATACAGAAACGTCTTTTTCCAACAAAAATCGTAACTGAAGCTTGTTCTATGCTTCGGTTACGAGGTTTTTGTTGAAAAGTAGCGAAAAGTAAGAATGAAACATCGTATCCTGATTTTTCTTCAAATTCCTCATAACTACAGCTTTAAAGTGTACGAATAATTAGGACTTTTTAGAAAAAAACTCCAAAGTTTGCCAAAGTTTTTAATTCTTAAAACTAATTTTGATTTTTTTTAATCAACTGAATTTTGTACATTTTCCGACGAAATTGAATAAGAAGAGAACAGAAAGCGTGTATATGACAAAACATAAATTGGAAAACGGAGGATAATTCTCATTTTAGGTCGGTTCATTAAAAATACATTCTGCCTCTGAGGAAGTCTGGATAATCAGATTTGATCCATAAACATTGATTTTGACTTGAATAATCAGTCGAGATCTGTTGTCGTCTTAATTCATTCGTCATTTAAATCTGTTTCAATTACAATTAACTTTCAGTCTAATTGCTTTTAGTGAATTTTTTAAATCTCACTCAAACAATTTTCATGAATTTCAACTTCTTACAAAGTGGCGTATAATTATGTAGTCATAATTATGTGTGTCTGTGTTCCAACAATGATCTGCAGCAAGACATTGAAACATATCTTCGATTGAGAAAAACACTATGTAAAGTTCTACATTTTGAACATGGTGAAGTTTGCACAAAAAGGGTTCGCCAAGGAACTGTTGTAAACTATACAAACATTTACTGTAGAATATTTGTACATACTGCACTATAAAACCCAAGTGCACCGACTTTATAATCTCCTACTATTGACTCTGAGGTTGTTTATAGTTAATATTTTGATAAGAAGTGTCGAGGAATATGGAATTGCCAGGGGGCTAGGGACTTTTATGGCGGAGGACTAAGACTAATTCCATGCTTTGCCTTGTCATGCTGATTTCGGAAATAGTGGCGTAATAGTGGACTTCAGAACAGGATTAACCAAGGAACCTTATGATAAGTTTTAAAAGCATCGACCTAGTCAGTCTGCGCAGTCCGCGCAGCCTGACTAAGGTCGGTACTTTTCACACATGCAATTTTCTGAATCTAGAACATTTCCCATATCTTACTATAAATATGTTCATCTTCCACATAAGGCATCTGGGTTACCTCTTCTGAGTCTGATCAATTTGTCAAAATTTGAATATTCATCAGCAATGACGTACCAAATGGGCCAAGGGTCTATATTTTAAGCGTGCACATAAAAAATAACACATGCACACGCATTTTTTTGCGATCAGGCTAAAATATACGCATGCACGTACATGTATAGGATACACGAGTACATGCGTAATTGTATGTGGTCAGCCTTACTCTCTCGTCCGCCCTTGCAAGATCCAGTGACAAGACATAGTCAAAACGGTTGGTGATTACACCTGCCTATCTGTGGAATCAAACCTGTTCAATTCTTGCATCCAGAATTTGAACACGAATATAAGGCTGCTTTTCAACAACAAAAAACTCGTAACTGTAGCTTAAATGATCAATTGTAATCATTTATATCTTAATCATGCACAAAAATGCCTCACATAATCTCTCATCGTCATGAAAGCGTTTGTTTCTATTTTATTTACTCGTCACCATTTTTCGTTAGACAAATATGCAAATGGATTACAGTCTCTGATTTCTATTTTATCTTTTTTTCCAAACAGGGCCTGATTTTGACGCTCATTTAGAAGCGGTTTGGGAATACATTTAGTAAAAAGAATAAAATGCTAAAATTCCCTCGGTTCTTTCTGCTCTGTTCTGTTAAAAATCATTTTCATCAACATCTATTTTGTTGCGTACAGCTTTTCAATTGGAGCAAATTCAATCCAACTTTCCACGTTGAGGAAAGGGTTTATTGCTTTGAATACTTCATTTGATCATGTATTTAATCTAGCATCAGTTTACAATATGAAATCAGATGATTTTCGACGCAGTTATTATTCTAGCAATAAAGCAATATTTCATAGATCTGCGAAATGTAATTACCGAAAAATAAAAGGTGACGGTTACTAGCGATCTGCCAATCTCAAGGTTTTGCAAAGAAATCATGTTCGTTACAACGTTCTCGAGTTACAATTCCTATCATTTTTTTCGAGCCGCGATATTTCTTAAATAAATTACATTGGTTCTTATTGTTTCCCATGGCACAAAACAAAAACTAATTACATACTATATTTGTTGTCTATATTTCTTGCCCTCTGGAAAATTACACTAGATTATATTTCATATTATCTGCAGTCAGGTCAAGATATTATGACACATGTTTACATTTATCTATGCAGGCAATAGAAAACGCGGTCATAATCGCAATACATTTTTTGCATACGTGGGTTCGAACTATCTTATGCAAAGCTATAGTAGTTTTGAGTTCGATATCGTGTTGTTTGCAAGCAAAAAATGTAAATTTTGTAAATATATACAATAAAGTCGTGACCGTGCTATAGAATAAACAATTCAAATGCGATGTGTAAAATTGGCCTTTATGGCTTTTGAGACTAATATGGTTCCAGATCAAATCGCGAGAACGCACAGTTTGATCCAGATCCATTATGTTCTATCATAACTTCTTCATTTCCAGTAGCAACTAACGCGAATAGCATTAGATCTGATAAGACTACATACGTGCAAAGACTGGTCTATTCTAAAAACCGAAACATAACGAGATATTGATGATTATCAGCAATTTCTTCTTTCGGATTTTTGTTTTCCAAAGATTTTTGTCTATTATGAACGTCCAAACCAGGTTTTGTTTGGTAAAAGGTTGATGCCTGGCAATTTTATGATCTCTCATTTCATTGTTTTAAAACCATTCTAGTTTTTGTTTCAATGCTGTTTGTTTGACGCCATTTGTTAGGTGGGTAAACAAGTAATGCGATTTCTGATTTCTATTTATTTGTTTAGATCACTGCATTTGATCATATATTGAATCAAGCTTCACTTTACACAATGAAATCCGATCCTTGTTTAACGTTACGAATGTTGGTCCTTCCCTTAACCAAGTACAAATTAAAATTCCTCTCCATTTGTAGCGACGAACAAGAGCTGTCACTGTAAGATGACAATGCCCCCGACACCGCTTTGATTTTAAATTATGGCCAATCTATGTTCAAGGTCAAGGTCATTCAGGGGTCAAGGTCACCAAAGTATGTGCCTACAGAAAGGTAATGTACCAAGGAATGTTGTGGTAAAGTATGAAGCGAATATGTTAAGTAATAAGGAAGTTATGGAAAATGTTAAAGTTTTTGGAAGGAATGACGAACAGACGGACGGACAGACAGACGGACAGACGGACAGACGGACGGACGGACGGACAAGTCAAATTTATGATGCCTCCCTATCGGGGGCATAAAAAGAAAGTGTCTGAGAATATTGAGAGAAATTGAGACTGTGGTGATTCCATAGGAGGAATGGCCTAAATAACGTTTTCTTCTGACAACAAAATTCTCCTCCAAACTACATGTATTTCAAAGAGATTTCAAGATTGTACACTTATATTGAAATGTATTAACATACGTAGTCGACCCATCATCATAAACCAAGTCCTTTCGTTTGTAACTTCGCAGTTATGCACGGCTACAACGGAGATTTAGGTGATTATCCGGATTTTAAAAATCCGGATAACCACGTCAATATCCATTGCAACGGATGAGGCAGAAGTTGCATGAATTGATTGGCATTAAATGATGCATGAACTTCTTTAACCCATTACCAAACATAAAAATTGGACTGTTCCAAATTCAAAGTTGTTGCAGACGACAATTTGTACTGAATGAAATTTCTAATTTTTGGGTCCTTCTGGATGGAAAACATTGTGGGAAATGAGGAAATTGCTTGTCACAAGCAATTTCTTCATTTTCCACAATGTTTTCCAAAGCCTTCATTATCTAGGGAGTAAAAAAGAGTCACTGTGTGGTAATGGGTTAATCGCAGGCATGTTTCTTGAATGTGTACAAGTTCACGATTGGTCATCGGTAAATGATGAGAAGAGTGACCGCCAGCTGTTGACATATGTAATTAGGTATTAGGTAAATAAAATGTTATATTGTGGAATGAAACAGATGTGTAGAAACAAAACTCCATTCGAACATATGAACTTAACGTATACAACCCATCATTAGCACTGAAGGGCCAAAGGTGAAATTTGAAAAGTGCCAGTAATTCCTAAACTGTGCTATATTCCCATTTCAAGTACAAATATAAGCATTTTGAACGGTTTAGAATTTTGCATACTTAAGGAAATATTTGACAAAATGTTCAAAATTACCTCCCTTGCATATGAATATAGAGTAAAAAGTATTTGCGAATTATTTTCTTCTTGAAGCATGATCTTGAAATCCGGCACGGTGAATCAACTTATGTGAAGTGTATTTACAAGTTTCTGTAATTTAAAGCATTTCGTATGGATAGAAAGTAGTGTTTTAATGATGGGTCATATACCTTAAAGAGACCTATGCTAGATATTTTAGGAATAAGAGAAACACGTAGGGTAGTCAGAGTTAGAATCGCTGTGTTTATATCAAGGAGCGCTTTCCTATAAATGTTACTAGAGAGAAAAAAAATGAATAAATAAATTTTATGCTAATGTACGCATTTAAATTGACAATCTCGTCATCGAAATGGGCCAAAGAGGCATCAGCCTATGATAATGCCTCTATAGACAAGTAACAAGTATACCATAATCTTTTACATTCTACCCTTTTGTAGGTTTAAGGGCGGGAAGAAAGAGAACAGAGAACAGAAGAAACGAACGAAATATCTTCTTGAAGAAACAATGACAATGTGACATAGGAAGACCCAGCTTAGTGAAGAGAAACCACATGTACCCCCACTAAGAACTTAATAACTACTAAAGGTGTTTCATTTGAGTGATCAGTGTAAATTTGTCGAGTAGGAAAAACCAACATGCTTCATTATTCATGGAAACAATTGTCATCACAACTTTGAGATTGAATTGGAAATGGTTGATCAACACCATAATCAATTAATCCGTTACCAGACGGCAAATTTTATACATGTCAAAAATCAAAGATGTTGCAGACGGCAATTTAAATTGGATGCTATTTAACATTTTTGGTCTTATTGTACAGAAAACATTTTGTGAAATGAAGAAATTGCTTGTCACAAGCAATTTCTTCATTTTCCAAAAGATTTTCCAAAGCGATTGTCTTTTCAGGAGTCAAAAAGTGTCTCTGTGTGGTAATGGGTTAAGATCGCGGAGAAAGCATTGCGTGGAGAAAAAACATTGACTTTGGCTTTCAATTTGAAAGAAGCATGTGTTTGCATGGGTAATGCAACTTTTAAATCAAATGCCTAGCTGTACATTTTCTGGTACCCCCCCCCCTTTAAAACGACTGCATAGACAAACACTGAACAGTCGAAGGGTGGGTTACAAAATGAGCTTCCAAATAGACTTTCTTTAAACTCTGTGGACTAATATATATCTTTGAATTGTCTTATGAAGTATGTGATTAACGGAAAACGATTGCAGTTAATTAATAAACTAATATACATGCCTAATCATTCCTACAATGTTCTATTCTTTGTCCGTTTGAGTGTGTGCGCGAAATTCATTTGCTCTGGTCCATAGAGAAAAGAAATAAGCTTAAAAGTAAACATTGGCTTCTCATAACAATCCACGTTGTAAAATATTATCTGAAACTCATCTCATTACATCATACTGGTCGTCTCCAAGACTTTTGAAATTGTATGTCTGAAATGTTGTCATCAGAAAACAATTTAATCCAAAAATGGGTGAAAAAGAGCTATCAGACTCATTCTCATTTTAAAAATGTTGGAGTAATACGTCTTCAAATCTGTTTTCTGTAGACTAATTCCTGACGATTAAATTTAAAGCTGTAGGTAATAAAACTTGAGTTTTGGATTAATAGGTTCTTTAAAGATCAATTATTGTCTGGTTGTAATGTTTCGATAGCAGCTTTCATCGAACTGTGGCAAAATGAAGCTGTAGTTGTTTTCTTGTGCGCTTCCTCATACTGGTATGTCACTGATTTTCAAAACTGCAGCTTAATGTATATGACCCATCATTAAAAACACCACTTTCTAGCCATGGGACATGCATCAAATTAAATCAAAATTGTAAATACGCTTCAAATAAGTTGATTCACCGTGCCGGATTTCAAGTTTATGCTTCAAGAAGAAAATAATTAACAAATATCTTTTTACTCTATATTCATATGCAAGGGAGGTAATTTAGAACATTTTTGTCAAATATTTCCATAATTATGCATTAATTCAAAATTCTAGACCGTTCAAAACGCTGATGTTTGTATTTGGAATGGAAATATAACACAGTTTAGGATTTACTTGCACTTTTAAAATTTCGCCTCTGGCTCTTTTGTGCTAATGATGGGTTGTATACGTTAAGACAAGCGACGATGTATTCCATATAGAGCTAGTCCTTGTCCTTTATATAAAGACAATTTACCAATCTCGACATTGTGAATGCATTTGAACTTTGATATACAAAGGGACTTGCTTTGGGGAAACCCCTTTCAAAATGGCAAAAAATTAGACTGTTCCAATTTGGAAGATGTTGCAGACAGCAAAATAAACATTGATAAATATAGGTTTTCGTATGATTCATGTGAGGAAACATTGAGACAAAAGGAGAAAATGCTGATTATCAGCATTTTCATCCTTTGTCTCAATGCTATCACAAGCATTTTCTATTAAGAACGTCCAAATCCGGTCTTGTTTGGGAAACGATTAAATCACCCTTAATTGTCTGCTTGTCCCGTTACGGTGGCAGGTTTCTTCCAAATGGAGAAAAAATAGAGCGTTAATTGTTTTCTAGCGTGCGTTACCTAATGGACTGCATTCCGTGTTGATTTGGGGCACTATTCTTTACACAAGGATATTTCAATACCACATTCTTGACACCATGAGCCCATTCAATATTCGTATGGCTATTTTATGCCACCACATCGGGAGATCAGAGGTATATTGTTTTACTCGTGTCCGTCTGTCTGTCCGTGTGTCTGTCCGTGTGTCTGTCTGTCCGAAAACGTAACATTTGCCTTTTCTCCAAAGGTATTTGACATACAAAGCTCACGTTTGGTATGTAACTTTCTTTCAATGATATATATCTGTTCCATGCAATATGACCTTTCTCAAGGTCATCATCCTTTAACTTTTGAAACCCTTTTACATGAAAACTTAACATTTTAGAAAAAAACGGCCATTTCGGAGGCATTCGTGTTTTACAAACACCCTTGTTTACTAGATCCTCTATGTCATTTGCGTTAGTTCCTTTAATTTCTTTACGAAGGCGAATTAATTCGGTGGAAATGGTTGGAAATACGCGATAGGAAGGATATATAGAAGTAAAGAGGCCACAATGGCTATGTATCATCATCCATGTTGCTCATAACGCCCAGAAAGCCCATAAAGACATAGATCCATATCGCTGCTTCTCAACTAATAACTCGCAACTGCAGCTTAAAACAAGCTGCTGTTACGAGGTGATTTTTTATTATGCTTGTTTAAAAACTGATTACATTGTTTTTGTTCTAGTCAACTCTGATACCTGTAATGGGCCAAGAGTAATGAATCTTGAATCTTGAAAAATCATTGGTTAATCTTATCTGTTCCTATTGTGATTCCAAATGACCTTTTTACCATACCAACATTCATATACGTACATTCTAGGAAAGCTCATTCGTTACGACAAGCTTATCGTCGGTGTAATTGCAAAACCTCTTACCTCTAGCTTAATCATGGTGGAGTTAGTGGGGCGCATAACTCATATAATCGTTCAGTTTGTGATACAAGCATGAAATTTGGCATATATATAGTTTCAAGTGTATATTTTCAGAAAAAAGTGCTAGCCACTTGAAATTCAATATGGCGGCCATTTTCTGAGATGGCCGCCATCTGAGCATTATAGAGTTCCCTGTGCAATGATATGACGCACTAAAACTAATAGAAACTTGCATTTTTCATTTCAAACACTCAGACCTAAATGCCAAATGTAAAAAAGACAATATTTGTGCGTGAGATGGCAACCAAAATCTCACATGGCAGCCATACAATATAAAGTCCTTCATTTCTATATGAAAGTTGCGAATTTACCGCTGGAAAAAATCTTTGGCTTGCTTTTTCGACTTATAAGTTCTACTGGCTAATTTCATTAATACATTTTTAAAAAAAAATCAACTAACTTGATAACAGATGGCAGCCAACCAAGCCCGTGTTATCATTATTTTCTTACTCTTTTAATCGATTGCCATAGATATCTGCAAATGTAATATGTAGTGTATATCAGTTTGGTGAGACAATTAATTTAGAGCCACAGAACCTACTACATGTATAATAAGTATATATATAGTTTCAAGTGTACATTTTCAGAAAAAAGTGCTAGCCTCTTGAAATTCAATACGGCTGCCATTTTCTAAGATGGTCGCCATCTGGGCATTATAGAGCTTCCCTGTGTAATGATATGATGCAATAAAACTGATATAAACTTGCATTTTTCATTTCAAACACTCAGACATAAATGCCAGATGTAGAAAAGTCAATATTTGTGCTTGAGATGGCAACCAAAATCTCATACGGCTGCCATACAATATAACGTTCTTCATTTTTTATATGAAAATTGCGATTTTACCACTGGAAAAAATCTTTGAATTGCTCTTTTGACTTATATGCCCCCACTGTCTTATTTCATTGACGAATTATATAAAATTCGACTGACTTGATAACAGATGGCAGCCAACCAAGTCCGTGTAATCATTATTTTCTTACTCTTTTAATCGTTTGCCAGAGATATCTGCAAATGTAACATATAGTGTATATCAGTTTGGTGAGACAATTAATTTAGAGTCACAGAACCTACCGTAACAAGTAGACTACAAGATTGGGTCCCTCAACAAAGAGAAATGGTATGTAGAATACAAGTGAGATATAGTGTTTGTGGACCCGAGATGGCAATCATCTGGAACAAGTCCCCAGTGATATATTTTTCAAATTTGATAAGATCCCCATGAGAGATGGCAGCCAACCGGCTTTTTTCAAAGAAGGTCTCTAAAAAATGTAGCAGACGATTTTCAATTTTGACAATATGCCTACAAGAGATGGCAGCCAAACCCACTGCGGCTAATTATTGTTTTAACGTCGTCTCAGTTGATTCCTATTTTCAACATCCACGTGTCCGGTGTATTCGTTTTTTTTTTTTTTTTTTTTTTTTTTGTTTTTTTTTTGGTTTGGCCAGAATAGTTCTGTAAATCAACAGCCTTTACAAGGAAACTAACCCTCACTCCATATGGGGTCCCTCGACAACAAGAGATAGTATGTCGAATACAAGCAAGGTTTAGTGCTTGTGAACATAGTAATATCAATACTGAAGAAGCTATAACATAGATGGCCACTACTGCTTATATATGATTTTAACTTTCATGTGATATTTCACAGACGCAGATATAAAGTGAAATGCAGAAAAGCCCGGCTTTCTTGACCTTACACCGTCCACTTCAACTTTTTGCACCCATTCATAGCGATCATAGCATTACGAAACTGGGTCCAAACAACTCTCCTACATTCATTTACTTTTGGCAATCCCCATTTCGACCGGCATTAATAATTCGGTTGCTGAAAATTACACAGTCTCTAAATATGGCCAGCTTTGTATGCAGCCTGTTTTGCGCATTGATATGGTGCTTATACAATAGGACTAAGTCATGAAGTTTGAAAACTGGACTTTCTCAGAAGCCACGAATTCCATGATATACCGGTATATAACAAGTTAAAAAAGCCACATGATACATGATACTTGAAAACATGAAAACTATTGTTGTATCATATTTTGTTAAGACCTCGTCGAGTTATACAACTCTACTTAGCTGTTTGGGTGATACTTTAACTCTTGAACGACAACACGTACAACTGCGCTGAGTTTTACAAGCAACTTCCCATTGTCCATAGTTTAAACGCATTGATTAAGCTTGTCTCAGATTTTGCAAATCGTGCTACGAATGCATAAGAAACGTGGCATCTTTTGCAAATCAGATTCTATAAACCTTTTACAGCTGTCTCCATCTGTAATGGAACCTTGTTTCTGTGCCCGTTTGAGCTTTATAGATATAGATAAAATACGGTATCTATTATGATACTTGGCTTATACAGTGTCAAAGTTTTCTCTTTGCCCTCATTATCATCTAATAGAGCTGGATTGAACGAAGTTGGTATATCATTGAAGGCAAGGTATAAAGGAATATCTGTTGCAGTATTATTGTACATTTGTATCCACTAAGATCTTGCTCTTTCTGTAAATTACTCAGAAGAGAAATAAGCAAATCATTAGATTTGTCATCTTGGCAGGGATAACATTTACTTTACAATTTTTTGTTGATTTGTTTTACAATCATCCATTATTAATGTAAGAAAGACTTCCTTTTACACTATCTGGTTTAGAATGCATGAGTTTTCTGATATTTGGTGTGGACGATTCCAAGGATGATTTGAACACTAGGTTTTGACTTACTTAGCGCAAAGCGACTAATCACACGAAAGTGCTTTAAACCATGTTAATGAAACTGCTGTTTTTTTTATAGTAATCGCCGATAATCGGTATTTAATTATGGAGGCCAATAAGACAGTTAAAATAATACAAAAATGGTCGCCATTTCAATAGCAAAATATATATTCTCTTAGAACAATTTTGTTTGTATCTCATTCATTTTATTAGCTGATACTTAAAGAGAGGGGTTGATATCTTTTTTGTTAAAAGTAATAAGATTTCCTTGAAGAAACTATGAACATTTGAATATTTTGGCCGCCATCTTGGAAAAAGGCAGCCATGTTATAAAGACATCAAGTTCGTTTATATTGGTTTCAAAAAAGACTATGCAGGAAAGGTATATAAAAATCCCGACGAAATTCATCACTTGGGATTCATTTCTATTTCATATTTTCATATATAGGCCTAATTAATACATGAGAATGGCGGCTATTTTGAAAGATGGCCACCGGATGCGATTTTCATGTGGCTTAATCGGTTTGTGTTTCATTCCATTATGCTGGTTGAAATTTTATGACAAGGATTGATATTATCTTATTAAAAATAATATCTAATTGAAGAAACGGCCATTTTTGAGTATTTTGGCGGCCATCTCGGATGAACGACCGCAATGTTGTAAAAAAGCCATGCTAGTTTATTAATTAATTACAAAATTGACTATATTGGGACGATTTATTAGAAAAATCTCGGCGGATTTCAGCATTTGGAATGTTTTTCTATCTGATATGTGTATAGACTACATTTATTCGAATGGCGGCCATCTTGGAAAATGGCCACCGGATGCGAATTTCAAGTGGCTAGCACTTTTTTCTGATTCAGGGACCCTCAAAGACTTACCATACCAAAATTCATGCTTGTATCACAAAGTGAACGATTAGGCCAAATTTTCGTAGTTGTGTGCCCCACTAAGTTACGAGGTTTTACAATAACACCGACATTTACCTAACCTCACAGGACGAAGTATATCAGGATCATGACTACATTATGTCATTTATTGCTCTACGCTGGGTTAAAATGGCAGCGCGTATCCAGGCATACTCCCATACTCCCGGGAGTACCTCGAATTTGAAAAATGTTTTTTGTGTGGCCTAAAACTTTAAAATGCTCCCTAATGTGGTCTATGATTCTCTTATATTCCAATTTTCGTCGGAGACCCCAAATCCCTTAGAGGGGCTCTGCCTCTTCACCCCGCTGGGAGTCTGCGCCCCCCCCGACCCCCGCTTCTTTTTGGTAAGGGAGTACTTCAATTTTGGCTCCAGGTACGCCCCTGAATGCATATAATCTTTTATGGTAGTCTTTCCCATATGTACCGAACTATTTTTTGGGGAAAAAACAATTTTCTGGTACTGCTTAATACTGCTGTCTTTTCAGCATATTTGTTTCACAATAGTCTCCATCGCTATCATGGGTATAAAAGCAAACATTGAGGCTTGTTTTGAGAAGGGATAATAATTATGTACTTGACATTCTTCAACTCCGAATCAATGCCTCTTACGATAAGTCGTCGACATTTGGATTCTGTCAACAATACATTCGAGATTTCAAACCGATCACCATTTACCAGTAACTTGTCTTATTAAAGACAGTGTGACTTCACTGTAACGCAATTATATTGACGATTTGATGTATTTAGAGAGAAAATTGGTAGAAATTTTTGAAGGTCACTTGATCATGTTGCTCTAGAACCTGCTGAAAGAACTGTTCAACTGATCTATTTCACTCGTACTCTCAAGTGTGGCAGGAGCCTTTTTTCGAGATAATGCTCCATAGATTTTGTAGTGCATTGTATTTACAAATAAAATCACAACATTTCAATGTACGTAGCTGTCATCTACATCAGCGTCGAATCTCGGGGGCTTGGTGCCAAACAACTGTAAGTACGTATAGATTTATACGTACTTGTAATAGATTTACTCTAAACCATTGGGATGCAATGCTAGAAAGTGGCATTGACAGCCCTGGGGCCATCAGGGAAATCTACACGTATTATGTTATGAATGAAAAGATAGATTGGGGTCATGAACTACTGGATGTTTTGTTGATTGTTTTCACGTTGCATATCTTTAAATTGTTTTCACTCGTGAATATATGTTCATGCTCCTTTCCTGGTCGCATCTTTGAATTCCTGGATAAAAGGTCTGATCTTACAACCATAGATATGCATGCTAAAGTATTTAAGGTAGTTAACCCTTAATGAGATTCGTGCGACGTTGGAATCTTTCTTGTCGCGTCGTTAAACCATTCATTAGATTACCTATTCGAGCGACGTCGTAAACATTCGGCGGAATACATACGACGTTACGGACTTTGCTTGAATTTATCCGACATCGCCTGAATCTCACAAGGGGAAGAATACCTCATCAATGTTTGCTAAAACATTGTTAAAAAAGATGTATTTGTGAAACACAAATGCCCCCGAAATGGACAATGGACAAGTTTTTGAAAAGACAGACAGACAGACTGACTGACGAACAAACGGACGGACAGACTTACACGAGTAATACAATATACCCCGATCTTTCGATACGGGGCATAAAAATTAGAAATCTAAAATAATATCATTTATATATATGCATTTGCTTTTTGTCTTCATGCAATTTTAGATAAATCCGTTAAAATGGTGTCGAAAGACTATAATAGAAGATCAATGTACTTTGAAGCATATAAAAACTTTCAAGAAATAAACAAATTTTTCATCATTTTTCAAAACTAGCGAAACATGTCCCAAATAAAATTTACATGAAGTGCATTCATTACACTTCAAGAAACTGACAAAAGACACTTTCATGAATTATTGATAACCGTGACAGCATGAGAGTTTGGCAGATGCATCTCTCAGTGTTTGGTAATACTAGACAGACATGTCTGCACATTGACAGGAAAAAAACGTGGAAAATTTCTATATGAATTAAGAATCACGAAAACGATTCTAACAATTCTAAAAAAGGTCTGTTTTTTACGTCCGCAAAAGAAAAAAAAGTAAAAACATTGATAGAAAGGAAGCTACTACTTTTAATTTGGAAGAGTTGAAAATAATGCCGGACATGGGTTAAAAGATAATTATGTGCGCAGGTATATGTCAATGAGATTCCCAATGTTTATCATCACGGTGGTTAATCACGTGACACAATAATTTAAGAAAATCTTCAATAAGTTTGTTGATTTATGAACAAATTGAATTCGGTTTGAAGCAGAGAAGGTTGACAGACGTCATGCATTAGATGGACGAGGTGGACGTTTTAAAAGTCGGCTGATAAAAAAGCTATTGAAGATCAACCAGGACTCTTTAATGATCCACCATGTTAAACTTATTCCTTGCATTTCCCAACATTCTCTGCATCAAACCAAATTCAAATTGGTCAAGCATGAACGAAAAATATTGAAGAATTTCTGAAATTCTGAGTCACGTGATTATCCACCGTGATCATGCCGATTCCCGATTTAGGCCTGGAGGCAGATAACATAAAATAGAATGGGATCAGATTGCACAATATGCTTAACGTATTTGCATGTTCAAAATAGATAAAATTAAAATTTCAGGAATAGGGAACGATCTTATCCAGTTATCCGTGACGTAATTTCGGACAAACAATGGCGTTATTGGCAACTTATTGCATGTGTTGTTATAAAATCTCGTAACTACGGCTTGATTCAAGCCGTACTAACGAGATTTTATAACATAACCGACCATTTATCAATACATAACGTTAAACCAAGTCTATTTCTAGCACAAAAAATCATTACTATTATTTATATCAATGACAGCATGAGAATTTGAATTATTGATATCCATGACAGCATGAGAAATTGACAGATGCATTTCTCTGCGTTTGTTTATTAACTCATCGACATAGCTAAAGTGTCAACGATTTCAACTTTTATCTGGCGTAGAAGAAACCCTAAATTGATTTTAAAAAAAAAGAAAACACACAAAAAAAACTTTAAAAGCGCTGTAAAGTACGAGATTGATTACGTACTCATTTGATTACGTAGTCATATTACGTTACCGAAAAGTTAAGACTCATGCTAGTTTGTCGAACGTAGGCCTACGAACAGATGAAATGTTTTTTTATAGAAATATCGTATAAAATTCCTGCTATTACAAATATTGGTCTGAAAAATGTTCTACATGTACGATAACTCTTCTTGCTATTCTTATTTAAAATTTGGGGCTGATATCAAAACTAGGTAAGCAAAATTGTGCTTTTGCTAGACAGGTACCATTGTAATTCCTACGGGCCTGTTCTCGGCTGTGTACTTTCAAATTGAGTACACGTACTCCAATTTCCGTTGATTAGGAAAGTAAATAACCTACTGCACGAAAAATGAATAAAAAAATACTATTTCGAATTAAGCGATCTTTCTTGTCAAAGTAGACAAGTAATTTCTACAACATGATTTCTTTTTTGTCCATTGGACTAGGCCTACATTTTCATTCATTCACACGTTGCAGACCAGTATGTGAATGATGCGTGTATTATTTACGATGTTTCCATTTAATTACCTCGAAAATTGCTATTCATTTTGCAACCCAATCGATATCAATCACATTGTGTGATCTCTTTAGACGTTGAACTACGTAATACAAGTCAACTGATGCGTGACCACTGATGCTATCATAAAGGAATGTTTGCCGGAATTCAAAGGGATGAAAGCACTGAAAACAGAACCTCGTAATGCTAAATATCAATCCGTAATATCATATTTGTGTTAGTATTAGAGCATACTATATTCCCTGTATGATTCTTTTTTCAGATGCACTTTTATGTTTTCAAAAATTGGAAGGAAGGAACTTATGAACAAATGTTTTTCTTAGATCTTGAAATTAAATGAATATAATTATACTAGGCAAAAAAAGAAACGCAACTTCCTTTTCAATTCCTTCTTACGCAAAGACAACAAATCAGATTTGAACAAAATGTAATACATCTAAAGCATTAACAATTCACCTTATAAATTCCACAAAATCTTGTTTGTAGTAAATTCCATTAATAAGAAAACACCCAGTTTACACCGGGCGTCAACACAGTTTGACAAAAAAAGTGTATGTAGGTCGAAAAACACATTCTCTTTCGTTCAGTTTGGACCGATTTTCGAATGTTGTGAAGTCCATGCGATTTATTAGCGGTCTCCATTGCATTCTTAAACCTATCCCGTAGCTGGCGTTAACCTGATGATACGGTTCTGCCTAGACCACGGTGGATAATCACGTGATGCAACAATTTCAGAAAATCTTTAACAACTTTGTTAAAAATTGACCGATTTGAATTCGGTTTGAAGCAGAGAAGGTTGACAGCCGTCACGCATTAGATGAGCGTGAAAACCGTTAAACTTATAAAAAAGTTATTGAAGATAAACCAAATTTTGTGTTTATCTTCAATAACTTTTTCATCTGTTGATTTTTCAAAAATCCACGCTTCCAGGTTATTCCTGACATTTTCCCGCCTTCTCTGCTTCAAGCCGAATTCAATTTGGTCAAGTATTGACAAAGTTATCGAAGATTACCGGAAATTCTAAGCCACGTGATTATACACCGTGCAGACGTCATATCTCTTGCACGTCCGCTCCGTGCTCGTTCAGTTGTGGTCCCATTGAGAGCCAACAGCGTAAACATTCGAAAATGTGTCGATTTGTTGTCCCATCAATGCTTTGCAACAACATTTTGACTTTTTCAAACAAACAAAATCCGTACTGCAGACTGGCGCTGATTTTGGCACAGCCGTGCTATGCGTAGGGTAGTGAGAAGTCTATGAACGCTTTGGCATCTTCTTGGTCTATGTTTTAGCTTGTGTTTGAAGAAAATTTGTTATGATAGTAGTCATTTAGAAACCACGACAGGGGGAAAATCAGTTTTTAACAATTTACTATGAATCACGTGATGAATTTACGACATCTGAAAAAATGACACAATATCTATGCATATGGATGCAGGTATATTAAAAATGTACTCAATATCCATTAAAAACATATTTTGTCGAAAATATTACGAAAAATTGGGGTTGCGTATCTTTTTTGTTCTAGTATATAATGATATCTAGGTTATCAATTATGGAGAAAATATGTATGAAACTGCTTATCCATGTACTAATCAGATTGCTCTCTCAAAACTCAAAATTAGAATGACAAATGGAGGGAGGACGAATGAAATATCCGTGCAAGGTCAAGTAAAATATTGCTCTGGTTAAGTGACTATCCCTAGCCAAATGAGAACGACACTATTTTTGCACTCAAAGAAAAGAGTACGAAGCAAAAACAATGACAACTTCACTCCCAATATGAAATGGGACAACTAAAACTCCTTTTTCCACACGTTATCTGAACCATTCATATTTATATACTCATACTTGGCCAATGAAGTGACGTCAGTAGCATCAAATAAGCAACACCATTGTTATCTGGTGATGTTGGCATTAAACTGATTCAGGAAGATCGCGCCTTTTACCAATTACCACACAATGACACTTTTTGCTCCCCACAAATTTATAGCCATGAAAAACATCGTGGAAAATGAAGAAATTGCTTGTGACAAAAAATCTCTTTATTTCCCACAATGTTTTCCATCCAAACAGACCTAAAAATTAAAAAAAATCCATTCACTTGATATAATCGTCTGCAGGATCTTTCAATTTGGACCGCCCTTAAGTTTTGTCGTTTGATAATGGGTTAATTATTGTTAATGATCTTTATTCTATTTTATGTTCAATTTTAAGCTGCGTAATACTTAGCCTCTTTTCCATCGCCGATGAAAAAGTGTAGAGGAATTGTATGGTTACTAGCAAACTAATCTATTTGGCAACAATGATCTAATTTGAGAGACAAGTGAAATGTATCGTCAGACACATTGCTCTCGAAATGCCTGCATAAAAGAGGCAAATGAAAGAATAAAGCAGACTGTATTGCAGTTCAATATGGGTCAATAACTGCAAAATAGGCTATCAGTAGAAACATTTTAGCCTTTTTCTGGACAGGAAATAATTTTGACGCCTGAAAGAGAGAATGCTTTAGAAAGCATTGAGGTAAACGAAGAAAATGCTGAAGATCAGCAATTTCTTCTTTTTCCTAAATGTTTCCCATGCTATGACAATCAGAAATATCTATGTTTTCATAAAATTTATTTTGCCATCTGTAGCACCTTCGAATTCGTACCATCCTTAAAGTTAGGTGTTTGGGAAAAGGGTTAATCAACAGAAAATCGTAATTGACCGATGAATTAGGTAGTAAGCAGTTTCAAATCTCCCCAAAATACAGCAAGTCCTAGATGCAAATCTAATTATAAACAATTGATTTAGTTTAGCTTCTTTTAAGTAGTTGTTACTATATTAATGTTGTTGTTTTTGTAAACTACTAAAGCCCAGTCACGATATGCCATTTATAATTTTCATTATTGATGGTCCAGTAAGGGACGTCAATACCAGAGGCGCGTTCTATAGAGCGATATCTTTTAAGGTTTCTTAAGATGTTTTCGATCAAGCGTTTTAAGACCGATATTCTGACAGAGGTGTTCCGAAAGATCCATACTTCATACAAATGACGTCATGATGACATCATTTGTATGAAGTATGGAGCATAACACCACGGTTTATGAATAATAGGGCATTCAGAACAACTCGGTCAATTTTCTCTTATAATATCGTTTCTACAGAGTTGACCGTTGGGTTCCGCAATAAGTATAGGGTAATGGCGCCCCCCTTTAAGCGTCTGAAAAATCTTGCCTTAAAGAACCCTTTGTCCTAAATATTTTAAGAAATCTCAAGTAATATTAAGAAATCTCGCTCTAAAGAACGCGCCTCAGGTCTTGTTTGGGAAAGGGTTGATACACATAAATACACAATATTAAGACATTTCTGGCAAACATTAGACGAAAAATAAACATTGAGAATGCATTCAATCTAACAAAATATTCATGCTTTTCAAATACGTGTGGATGATACATGTAGCTACGAATGCATCTATCGACATGCTCTTAGGCTGTTTTGACCCGTTTCAATATGGTATATAGACTATTCCAATTTCATGGCTGTTACAAACGAAAAAATGGACGCTGAAAAATGGAAGGATTTATCCAAAGTACTTTATACATAGAGAGAACATGATGATAATCAACACATTTATAATCATAAGTTTCTATGTTTCCATAAGCTATTTATATTTAGGGAAGTCAATCAAGGGCTTATTTTGGGTAAGGGTCAGTTGAATTTCATGTAAATGATAGGAAATGGTGTTATGTTTGTTAAGATACAGCCATAAAACACCTCTTCAAGTAATGATGTGCTTACATTTGCAATCAAATACATTCTGAAATGAGTTGTACAAAATTTGATGCTGGAAACACATAACGTCAGTAGGAAGTCAAAACCTCGTAACTCCAGCTTATTCAAGTTGTAGTTGCGAGGTTTTGACTCCCCACCAACGATAAACACTTTCTGATCGATATTGAAGGGATTTGCAGCTGATAAAATAACAATTGCAAACAGAGAAATGTTGTAATGGTGATCAGCATCGACTTATTTTCTCTTAATGAAGCGTTTTACAATTGTGACGTCAAAATCATGATTTTATTCCGGAAAAGCCTAAATCAAGAACTTGGTCATTGAACGACTAAGTCAGATAGTAAATGTAAATATTGTCGAACAATACCCGTGACGCAAGACAGACATTGGATCTGGACAAATGTAAACATAGACACAGGTGAGCTAACAAGAGCTTGAGTACATAAGGCCACCACTAATGTTCTTTACTTTAGTGCATATGACCACTAGCAATAGGAATCAATTTTATCAAGTAAACAGTGACGTAATTTCGGACAAGCGATATTATTTCGTCGGTGTAAATCTAAAACGTAACAACTATAGATTGATTGAACCAGTAGTTACAAGATTTTATAATAAGGACGATTTATCGAGATATGCCGGTTAACCAAGTCTATTTTTAGCACACAAATCATTGCTATTTTCATGCATTCTGTTCCTGTAACTTTTTTCCTTAACAACTGTACGAAATTGAGCATTCTTGTAGATGATAATTTCTAATGAATGAAATTTGTTAAATGTTTTGTCTTTCTGTTTAGAAAACGTTGTTAGAAATGAAGAAATAGTTTGTCACAAGTAATTTCTTCATTGCCAACAATGTTTTCAAAATCAATGTTATTTTTGGGGTGTCTAAAAGTGATAATGTGTAAGGAAAGATTAAGCATTTTCTTAACATGAAATAGGACAAAATGAATATTTAATGTCATACAAATGTCGATTGGTGCAATTTTCAAAGTATAAACTTGTGTGCCCAGTGTAGACGATTCTAGCAGGTTTTGAGATATCATTACTGATCAGTACTATTGACACATTATTTGTGAACAATATGTCCAAATTTCAAGTGAGACATTTCAGTTTGGGAAAAGTTATTACACTTTTTTCCCTACCCTTTAAAATTTTCCAAAACCGAGATACGAGGTTTTGCATTTACAACGACGTTATACAGCATAGAAAGCATTGACAGAAAAAGATAAAATGCTTGTTACCAGCATTTCTTATTTTCTCCCAATGTTTTCAAAATATTTCTCTACCAGGGACGTCAAACAAAAGCATTTTGTCAGAGAGAGCTAATGGAATGTGAGTGATGCTAATAGATGGTTTATTAACAACATAAACATTAGAAAATATAAATATTTGAATTTTGATGTCGAATGATTCAGTGATAGCGAGCTGCCTTGCAAAACAGCGAGTCGTATATTTTCAACCATTCTTTAACCCATTACCAAACGACAAATTGTGGACTGGTCCAAATTCAAAGATGTTGCAGACGACAATTTGGGGGAGTCAAAAAGAGTCAATGTATGGTAATGGGTTAAAAGACAAACGCATAGATAGAACAGATATGAAAGGGTATTAGACAAGACGAGAAATTCAGTATTAAGTTTCATATACTGTTTTTGAAAGGAGAAATGTTGATTCATCTAATTTCATCTGCATTTTCCACAGTATTCTCTGTGTGGTCCTTCAAATCCAGGTACTAGGAAATAATAATTGGAATGACGTTTGCTATAACAATATAACCCTTTCCAAAACAATATTGATGGTCATCAAGTCTTCAAATTTTCCAGAAAATGTTCTACTAGGATTTTCAACTACTATGTCCCTTCAAAAAGAGACGTGACAACCAGTTATTGTTTGAGAAAGAGTTAAGCAGATGTGTCGTAAGCAGACGCAGATGCAAATGGCAACATATGTATAACAACTACGCATTTTGATCTTTCTGTGAAAAGATCCAAACTAATGCAAAATCAGAAATTTAATAGCAAAATTCAACGCTTTCAAAAACGAAATTATTACACATAATCAGATTGAATATAATGACACTATTTCTGACATTCTATGAACATAGATCTACTTTTTTACAACATGAACGCGTTGAAATTGCATTTTTTTATGTTTTTCTAAACTTCTCAGACAGAAATGACTGTGAAAACCAACCAACCAGTCTTATTCCAAGTTTTCTTCAAGAATTACACAAGAATCCATCTGATTGGCCGAGACATAGGTCTCGTCCAATCAGATAGCTTCTTATTTAATTTCGCTTTGGAAAATTTAACAGTTTAGAAATGTTGGTGAATACTGTTTCTAAACGTGTAAGAAAAGCAAAACGTCAGTGTTGTTGCATATCCTCGTAACTCCAGCTTTAATCAAGCTGGAGTTACGAGGTTTTGCATTAACACCGACGATAAAAAATACTTAGAATGGCACTTACCCAGTAAATTGACTATCAGGACCAGCAGGAGGGTAGAAGTACGCTCGATACATCCCATTGCCGTTGCATTAAAACACTTGAGATTCACTTTAAAACATTAAACACTATATCTGATATTTATAACAATGTGGTAACTCCTGCCTTTGGGAGAGAGCTGTTTAAAATTCAGGCATTCTGTGCAAGATCAATATTTTTTCGAGGTTGCTAAACGTTAATACTCTTAGAAATCACTTATTAAGACGTAACATCCTTTGTTGTGTGTATTTATTGAAATTGACGTTAAATCACTGCAGCTGATGATTAAACAATGTATTTTCCTACAGACTTGTGGCAAACGCTTTGCAAACTGTCAGCATCATGAATAATATGGCTGCAATTTTCAACGCCACAAAAAGTTTTTTGTCTTTTAAACTACAATTCTTTACTCCAAAGTTTTATGTTGTATGTACCCGTCTGTGAACTTCACATCACTTCATCTGATGATCACGACAAAATGTCCCCAGCTACAAGTAGTTTGAATTGAAGCTGTTTTCAAAAACAAGCATTTTATCCACGGTCAATGTATACTTTGACTTATATGTCACGTCTTTAAATTCAAAGTCCTAAGTTGTGTGTAATCATTGGAATCGCCCAGAAAATATCAAGTCACTGCAATTGATAAATATAAAATGTATTTCAGAAATCCAAGAACGAGTGGCGTTTACCCTTTCCCAAACAAAACATAGTTTTGACGCTGAAAACCAACATATCTCCAATGAATTTGTCTCAAAGTTTTATGTGCTGCATTGTACTGCATACTGCTTCAAATTGGAAAAGTCCAAACATTCTCTGTGTTTGGAAGGACGGTTGACCTTTCCCGAACGGCATATATCTAGGGTAGCCCAATTCAAAAGCTGGTGCAGACGTCAAAATGGGTGTAGATTGTGTAAATGTAGCATAGAAAATATTAAGACAAAGGTAGAAAATGTTGATTAGCAGCATTTTCTTCCTCTACATCAGAAACCTTTTTTCGTTAGGGACGTCCATACCAGGTCTTGTTTGGGAAAAGATAAGAGTACTTTCTGCACACTCGATGCAGTTTTCGAAGCTATAGATAAGAAGCGTAATGATAGATCTTGTTTCTGTTATTTACACTCGCAGTTTTCCCGGTTGTAGGTAATCATTACCTATCGTCGATAACATTCTTCATCCCTTTTTCAAATGGAAAAAATGTAGCTATACTATTTAATTTGGAAGGTGTCGAAGGCGACACAATTGATGTTGATACAGAGTGAATTTGTGTGCAATACAGAACAGAAAATATTGAGACAAAAGAAGAAAATGATGATTATCTCAATGTTTTTCTAAGCAGCCTCCTTTATTGGGACCATGCAAACCAAGTCTTGTTTGGGAAAGGATTAAACACAGGAACTGATTATTAGCGTTGTATTTCTCCAGCCTAAAGCGCCATCTTAAACCGACATTGCACATCATCAACTGCGTTCAAAAAATGTCGTAACTACAGCTCATTCTAACTGTACTTACGACGTTTTCGAACATAACACACGATGTTTTTTGCGCACACTTAAATGCAGTTTCCATTGTGCATGTTCGATTCAGTTTGTCGACGATGTAAAAAGTCGAAAATGATCTTTTCATTCACGATCATTTCTAAACGGTCTAAAACAAATAAGTTGTAGGTACTCACAACTATAACCCCTATAACACTTTTAAAAAATGGCAGAGGCAACGAGTATTAAATTTGTCCTGTCCTGGGGCTGGATCTTTAAATACACGCTGCAGAGGTACATGAATTTTTTCCTGTGTTCCTATATGTTTTTCTCACTGATCTTTATATAAAGTAGGCACTATCAAATTTATTATTTCGACTCTAGATTCTATGGTGTAGGCACTCATAAGAAAAGTCTTAATGAAACTTTAAACCATTGCAATTAGTAATTATCACAGAGTATTTCCTATCTTCCTCGAGGCAAACGTTTCCTCAAATACAAGCATTTGTACACGATCAATAAAGTACAGGTGGTTGGCGAAGTGCTAAAATAGCATATATGCATGTAGAATATATCGTCGCTTTTGAACAAAAGCCTCGTAACTGCAGCTTGTTTTAAGCTGTAGTTACGAAGTTTTTGTTGAAAAGCATCGATATTTGCACTTTCGAAGATTTTGCATTACGCAGTTAGAATAAGAGAAAATATTTATTTCCCATATCCACTGTGTTGTAAGTTGTACGTTAGATTTGTGTAGTTTGTACGGAAGTTTTGAGTGGTCAATCAAAGATGGCGTCGGGGGAAAATCGTTAGAGGTAGGTGTCTTAGTTTTTCGTCGATAATTTCCTTAAATGGCCGTATCTTGTCTTGATACTGATATCATTGTACAGGAGAAATGTATACCTATTCACGGTGCTATATAGCCAAGTACCAGTGTTGTCCTATCGTACTCAGTCGTTGTGCAAAGACAGCCCAACACGGAAAACTTTTTTCGAAGCGAGAAAGTTGCCCTTTTAAGGATGATTACATAGTAATCAGCGAACTAGGGAACAAACTATTGCTCTAACTTGGATGTTTTTAACATGCTCTTTTCTATGGTTACCGTTATTTTACACACAAATGTCTAGAATGACCACAAACGCTGTGTTTACTAAATGGCCAAACAACGGTGTAGTCACAGTGAAAATATGCAGACACAACGGTGCAGTTTCTGTGTTATCTGTACGGTGTAGTTATTATTTTCACAACAAATTGTGAACGGTGTAGACTTGGTATGTTGTATAGGGCGAACTAGCTCTAACAGATAGCAGATCATCTGTTTTATCTCCCTCAAATACTTTGGTCTTAGAAAACTCAGATGAAAATGCCGCCATCCTCAAAGTAAATGAAAACAAAAGTTAAGAAAATATGTTTTCTCTTTTCTTCATTCTCCTAAGCCTTAAACAGTTCAATGTATGTTTGATTTAATTTTCGGGAGACATTTTTGTTATTTGTGATTGAATAAACATCTGACGGAAATGATAATCAAAAGGAATACCATCACAAAATATCAAATAAGACATACGATAACCGTCATTTTGAAGCCATGTTAAGTGCAACGGCAAATTTCTTGTTCATTCGTTCATTTGATTTGTAGATTCGAAATTTAGGCTCTGGCTTTGAATTTTTCTTTGTAACTGTTTTAATTGGTTATTACAATCAATTATTGTAATTAATGAAATGATTTCAACTCATGGAGTATGATAATTATTGATCGAAATGTATCTTGTTTTCAAATTGACCTCTCATTGAAAAGTCTGATTTTACCCAAAATAAAGGATTCAATCAACAAAACATAAATTATATTTTTGTGTCATAAACATTTGGGCATTTTTTTCGTCTTGTTCGACTTAAGTAAATAAGTCTTGAAAATAGAATTCTGGAACTGCAAAATTCATTTTGGAATTTCATACGTAATGAACTTCTTCTTCAGGACTGACATTTTTCTGACCAAGATTTTTTGGGCTCACTCATAAAATGTAACCATTTGCAATGAAAAAGACAATATTCTATTCGCCAAAACCGTTTGACTATTGGAGTAAAACGCATTGAAGTACTACCAAGACAGTGTAACTTACACACATCCATAAATAAATGAAATGCAATGTTTTCCATCGAGAGCCGACCTTCATTGACCAAAATAAACAAATACCAAGTTGATCAACGCTTCTCAATGACTTAATCACATCTGGGAACAAACTGTTCATTTCAGCCATTGTTTTCATGTTCTCGTGGGGAAAGAGAAGAGACCCTATCCGTTTCATCTGTTTTAGCACGTCCAATGGAAATATCAGGAATTAAGGTCGGGGCTTTTTGAACGACTTTATGGGGTGTTGAACTTCGTCATTTTTTATGTTCAGGACTCATGCATTCAAAACCGGGGATATCATCGATAGAAAGAATCTTGTTAACTCCAAAATCCTTTTTTCTACGTCGATGAGGTCTATCTTGTGTATTCTATGCTCGCAAATGGGGATGATGTCCTAGTCTGACTTCTTGATAATATCAGGAATAATACTAAAGTTCAGAGTTTTCAAATCTTTTTGACCTGTCTGATCATTGATCTCCCCCGCCCTGCGCACTTTTAATATCTGACTGGAATGGTCCTGTTCCGAATGCTTCACAACATTTTCGAAACTCCCTTCGAAATGACAGTAGTAATAGGTGAACAGCATGGAACTGAGAATAAAGAAAAAAATAAAACGGACGCCAGCAGATTATTGGTAATTTCTACTATTTGACCCTTACGGAATTGCTTTGACAAATAGCAAGGAAACTAGATTCTGATATATTTTGATTAAAGTATATTTTGTAGACATATTGTCACCTTCTTTGCTGCAAAGCATTTACAAGTCAGTCACATAAAAAATTATTAACTTAATTGTTGAAGAATTTCGGTAGTAATTGTAAAACATGATTCTCAGCCGTGAAAACGTTATCATTAAACATAAAAATATTATCATTCCAGAAATGATAAGTTCTGTATTACTTCAAGTCTACACCGTTCACAATTGCATTATGTCTACACCGTTCACAATTTGTTATGAAAATATAACCACACCGTACATAAAACACAGAAACTGCACCGTTGTGTCTGCATATTTTCACTCTGACTACACCGTTGTCTGGCCATTTAATAAACACGGTGTTTGTGGTCATTCTAAACATTTTTGTGTAAAATAACAGTAACCATAGAAAAGAGCATGTTAAAGACATCCAAGTAAGAGCAATAGTTTGTTCCCTAGTTCGCTGATTACTATGTAATTATCCTTAAAAGGGCAACTTTCTCTCTTCGAAAAAAGTTTTCCGTGTTGGGCTGTCTTTGCACAACGACTGAGTACGATAGGACAACACTGGTACTTTGATATATAGAACCGTTGATAGGTATACATTTCCCCTGTATAATGATATCAGTATCAAGGCAAGATACGACCGTTTAAGAAATTTATCAATGAAAAACTAAGACACCTACCTCTCATGTTGTATTGTTGTCGCCATCTTTGAATGACTACACAAACCTAACGTACAACTTACATCACAGTGATATCTTCCTATACCCTATGTTGTGTTTTCACTTTCGGTAATGTAAAAAGTTTTGTAAAACAAAGTAAGAAAAGTTTTCTCTGCTGAAATATATAAAATAATAATTTTTTAGACAACAGGTATTCTTTTTGTCCATTTCTCGACTTTCTTAAAAATGTTACAAGGCGTTTCCGTTTTTTAAGAGTTTTCTCTTTTAGATCTATACTTTATATGTTTAATCGACATTTCTGTATAAATGATCGTCCATGCCATCGGTTTAAATGAATAAATGATTTTGACAAATAATAACACTTTCCCCAATTTTGCTTTCCGTGAAATGTCAGTAATGGGAAAATACAGCGGAATTGACATGAAACATACATCACATAAAATATCCTCCTCTAATAATCACTTCATGTCACATGTAAATCTGACCTATTTGCCGCTGTATAATAACATTTTATTATTGCAAAGTAAGATAGTCATTCTAACATTCATCGCAAGATGTCAGATATTCAATAAAAATCAAAGATTGGGACCGGAATGTGCAGTTTGATCAGAACCCAACGTTAAACAAAGGTCAACATTTAGACCATGTCATGTCGAACTTAAAATATTTCGATATCCATAGTGGACAGCATAAAGCAAAACAATGGTAAACCCTTTCCCAGACAGCAACCTTTCACGAAAATCCAATTTGAAAGCTGATGCTGACGACACAATGGGTTATGATAAAGACAACATTAGTGTTCAATAAAGCACAGAAAATATTAACGCAGGAGAAGATGCTGATTATCTTTTGTCCCACTTTTTCCCAAGCCTACTTTCTTAGCGACATCAAAAATATTTTGGCGAGGAAAGAATCAACATGATGCCACAAAAATAAAATTCACAGGTTAAACGAAAATCAAAGTAAAGACTCACAAACATAGGCCTACAGATTTATTCACATCCTATCAGTATTTTTCGTCCATTCCATACTGTTATCATTACAAAATTTGATTCATTGAAGTCCGCCAGTCAATCTTTAAATTTAAAAGGTCATTAAACCTTACCCGAGAGTACATTAAAAAGAAACACATAAGTCCATTATGATTACAACAAACTCATTGTCGAACTTCAGCATTATTCACAACTAGAAAATGGATTCAGTGTTCAAGTTTATCGGATAGAACTTCGTCGGCCCCTTAGGAACTCTTCATATCGAACAGATATTGCCATCGATGAATAATTATGAAAGTCTATTAATCTTAAGGTCTGTGTCAATCTTAAGTGATAATACGTGCTGACAAATTTAGAAAAAATAAGGTGTGCAAAGCTGAGATAGTATTAACAATTTTTCGCTGCTTTTCTGCAAAACCCACGTATCTGCAGCTTAAAACAAGCTGCAGATACGAGGTTTTCATAGAAAAGCGACGATTTACCGATACAAATACGAGAGTCAGATTCAATTAATGAGCATTATAAGTAAAGCATATCTTGTAACACGCTACATGATTTCCAATATGATAAAGACGTAATGCAGACTGATCTGGATCAATATTTCCTCTGTCTAAATAAATAAGAACGTATAACCCTTTCCCAAACATTAAATATTTGGACTGTTCCTATCTGAACGCTGTGACAGGTGGTGGTTATCAGCATTTCGTTCTTTTGTCTCAACGTTTAACCAAACTGTTTGTATTGGGGTCACCAAGGTAAACATACAAAAAGGGAACTGAATTCCACAAACTTGAAACACATGAATATAATGAAACTAATGATGAAAATTAAAACACCATTCAGAACGTATTTAGTTTGTATGATAAGTTCAAAATCGTTACAATAAACCAATTATTACCAAATCAACTACTACGATTTTATTTTCACAGATAGCAATGATTTATTCGAGTCTACAGCACATTATTCGAAATTGTCATTCTACCACACCGGAAGTTAACCCTTTCCATAAAAAAAGACCTGATTTCGACGTCCTTGGAAAAATAGGCTTGGGGAAAAATTTAAACAATAAAAGAAAATGCTGATAATCAGCATTTTCCCCTTTTGTCTCAATTTTTCTCAGCTATTTTGTATGTAAATCCTATCTTATCGACAGCAACTTTGACAACTGTCACTTAAAAAGTCCAATATTTTGTCGTTTGGAAACGGGTTAATAATATTCACGAATTTCGATCAACTGAACATAAACCTTATTTCCAAAGTCCATATAATGATAACAGACCTATTGTGGTGTTACAGCTGTATTAACGCGGCTAAAAATTGATTCATTGAAGTTTATCGGATAGTGCTTCAAGTCGGTCCCTTATGAGCGCTACAAAATCAAATAGATAATGCAGATGCATTGTTTTAATGGACGAATAATTGTGATGAGTCTACATAATATATATATAATACATAATAAGATATTATCTTTTTATTATTGAACATTGAACATTGTCGCCATAGAAATCATAGAAAATGGAGAAAGGAAACTCTTTGAAGCAAACGTCGAGAAACGCTCGATAACTCTCTGCTAAAATTTTCCGGTGTGACAAAAACCAGCTGATCCAAGTGCATATGCGTCGAGTTATTTTCATTCACATGAGCATCAATTCCGATTATTTACATGCTTTTGATTGTATTGAATAGTAAAATTAAAGGTGAAAAAAGTATCAGAAACATTGAAATAGTGAAATGCCTACCAGCATTTCTCTTTTTCCTTCCATAATGTTTCTGTTATATAAAGTAGACTAAATTCAATTGAATCATCGTAAAAAAAGGTCCGATTATTGGACGATCTCTACCATTCATGGTTGTATTATGACGCAAAACACAAGCATTTCGGCAAGTACCTTTTTTTTATTTTGAATAAGAAACTGTACATAGGGCTGTAGTCACGTTACGATATGGCGCATATCAAGATTTTACCTAAATGTAAATAAGGGAAACTCTAAAGTTCTTAATTTTTAATACAATTTTGCATGCATTGGTTGGAATCTTGCAGAGGTGAGACATCAGCAAGATTCCAACCATCGCATGCAAAATTACAGACGTTTGAATTTCGATATTGTAAATGGTCAATCTGGTCGCTCTTTCACTTGATCCCAAATTGACATGACGCCAAACGCACGTCCATTTCGCAACGTGTATAATCAAGTATCTGTTCCGTTGGTAATTTGAAAAGCATTTTAGCCCCAATTTATCCCCAGAGGTTTGAATTTCGATACTGTAAACTGTCAATCTGGTCGCTCATGCACTTGGTCCCAAATTCACATGACGCCAAACGCGCATCCTTTTCGCCACGTGTAAGATCATGTATCAATTCCATTGGGAATTTGAAATGTTGATCTTAACCGTTTACATGTTTATAATCAAACCCAGCGTGTTTCTGATAGGTTTTATATTCGATACGATAACAAAATGATCTGGCATTCGTATACGTGTGTGCACTGTACAATGTATCTATCGGAAGTGTTGATTGCAATCCTTTTACACACTTTCCCAACAAGATCCTGGTTTTGACGTCCCGAGTAGAAATAGTTTGAGAAAACATTGAGAGAAATGAAGAAATGGCTGATAATCAGCAATTTTAACTTTTCTCTTGATATTTTCTGTACAATAACAGACATATTTTCTACTTTTGAATTTTATATTGTCGTCTGCAAGTGCAACATCTTTCAATCTAAAAAAGTCCTTTCTAGAAAGGATAAATACGTCATGATTAATACCAGATGCGATATGTATACCATAAAATGAAAATAAATTAAAAATAAAAAGATATTGAAATGAAACGTTGTCTCAGTCAAATTCCACAATAATTGTTAGACCTATGAACTCTCGTAACAAGAGTTGTCCGCGGACAACATAGCGCACATATACGGGGCTTGTCACAAAAATGTCAAACTCCGAGATAAAAGTCAGAAGGTCAAAGGTCATGGTAAAAGATGAAGTCTTAGCAACATGTACCGTATGCATGAGTAAAATATCAATGCTCTTGTTGTTGTTGTTGTTGTTGTTGTTGTTGATGATGATGATGTTGTTGTTGTTGTTGTTGTTGTTGTTGTTGTTGTTGCTTTTTTCCCTTAAAGTTTGTCAAAACCAGATCCCTGTATTCCTACGGCCGCTGTGCGCTGTGAACATCTTCATGTGAATTTGAAAGTTAGTACATAACAACTGGGTGGTCCGAAACATACTTCTCGTTCAATCATATGTCTCGTTACTTAGATAACGTACGGAAAACATGTTCTTAAGTTCGTTTGTTAAGCGGGACTCAATGAATATTTTTGAGTAAATTTGCGCACGATAATAACTCATTGATCTCAAATATGGATTAAAAACCATGCCAAATAAACGGGAATCTGTGTCGTCTATCAGTCTTCTTTTTTTGCTAACCAGTTAAGGATTGCAAAATACAGAAACACACTCAATTTTGCATGAGCTTAAGTCAACTAGAAATTGTTAGATGTTATCAATACATATTAATTTAAAGCTACTATTTCCCAGATTTGGACCCAAAATTGTCAAATACAAACGAAATGTACGCTTTTTAAGCTTTATATGACCTGATTAAATGATTACGAGAAACTATTGAAGCAACGACTCATTTTTTCGCAATTTGATACCAAATTCATGAAGCGATGTCGAAAGTAGGTCAAAACAGTAGGGCATGCGACTTTCTTAAATGACGTCACAACATACATGATGACGTCATATTGAAATTTAAGTATGAATCTCGTTTGAATCATGGTCCGCGCTGTATGCGCATGCGCAACAATTTGAAAATAATTCTAACCCCATCAGTGATGGGGTTGAATTTAGGCTTGGGTTCTCCCTAAATTCAGCTATCTGTCTAGTAATTTCGGCTCATTCTCTGTCTGAATCGCATATTATTAACCATCCCGAGGTGGTCAACACAAAAGTTTTGCATATTTTTTCAAAAAATTTCATTTTTTGCAATTAGACCATCTGTTACCGTCGCCCTTTAAAACACGATTAGCAGGATAAGTGCACTCTTTCCTACAAAATGCTTTTAAAATTTTGTCTATAATAAGATGTTATCTATGATGACTACCTGCGTTTTACACGGGTGGTAAACGGAGAAACTAGTTCCAAAAGGAGTCAATGGTATTTTGTTGCCTCGTGACATCCGGCTTCTTCCGAGGTAGTTGCATGGAGCAAAAATCTGTAATCAAAGGCAGGTCACGAACACATTTTTCTAAAATTATTTCTTTTAAAGCGAGTTTTGAGAAATCCGGCTATGTTATGATATGAAAAATTGGTCCAAGTTTGTTGTGCACGAGAATATACTGTGTTAATAAGAGACAATCGTTGAAAAATATTTCAAAATCGAAAGTAAAAACTGCTGAATCTTAACACGGGGGTTTACCCACCACTCTTCTGAAAAATATCCCTTCAATATATCGATACAACATGTACATAACTTGCTAGCACAAAGTAAAATGAAATATCACAGAATTGGTTTGTTTGTTGTTCGTAATAACAGAAATATGGCAAATTCTGGCGAGAGCAGATTTTACCTTCGATTTTGAAATGTTTTTCAACGGTTGTATTAAAATTCTGCTTACTAACGCCGTATATTCTCGTGCACAACAAACTTCGACAATTTCTTCATAATACAGCATCGCCGGATTTTTTTTTTTTTTTCAAAAACTCGTTGTAAAGAAATGATATTAGTAAAATGTGTTCGTGGCCTACATATTTTCGCTCTATGCAACTACCTCGGTAGAAGCCGGATGTCACGAAGCAACAAAAGACCATTGACTCTTTTTGGAGCTAGTTTCTCCGTTTACCACCCATGTTTTAATGGGATGGAGTATGTGTGAAATATGTTTGTAAACAATCCTTGAAAATACAAATACCATAAGCTAACTTACTGTGTTTTGTATTTTATGTATGCAATATACTAGTAATGATTGTGTTTTCACTAGTTAACTATAGCCTTATCAATATTCTTCGTTATTTTATTAAAAAAAATCATTTGAGGTTATTCTTGTTTGAATAAGTACAAAAAGTTATTATAACATGATATCTATTTAGATCGAATCCCGTTGGATAGCTTATATTTACGATTAGAATGTATGACACAAGTCAAAATTTGATCTTTATCAAGACAGTATACATTTTTTCCATTTAAAATTGTCACTGTATTCAGTCTAACTTTTCATTCTACATGCCTCTTAGTACGAAAATGGGCCTAATATTCGCAATTTAATGTTGGTGTGTGACAATTATTTGATTTCAAGTATAACAAAGAAAGCTATCTCTGATATCATTTGGAAATTTCCAATGTCTCGTCTATAAACGAAAGAACAAAAACATTGGAGAAGAATTTGTAATTTCTTCTCGTTCTATGACTCATGGTTTTGTTTTGATGATTATGAAATTATTTACCTGCATATATTTCCTATGAAAATAGTGGAATTCATTAAGTACCAAACGTAAAAAGCTTAAAATACAGAACTTTGAAGAATTCCTTTCATTGTAATTGGTTAATTGCTCAAAGTGAAAATTAATTGCAGAACGTCGTTGGCTGACCGAAATACAGTAACTACATATTGAATAGGCTGTAGTTACAGCGATTTGATCAATCCTCGATTACTTCATGATTCCGAACATATGCAGAGATTAATTTTATAGAGTACTTATTTTAACAGTACAACTGCCCTTAGCCTCAGCAAATGGTCTAAACAAAAGCAAAAACACCAATACCGTGGTTAACGTAGCTCACCTATACGGGATCTTATCACATACAAGTTCAGATTCAAAGGCCAAGATCATGAGGTCCAAAATTAAAGGCATACGCAGAAGTTTTCAAATTGTAAAATACCAAAGCTCTTACCATATTAGAGTCTAAGATAGAGGTCAGGATAAAATGTTTTTCTGCGAAAAGCCGGTCAAAGCCAAAGTCAAGGTCACGATATCAATGACAATAATCCCAAATGAACGGTCTTGGCGGAAGGTATCTATTCCTGAAGCATCTATCTCTACCCAGTGCATTCAGGTAACCAGTTCAAAGGTCGTGGATCAAAGAGAAAGGTCTTGGTGGGAAGTGTCCATGTGAATGATCAAGGCCTGACTATATAAGTATAATCTTTATTTCCTCCAAGTTAATGAAGATTTACAACGACAATTAGAACAAATCGAACAGAAATATGTGAATTATGAATTATATTTTTTCTAATATATCTCTCAACTCCAAGTTTTTGCTGCCTGATGAAAAAATGAAATCAATTTCGAATGGCTTGAGAGACTAGACCAGAACCATTAATTTCGACCAGATTAGTGAATAAGCTGCATTGTACTTACGGATTATGGATGTAGATAGTCTAATTATAGACAAAAATGTCAAACATAAACGTATCTTATCCTAAAGGTCTTCGTAACATTTCAATAACGAAGGTTTGATTTTCTTGTGGCTGTAAACGAAAGGAGATCACCATGCAGCAAAATGGATGGGTCAGTAGAAACACCAATTTACAAGTATACTAAATATTTTTATACAGACAGTAACATTTCTTGTTCTTATCTCCCATTTATCTTATCTTCAACCATTGATTTTTATCTCTACGTGTTTATAAACATTTTAGAAGTTCCATTATACACATAGCCTTTTTCCTATCAAACTTCAAGCCGCGGACATGGCGCAGTTGGTAGCGCATCTGCCTCTCATTCGAGAGGTCCCAGGTTCAATATCCGGCTGAGGCAAATACCCTTACTGACAAAAATGATATCGTGAACCTGTGTGGGGGAGCAGTTGTAGACTCGGTAAGGGTGTGTGGAAGTACTGGTATGAAAAACGACAAGAATCCATGGTTAGGTGCTTCAGCCGCCGCGATATGACCTTAGTAATTGAAAACGGTGTAAACCCCCACTAAACCAAACCTACCAAATTTCAATTAAACAGTGCGATGAGAATTTCTAGTTTGTTTATGTCTGTTCAATACTTTAAAAAATATGTGCGATAGAAAAGCTACAATTTGCTAATCCACAGCAAACTGTAGTGAGTATGTCATTACGAGACTATGTACATTGTACTTATCTGTCGGAAGGAAATGAAAGCCAAACAGGTGCTCCCTGCAAAAGGCGTCTGACGTATATGATAATGCATTTATTTTAAATCCTTTCAAGCGGTCCATCGCTACCAAAATGGTAGAACTAAAACTTATTACAGCTGCAGTTACGGCATTTTAATGCGTAACCCTCATTTACAGTTTTTGCAACTGCACATGTCAGGGTTTTAAATTCGGCATTTTTTGCGCTTGATTTATACTGTACAAATTATAGCATTAGTATAATAATGCTTTATGCTTTGATCATTTATAAAGAACGCTGGTTCAAAATACAAATTCAATCTTCTTACATCATATATATTACATTTAATGGGTTTTGCAAATAGTTTAACATTTCAAACAGTTAATCAAAGAATAAAACTTGAGATTAATGCATAGTTTACATGTTTATCAAATCACAATCCTCCATAATTATTCAATAAAACTGATACGTATTTTGACATCATTTCAACAGTCACAAAGCATTTCCAAATAGGAAACGATTTTATCCAGCTAATAGCGACGTAAAGTTCGGACAATCAATTGTATATCCGAAGGCTTTGTTATAATATCGCGTAACTACGGCTTGATTCAAGCCGTTGTTGCGAGATTTTATAACAACACCGACGGTTTATCAAACCATAACGTAAACATTGTCTATTTTGGCATAAATTTCAATGCTATTCGTACAGTATATTAACAGTTCCTAATGCTAGGTTCCCACTGCCGATCAAATTAACTCGACCAAACCCGATCAAGCGATCGAGGTGGGTCGGCAGTGGTGATCGGGATTAGTCGAGATGATCGAGTATGGTCTGCATCGATCGACAATCCTGCCAATTTGTTTTGACACGTCAAAAAAATCCGTATAGCGATCGAGTAGAAAGCACATCGGGAAGTTGTTCGAGTATCGATCGTACAGAAGATCGAGCTGATAGACAATCACTCGTGTAGAGATTGTGTGTGATCGAGTCGATGTCTTTTACTGGGATGGATTTGATTGGATAAACAGATGGAGCAGAAGTCGAGTTGATCAGGAAGGCGTTCGGAAATTACTCGTAAAAGTCGAGTTGATCGAGTGCTTCCAACTGCTCTACGCAGCGATTCAACTCGATCTACTCAATCGATTAAATGCCATCGATGAAACCCGATTTCTTCTCGATCTCTAGTCGATCAAACCCGATCTCTTTACTCGATTTGGTCGAGTGAACATATCAATCAGAGGTCGAATTGATCGGGTGTGGTCGAACATTCCTCGAGTACAAGTCGAGGTAATCGAGTGCACGTTCGGTGCAGGTCGGAATACAGATTATCAACCCAATCATACTCGATCTCCAGACCCGACTGATTCTCGATAAGGTCAATCTTCTACCCGATCAATACACAATCGCTTCTCGATCATTTTTGTACTCGATCGCACTCGACTATTTTTGCATGTCAAAAAAACTCGAGTAGGAAGCCCGAGCGATGCAAATCAATTTCAATCACCTTGACCTCCTCTGACCTTCCTTGCAGATTGAGCTCGACCTGTATTCGATCGCTTGATCGAGTTGATCTGATCGGCAGTGGGAACACTAGGTCGTGTGGAACTGAATGTGTACAAACAGCACTAGATCCCGAGCAGATTATCTTAACAGAAATATTGAAAATTATCGGAAACGGTAATTCATGTTATTCCCTGATTTAACACGTACGATTGAGATAACGGTATTTAATGAAAGAATACATTTATCGTTATATTTAATCAGATTATGGGTGAGCCAATAGCTAAAAGTAAATATACGTCACATTTAAATTATGTATATGTTTAAAGCGACAATATTATAAAAACGTGATAATCACAAACACTGCAGAAAGATTTTCATTCAGAACACCTAGAATAGAATCAGCTCAATCTGGTCGTGTATAGATCGAGATGGTCGGGTCTTGGTCGTGTAGGGCTCGAATTAAGGTCGGGGTGATCGGGTAGAAATCGGAAAGATGGTCGGGCTTCAATCGGGAAATGATCGGGAGTGCTCGGGTCGGGGTCTAGTTTGATCGACTACAGATCGAGAAGAAGTCGTGTACAGACATTTGGTCGGGCTTGATCGGGGAAATTAGGATGTCGTGTTGATCGAGTTGAACAGATCGGCACTGGGAACCTAGCATAACAGAGAAAATATCAGAGCGACAAATAAGAGGGAGTAACGACATTCTAGATCTTTTATTTCGAATCCAAAACCTATCTTACGGAGACTCTTTTGAATCGTTTAGATGAGACGGTTCCAATGTGAACACACATACTAGGTTTTGATACATAATAGATGGTACTTTGCGTTTTGAAAAGCAATCGTCCAACTTACTCGTAGCCCTTTTAAAAATGTTTCGTCTTTTTTCTGAATAAGCCATTGTTTTTACGATGCTCAAAGAAGAGATTACTCTTGATTAGATTGAGAGAAAAGATCACGAGAATGATGATGAACAACATCTACATCTGCGTTGTAACGCGAACAACCGATTACAAGAGGGCCAAGATGGCCCTGGATCGCTCACCTGATAGAAGTTTGAAACTTTCTCCATGCAGAACAAGACCCATCTTTTACATGACCTAGGTATCTCTAAGACAAGAACACGAAACTTAAGATGCAAGATTATGATCCAGCTGAAAACAGCATTCTTAATCTTTAATGATCAATATTTGTGGCTGTTAAAGTGAAAACCAAGTCGATAAAAAAAAACATCAATTTTGTCATAATCCAGGGCACATAACTCTGTTCTGTTAAAGATATTCTCATCAACCTTTTGTCGAAGTTGTTTTTTTGATTGGTCAATATCTATTGCTGTTTGAGTGAAACTAAAAACGAAATCGGCAATTTTGTCACCATCAAGGGCACACAACTCTGGTTTTTTTAGTCCGATCAATATGAAAGATGAAATCATATAAGATCTCATGATCACCAACATTGTGACCAAGTTGTGTCTTGTTTGGTCAATATTTGTGTTTTTGAGAGTGAAAATAAAGTCGAAATCGGCATTTTTGTGAAATTCAAGGGCCAATAACTCTAATTTTTCTAGTCCGATCAAGATGAAAATTTAGCTCATTCAGCATCTTATGGTTACCAATATTGTTGCACAAGTTTTGTCTTGATTGGTCAATAAATGTAGATGATAAAGTGTAAACAAAGTCGAAAACGGCAAATTTGTCAAATTCAAGGGCACATAACTCCAGATTTCCTACTTCGATGACACTGAAAATCGAACTCATTCATTATTGTACGGTTACCAATATTCTAGCCTAGTTTTGTCTTGATTGGTCAATATTTGTAGATGCTAGAGTGGTAACAAAGTCGAAACTAGCTATTTTTAATATTCAAGGGCCCATAACTCCTGACTTCCTGATCCGATCTGACCCAAAATTAAAATTGTCCAAAAGCTTATAGTAACACATGTTTTGACCAAGTTTGGTCAAGATTGGTCAATATTTGTGGATGCTAGAGTGGTAACAAAGTCAAAACTAGCGATTTTTGATATTCAAGGGCGCATAACTCCTGACTTCCTGATCCGATCTGGCCCAAAATCGAACTCATCTGAGAACTTATGGTCATACATGTTTTGACCAAGTTTGGTCAAGATTGGTCAATATTTGTAGATGCTAGAGTGGTAACAAAGTCAAAACTAGCGATTTTTGATATTCAAGGGCGCATAACTCCTGACTTCCTGATCCGATCTGGCCCAAAATCGAACTCATCCGAGAACTTATGGTAATACATGTTTTGACCAAGTTTGGTCAAGGTTGGTCAATATTTGTAGATGCTAGAGTGGTAACAACAAAATGTGAACAGACGGACGGACGGACGGACGGACGGACGCCGACGGACAAAAAGCGACCACAATAGCTCACCTTGAGCACTTCGTGCTCAGGTGAGCTAATAACTGGGTGACAAAACGTCGCTTTTCAACGAAAATCTCGTAACTGCAGCTTGTTTTAAGCAGGTACAAGTTTTCGTTGAAAAGAAGCGATGATCAGCTTTGGTGTTAAATTTCGCCGCCTTTGAACAAGTTCATTTAAATTTTAATGTTAAATTTTAATGTATGCATCGCCTTGGACATTGAAACAGTCAAGAGACCTGTGTTTATTAAAGGGGGGCCTGCTAGGCTGTCGAAAATGCAAATGGCACAATAATTACAAACCAGAAATAACGTATGAAATTACGAACCTGAAGGGGTAGATCATTTATTTCCATTGTTAGCACTCATTGAGCTTTATTAAGTATTAAAATCCAAGTCAATGAATAACGTGCGGGTCCGTTTTATATTGTCCTTGTTTTTGTTTTGTAACGGTTACATATGCCCAACCATCAAAAAGCAATTACGTCAGAGGTACGTCATCTGTGCTCATCGAGATTCAACACACTGTACAACAGGCTGCGTCGAAAGCCAGCGAAGACAGATTCGGCATCTGATGTCAGGTGCATTGTAGGTCAAATTATTTTACTTTTATAAATAAACGAACGTATCTTTGGTATTCTATAGTTGATAAATACGCGTATAAATGTTCAGTGCTTGTACAAAATAAACCTTTCCATGGATCCCTCGCAAATAAGGTCACAGTCATCAACGCAGCCGGTTGTACGGTGTGTTAATACCGCGGGGTGTGTTTCGTTGACCTTGACCTCGTCTCGTTTTGAAGTAAAAATAGAATCTGTAAACACGCGTGTAAAGGATTGATCTATAGCAAAGGAAAGATGGTTATTCGCCGTGATTGAGGTTTTATGCATTGCAAATTGTTGGTCCATGCACAAATATGAGTCCCCGAACAGTTCGGAAGCTTAAAAACTTAGCATGGGTCCCTTTAAGATATTCCGTCCATCATTAGATAAAACGTTTTATGTAACTTTGGGTGTCATCCATGGCAACTGAAATTGAAGAAAGCATTCCTGGTCAATTTCCATTGCCGCGGATGATGCATTGAAATTGACAAGAGTATATCATCGTCAATTATCGTTACCACGGATGACACCCGAAGTTGCACGAAGTATTTGGTATCTAATGATGGATGGAATACGTTAAAGGGTTGAGATTATCAATGATTGCAAAGTTGCATGACTGTGTGATAATTGCACAATTTGTTTTAATTTCAACAATAAAACGACACTTTTGATGTTCAACTCTTTTGGGGGTCTCGTGAATGCACGTTCAAAGTGAATAGAAACAACGCGTATTTGTTTGTGGTTGCTTTATTTTTTAAACATGAAACAAACGCAACTCATGTCGACAGACGTTGTTCACGCCTTTAATTCGCGTTCCCATTGCCGACCAAATCAACTCGATCTACTCGATTGCCTAAATTTCCCCGATCAAACCCGATTATACTCGATCAAAAATATTTATACGACTTCTTTATTTCTTGTCGAATAATTCCCGATCATTTTTGCCGACCACGCTCGATCGTACCGATCACTCTTGCCGACCAAGCTCGATCAGTACTCGATCGCTTGATCGAGTTGATTTGGTTGGCAATGGGAACGCCGTTTACTTACGATTCAATCAAATCGAACAAGCAATATAGGACAGTTTTAAGTGTTTTTTGATTCCAGGGACCTTTCGTGATCGGGTTAAAGTGACGATTTGATTTAATTCACTCGGGTTTTACGCCGTTTTCAACTGATATGGTCATATCGCGGAGGCTGGAGCAACTAACTGGATTCCTCACCAGTACTACCAACAATATCCAAACCGAGCTTTAAGCTTCTCTCTCGCATAAATGATTCACACCCATTGGTGAGAGACAAATGACGTTTGTCAAATGTAAGAATGGATACTGGCCTAGCCTGGGTTCAAACTCACGATCCCTGGATGTTGAAGTGACGAAATTGTCGCTTATCTTTACCTTCATAATATTATTAGACCTTGAGCCACCAATAACCCCTGCTCCCCCCCCCCCCCCCCCCCCAGGGGGAATTTTGAAGGGTGTGATTTTCTGAAAGCTTATAACAAATGCTACAAGATGAGCGTTGTTTGCACTCTGGCCGTTGGGGCTTTTGGCTGTAACCCTTATCTAAAACCCTTAACCCTTTTAAATTTTTTTTATTCAAATATACAAACATTTATTTGGTCATATCTTCATTGAATTTTGGCCTACGTATGTCAATATGGTATCAAATGAAAGCTTATGACTTGCTCTTTCATTTGTAGTTATTTTATGCAAATAAGCTCATTTGCATATTCATGAATATTAATGATCTTCCTTAAAATTGTCATTTTTTGATTAAAATTTGGTTAATAATTTCCAAAACAAGGTGTTTCTGTCCATGGGGAATTTTGTAAACATGGTTTATCAGTAAGAACATCTTATTAGAAACATTTTGAGCGTTGTTTGCACTCTGGCGGTTGGGGCTTTTTGGTGTGACCCTTATCTAAACCCTTAACCCTACCAAATTGTTCATTAAAATTTTGAAAATTAATTTGGTCATATCTTGGTTGAATATTTACACACAGATGTCAGAATGGTATCAAATGAAAGCTTATGACTTGCTCTTTCATTTCAAGATATGTTATGCAAATTAGCTCATTTGCATATTCATGAATATTAATTATTTTTCCTAAAATTGTGATTTTCGACCAAAATCTGGTAAATACTTTCCAAAACAAGACACTTTTGTGCAGGGGAATTGTGTAAACATAATTAATCTTAAAATTAATCATATATGAAACATTTTGAGCGATGTTTGCACTTCGGCTATTGGGGCATTTGGCCAAAACCGTTACCTAAACCCTTAACCCTATAAAATTGTTCAGTCATTTCAAAACTTTTTTTATCATATCTTGGTTCAATATTGACCTACAGATGTAAGAATGGTATCAAATGAAAGCTTATGACTGTCCCAATAATTTGCCATATATTTTATGCAAATTATCTCATTTGCATATTCATGAATATTAATGACATTAATTAAAACTGTGACCTTTTTAGCGGGTATTTGGAAAATTTTTATTTTCTAAACGTTTTTGGTCATATCCTGATTGAACAGTTACTAACAGATGTCACTACGGTATCAAATGAAAGCTTATGGATGACTCTTTCATGTGCTATTATTTTTCCCTCCCATTAATGATCAGTAACTATTGCCCGGGAGTACCCAACATATATGCCAATTAGTTTATTTGCATATTCATAAGAATTAATGATTTTCCTTAAAATTGTGATTTTTCAACGAAAACGTGTTAAATACTTTCAGAAAATACTTTCAGAAACAAGGCGTTTCTGTTCAGGGGAAATTATGCAAACATGATTTATCTTACAGAACATTATAAAAATAACATTATAAGCTATGTTTGCACTTTGGTAGTAGGAGCTTTTGGCAAAACCCCTTATCTAAACCCTTAACCCTATCAAATTGTCCATTAAAATTTTCAATATGTTTTGGTCATATCTTGATCAAAAATTGACATTCAAACGTCACAATGGTATCAAATGAAATCTAGTGAATTGCTTGTATATTGGCAATTTGCTCATTTGCTTATTCATAAATATTATTGATTCTTTAAATGTTTGGGATAAAACCACATTTATTGTTGAAAATCCATAAAATGCATTCCGTTTGACAGTGCTAACGTATATGTTATATAGTAACCCTGTAATGTTAAGTACATAGTAGCCCTGTTATGTTTAGTACAATAAATGTTGATGATTCTTTGCATTAAATAGACATTCTAGTGTTGATCTATGTCGGTTTCCATTATGATTACCTAGCCAAACTCCCAGAGTGTAAGTAATTCCAAGATTGCCACCAAGTCTGATGTTAATCATTTTTGGTCAAATTGTCCTAGAACAGTGCAAACAGTAAGTGTCTTAATATGGGATTTCATATGCTGATCTAAACCAGGTTTTAGTTGTAGCATTTAAATGTCAGGAAAGTATTGAACTGAAGATATCTATGGCTATCGATGCCATCCTTGAAAACATATGCCATATTGAAAGATATTGTATATGTATCGCAAGGGAACTATTTTCAATCCATTGTGAGGTTATATACTATGCTGAAAGCACATATAAGACATATTTATAAGTTCAGAAGAATTTTAATGTACATTCAGCATGGGCTGTTGGTAGTATGGATCAGTTCACAGTTCACATCTGTTCTGATCTGATACAGACAAATAAATGCATCGTAAATGACTGCAATAATCTTTTGATCGCAATCGTTTATTGTCTGTACTCTAGCTACATACATACAGCGAGTACATTTCTTGATTTATGCATTTGATCCGTAGGCTTTACATATGGCACCCCAAGCTTAAATTATCTGAAGTTAAAATACCTCGATAGAGCACAAAGGAATGGTAACACCAGTGTCCCTGATCTGTCAGCCATATATCAAATACACTTAAGGCCAACAAATTGACTTGGCTATGAGGAATACACAAAGAAGGGCTCTCCAGATGGAACAAAATCATGCTGTTTTCTCAATGTGAATGGCAAAAAAATGGAGCTTGACAATTGCTTAACAATGTTATTCTGCTATATGTATGCAATTTGTCTACATTCCAGGATCTCTATTCAGCCATAAAAAATACAAGAATAATTGAAATGATAAATTTTATATGTGTATTAGAATAAAGCCCCGCATGTTAGACACCTTTGTATCATCATATGGCATTTAATAAAATGTTAATGTTCAAAGTCCTATTTTGCGGCAATTTTGGATTCATCAAAGGATAACATTTTATCAACTAAACTAGATATAAGCAAGAACACCAGTACAATACATGGAATCAATTAAACTAATTTGCACTTAAACAATAAAGATTTTAAAAAAATCAAATGGAAACTAAATACATACATTGATAATAAGATTTGTGGGAACAAAATATGATGGGTTGCACACTTTAAAATCTCAGTTATTTCCGAACAAAACATCAAATAGATCTCAAACAAGGCTAAGATGTTGTTAAAAGAGTGAACATGGATATCAGATGGTTAAAAACTCACGAGAAAGAAAAAAATCCCACCTTTTGGTAGGTATTTAACTTGAAAACAATCACAAATTGTAGACAAATCATTAATATACATGCATATGCAAATGAGCCAATTTGCATAAAATAACTGCAAATTAAAAAAAAGTCATTAGCTTTCATTTGATATCATTCTTACATCTGTAGGTCAATATTCAATCAAGCTATGACCAAAAACGTTTTGAAAATTCAAATGAAAAATTTGATGGGGTTAAGGGTTTAGATAAGGGTCAGGGCAAAAAGCCCCAACCAGATTGCAAACATTGCTCAAAATTTTTCTAATAAAATGTTCTTTAAGATAAACTATGTTTACATGATTCCCCTTGAGTAGAAACACAATGTTTTTGAAAGTATTTTCCAAATACCCGCTATAAAGGTCACAGTTTAAGTAATGTCATTAATATTCATGAATATGCAAATGAGATAATTTGCATAAAATATATGGCAAATTATTGGGACAGTCATAAGCTTTCATTTGATACCATTCTTACATCTGTAGGTCAATATTCAACCAAGATATGATAAAAAACGTTTTGAAATGACTGGACAATTTTATAGGGTTAAGGGTTTAGGTAACGGTTTTGGCCAAATGCCCCAACAGCCAAAGTGCAAACATCTCTCAAAATGTTTCATGTATGATTTTCTTTAAGATTAATTATGCTTACACAATTCCCCTGCACAAAAGTGTCTTGTTTTGGAAAGTATTTACCAGATTTTGGTCGAAAATCGCAATTTTAGGAAAAATAATTAATATTCATGAATATGCAAATGAGCTAATTTGCATAACATATCTTAAAATGAAAGAGCAAGTCATAAGCTTTCATTTGATACCATTCTGACATCTGTGTGTAAATATTCAATCAAGATGTGACCAAATTCATTTTTAAAATTTGAATGAACAATTTGGTAGGGTTAAGGGTTTAGATAAGGGTCGCGCCGAAAAGCCCCAACCGCCAGAGTGCAAACAAGGCTCAAAATGTTTCTAATAAAATGTTCTTACTGATAAACCATGTTTACAAAATTCCCCATGGACAAAAACACCCTTTTTGAGAAAGTATTTATCAAATTTTCGCCAAACAATGGAAATTTTAAGGGAAATCATTAATATTCATGAATATGCAAATGAGCTAATTTGCATAAAATAACTACAAATGAAAGAGCAAGTCATAAGCTTTCATTTGATACCATTTAGACATCTGTAGGATAATATTCAATGAAAATATGACCAAATAAGTATTGTAAATCTGAATGAAAAAAATGATAGGGTTAAGGGTTTTAGATAAGGGTTACAGCCAAAAGCCCCAACGGCCAGAGTGCAAACAATGCTCAAAATGTTTCTAAGATATTGTACTTTATGAAAAACTATGTCTACAAAATTCCCCCTGGGGGGGGGGGGGGGGGGAGCAAACATGTTTCTGGCCCAGGGACTATATCATCTAAAATCTTCATAACTCTACGTAGAAAGGTATGTTCAATTTCAATTTAACCATTATACCCAGACTTGTCCTAATTCAAAGATGTTGCAAAAAGTGAATGATAAGTTTCTTTTGCATAAGTATTGTCTTCGCTATGTACACAAATCCCTTTTTTATGAATGTCTACTTTGTCGTGTTCGGCAGCATTTAAAGTGGATCAGTCCCAACCTTTGCCATTAGGGAAAAGAATAAAATATGAACTCTTACGTTGCGTTGGTATTCACGTGCAAAGAAGATAGAGAGCCAGTATCATGTGATCAAAATTAATCTCATAAACCAGATACATTTCGTTAATCTGTCTGTTTCATCGTACATTTCGTTAATCTGACTATTTCATCACGGGGAAGTCCGCCACCTCGGATCGAGTTTCAATTACCGTAATTGGTTGGTAGTGCACAAGAATGAAAACAGACTTGGAAAACCTCATGAATAGATAATGTACAAACCGCCAACAAACTCTGTCGATTCAGTTGTGACACGGAAAATAGTGCTTGTCCAGAAAATGAGTCACTAGATGCCACCGAGACTGTGAATGATTTCAGATGGAGTGCTAAACGACAAAATTATATGCTTGTCCAATATCAAACTTAATACAGGCGAATTTTTTCTTCTTTCCCGTGTGGTTTCAAAGATTAACGATGCATTTGACGACAAATTCAACGATATTAGAGTAGAGTATTACATTTTGGCGGATGAACATTATAATATATAAAACAACTTTGTCATTTCAGATAGGTTTTCGACATGGATGGAAAATATGGTTCTTGCGAGCTGGTTCAAAGTCTTTGCGTGTCGAAACATTTCTCATTTAGCCCATTTTCTGTCCCGTTTTCTGTTTTAAAAAAATCCCTCTCTTTCAGATCGTCTATCGCCCCCTATAGACATACACAACCAAACAATCACTATTCAACCAAATCTTAATTTCGTTAAATATTCATTAATCAAGAAAGGAACTATGACATTAACCATGAAGCAGTGGGTCATGATACACTTGATGCAACCTGACCATAGTCAATTTAAAGTAAAAATGCAAACAATCTGCATGGAAATTTCACGATCAAAGTAAATAGTTCGTTTTTTTTTTTTTTTTTTTTTTTTTTAATCGAAAATCCATGTTTATTGCATTGGATGCCGCATACAATATTGCGTTGAATCTTTATAAATATCATCGATCATAATCGACCAATGTTTCCTTTATCTCGAAGAAATGTTGATATCGATAGCCAAATGTATATCGGCAGCAAATACATATTTTCCTCGATCAAAATGTCTATATATCCTTTTGTAAATAATTTTTATATCATTTAAATTTTATTTTCTGGAACCCCGTTTTGTCTTTTTGACGTTAGCAAAAGATCAAATTTTATTAACACACCCCTTTAAGTGGCGAAACCCGGATCATTCCATGAGTTTGAAACACAGGTGATGGGTTTAAACAGTTCGTGTTCACAAATTAGACACATTGGGAGAAGTTTACGTATTTAATAAACAACTTGGTGGTAAAGATGAATGTGGGCGGGTGTCAAATCAGTGTGGGGAAAATGTGTATAATTTGCCTGCCTATTCAAATTTCATTATTGTTTGGCAAAGAGAAGTAATTGAAAATGCTATATCTAATTCAAATAGAATTAAATCTAATCTGACAATATATTAAGATATTGCATGTATCATAATAATATTAAAGTATTTTAAGTGTACCAAGATAAGCATAAGATAAACATTTTAATTGCAAGATAACATGATTGTATAAAATGGTGAAAGAGATTTTAGAGGACAACGTCTACAAGCGGACCAAATCCTGCTTTGATGCATGCAAAGGTTTCAAGACAATATCGTAGGTAGACAAGAGCCGTCAGAGACGGGTGATGCTCCCCGAATAAGTGTTTATCACAAAAATACTATTTCATTTGGTCTCTAAAATCGGAGTGAAAATGGTTATACTTAACAAAGGGAAATAATTAAAACACAATTTGTAAGATTCTAACCAGGCGTTAGAAGAAATGGTTTCGAGCAGACTGAGACAAATAGACCAAAAGTCATCATACCTTTTCCCATGACAATTGTTTTGTGCATTGACTATAAACGGTGTATGGTCTACAACATCTGGTGTATGAATTTCCTACAAATTCCTTTAAATTTTGAAAATTAGATCAACATGAATCGCAGAAAAACTATATTAAGGTATCTTTTTCCATGACACAGCTTGGAATTCGGAAACAGAACAAGCAGATGACTGTATATTTTCCAGTAAAACCATGTACGAAGTTTCATCTAATATGGTCGAAGGGTTTTGGAGCATTGGTTTGGACAGGGTGAAAGAAAAAATTATGCAAAGCTATTATAAATACATTAACTACATGTAAGTCCCCTTTTCTAACGACATTTTTGTATAGATGGATTATAAACAGTGTAATGTCTCAATATGGAGCACCTAATTAATTACTTAGGTACAAAGTTTCATTAGAGTCTGACAAAAAGAAAGAAAGAAAACATAATTTCTACAATAAGGGGCTCCTTTTCCATAACGCTCGAATAGCAAAACGGAAAAAGTGATTTGTTTTAGAAATGTACCAGGAAGTTAGTAGGTGCATTTATAAAGTTTTATCGAATTTTGTCCGATGATTTTGCAGAGCGGACTCCGGACGGACGGACGGACAGATAGCGGCACGGGCGGACGGATGGATGAACAAACAGCGTGGCGACTATGTATATGCTTACTAGAAAAGCCAAAACCTTATACCAGATTTCCTAGATAGATGACAAGGCTCGTTATCGATGCTTTCCAAAACCATTTCAAAAGTCAGGCATTGCTAAGGAAAGGACTAATGATCAAATTAATCCATTACCGAACAACAAAATTTTAGCCTAGTCCAAACTCATATATACTAAGCACAACAATATAGGGATAATGAAACTCAATGATAAATAAAAATCAAAATTTTGAGTTTTTGGGAAGCTGTTATACTTTTTGTTATAACACTATTATTACTTTTGCTTTGTGTGAAAATATTGTGCAGTAACAGGTCGTTGATTTCATAACATAGGCCTAAACAATAAAGAGGGGTCAGCATCGAAAAATCACAAATGTGCCAAATTTGTGCATACACATGCGATTTCCGCATTTCTGGATGAAAACTAAACAGTACATATTCGCAAACAAGTCCATAGCTGTGAAAAGATGGCTCAACGGTGTCGTCTAACCGACCGCCAGCACTGGCAGAAACTGATGTAGGAAAGTCCGAGCGTCCAGTTAACCAAACTAATGTTGTATTGAAGATTGCTGTGCCACAAAGAGTATAATTGTGGGGTTGCACTGACCAAGCAACCAATCGGCGCGTTATTCCGTTCATTCGCTATCATAGAGGTTTTAAATTCGCTGATTGAAAATAACCGGCATCACCATACCGGGATCTTTCAGGACAACTTTAAACTTGCATGCATCCAAATACAGGGATAATCTCAAGAAACACAGATGGATTTGGACCCTACAAGTCGTATACGCAGTATTGACACTATTATGCGATTTTCGAAACAGACGGTACTGCTACATACGCCTGATGATTGACCAGTCTATAATAGTGCGACCGAAAACCTTTTGAATTTTTGTTCTTTAAGATGTTAAGGAACAAGTTTATTGAAGAAATTTGAGTATCTTTTTTAAATTTCGTGGTAAAATATTAAACCAATTCCGATATCCCTATATTGTTGTGCTTAGTATATGTTGCAGACGACAATTTCCATTGAACAAAATTTAACATTTTTTGGTCTTTCTTGGTAGAAAACATTGTGGGAAATAAAGAAATTGCTTGTGACAAGCAATTTCTTCATTTTCCAAAATGTTTTCCAAAGCCTTTTTTGTGGGGCGTCAAACAGCGTCAATGTGTGGGAAAGGGTTAACAGAAATGCAAATTGTACAAAAGCATTCTCCTGTTCGTGAGATATGATCCACTGAACAGAACAAATAAATTGTCGGGAATTGTCATCGAACGACTATATAATCAAACGTGCATGTGTCATGCATTCTAAATAGATCTCATATCATCAAAGCACGCGCTCATAAATTCTCTTATATAGTTAACCAATTGACTGTTATCATGGCTATTGTGAAATTTACGTGCTCTTGAAAGTGAACATGAACATAGATCAGGATGTATATATGGACTAATATTAGTTTGATCTTAACCTTTACTATTCCCTCTCTAGATCTAATTTATGTTTAAGACTTTCAAAAAAGGTTTGATTTTGACTTTTGCAGTATTAGCAAATTTTGAAACATTGGGGGATAAGAAAACAATACTGATAATCAGCATGCTCGCTTTTTCCTTTCAGTATTTCACGGGCTATGTTCTACACAAATCCCATTTTGCTCAACACGCATTAATCCTTGGCAGAATCTTTCATATGGGAACAGTCCAAATCCTCACCTTACCGTATCTGAAAGACTAAACACATACGAATGACTGGAGTTGCCCTTGGCATAAAAAAAACGTAGACCAATATTTAGTACCATTATGAACAAAAAACAGTTAACCCTTCTAGTCCAGGAGGTAGATGAGGTTTAATTGCGGTAAAAGCACCATACAACTTTTAGACTGATTCTTGAAGCAAATTGTCTCAGGAGTTCGGAAATGCGCGTCTGACGTGCATCCGCCTAGATATAAGGGGAGAAAATTGAGGTTAAAGTTGTCTGCCCCTGGATTTTAAGCCAAAAATGGAAATCTTACAAGGCATTTCTTTAAAGGCATTGATTTATTACAAATGGTTTAAAATTGGTAAATATATGCACATATCATCTCCATACATATTTTAATGATGTTTAATGAATGTTTTTGTTCCACAAAAATCCAAGATGGCCGCCAGAATGTCTATTTTTCGTAACAAAAAGGTGTTTTTTTTTAATTAATAAGATTTTTTCTGGGATGCATATACACTGATATGAATTTTTATGCATGTATTTAATAAATATAAACTAGGAAATTATCTCAGGAGTTCGAAATGCGCGTCCGACGCGCATCCGCCTAGATATAAGGGGAGAAAATTGAGGTCAAAGTTGTCTGCCCTTGGATTTTAAGCCAAAATGGAAATCTTACTAGGCATTTCTTTTAAAGCATTGATTCATTACAAATGGTTTTTAATTGGCAAATATATGCACAATTTATCCCCATACATATTTTAAAGGTGTTTTGTGAAAGTTTTTTATCCATAATAATCCAAGATGGCCGCCAGAATGTCTATTTTTAGTAACAAAAGGGTCTTTTTTTAAATAAGTTTTTTTTCTGGGACGCATGTATGTTGATATTAATTTTTATGCACGTATGTAATAAATATTGACCAATTGGAACTTAGCAATTAGGAAAAATAAGTTTTGGATAGTATTTGAATGGATTTTTAAGCTTAAATTGCATTTTTATGTCCTGAGAATTTTGCGAAAAGCGTTTCGATGCATTCCTTTTAGGGCATTGATTCATTACAACTGGCATTTAATTGCGAAAATATGCACAATTCATCGCCATTCATATTGCAATGATATTTTATGAATGTTTTTAATCCATTAAAATCCAAGATGGCCGCCATAATATCTATTTTTAGTAACAAAAAGGTCTTTTTTGAAATAAGATTTTTTTCTGAGACTCATACATATATTTATATGAATTTTTATGAATGTATTTGATAAATATTGACTTATTGTAACTTAGAAAAGTAAGGAAAATAAGTTATGGATAGTAGGAAAATAAGTTTCGGACAGTGTTCTAAACAAAGTTTTAAGCTTAAATTGCATCTACATAATCCTGAGGATTTTGCCAAAAGTTTTTTGAGCCATAGACAAACACATTTACAAACAGAGTTATTCTTTTCAATATACATGTGTATTATACATTGTATATTCATTTCACATAAACACTTAGTACGGATGTTTATAACCAAGAATTATGTTAAGCCAACATGAATGCCAAGATGGTCACCATTTTATGAATTCTGTTGTTTAAATGGGCTTACTCACGGGAAGTTTTCCTAATCATACAAAATCGCATTTTGTTGATGCAGGTCTGCATGTTATTGCTTCATTATCTGGCTGAATCACAATTAGAAACAAAGATTTCGAGAAGCAATGATAGAATACTGTATTTGTTACACAGAACCTTGGTATATTACCTTTTCCAGGATGTGGCCCTTATGAAGTTTTAAAATGTACACTGTATCCTATAACCTTTATAACATTATTTCTTTCTGTTTCCCAGGTACTTACGCTAACTGATATAATGCTGTAAAAATTGAAAGACATAAAAGGAGGTCAACATGACAAGAAATATAACCTTACATCTTGTCAAAAAATCATGACCTGGGGAAGTGAAGTCCTTTGATGAAAATACCTGATTAAAAGCATTAACGTGTGTGTCACTTAGACAGTCCAAAGCTAGTTTCAGTCTGTTAACCGATTCCTAGTTTCCTCTAAAACTCCTAAATTATGGGCACAAGTCCTATATTTTCAAGTACCATGTATACTCATATGTGCAATTCTCCTATAGTTTAGAAATATTTCCTACATTTTTTGGTAAAATTATTGTCAATGAATGATAAGATGCTATTTGCTTCTTTATTTTTCAGGTAAGAGAATTCAATTATAGCATTAACATACTGTAAAATGTTCTAGTGTTTTCGTCTGTTCATCAGCACTGATTTGGTTACCTACAAGGTTATTGAATAGGACATATACCTTTAAGGTGCCAATACAGATGATGAGGATCATGATATGCTGTGTAGTAGCCTACCTTCTGGATTGTGATGCTGTGGAACCGAAGGGGTTACTTTATTAGCTCACCGTAGCATAAAATGCTGAGGGTGAGGTATCCTGATCACTCACAATCCGTCGTCCGCCTGTCTGTTCACAAGTAAAAAAATAGTCTCCTCCCATACCATAAAGCCTAGAGTTTTGAAATTTTGTCTGTAGAATCTCATTGTATGAAGGCCTTCTACCAAAATGTTTCAAATGATTGTGGTACAATGAAATTTAACCATATGTTGTGGGACCAATATCAAATTTCATATAGACAAAGAAGGAAATCCTGTACAATCTACTACACTTGAATCGTTTGACCTAGGGCTTTGAAATTCGGTCTATGGAATTGTCTAATAGCACCCCTAAAGTTCTTCAAATCATTAATATGTTATAATGAAGATTTGCCCTGTGTTGTCAGAGACAAAAAATCTAGGCTTATTTTTACTCTGGCTTTTGAGGGCTTTCAAATTTGGAGTGCTTCATTGTCTGAAAGCCCTCTGCCAAAATGCTTTTGATTATTGTGCTATGTACAGTTAAATTGGGTCCTATGTTGTAAAATATCATTTTCTAGAACGAGACGGAGGAGCAAATCCTCGACAATACTTCTACTCCATATATGTTTGACCTACACCTTTGAATTTTGGTTCGTATAATTGTCTTATGGTCTTCTATCAAAATACTTGAAAGTTTTGTGGTGCAATGAAGATTGGCCCTTTGTTGTGGGATATTGTATTACATATGGAGGGCAAGAATGAAATCTTGTATAATCTTCTGACAAATGTTTGCCTGAAATGAAAATTGGCTGGAAGTTGTTGGTCTGGGATGAGGCAGAAGGCTTCTGATACATACAATCTCCTCTAAACCTTAGTGTTGTGCGATATATGGCCACCTCGACTTTCTTGTCTAGATTAAACACAAATGCATTAACATACAACAAACTAGAATGGATAAGAACTGTTGGTATATCACAAAGCTGTCAGTGGAATTATGGCCATGGCTGTAATATTTCTTTGGCTTAATATATTATATATATGTTTATTGAGATTTAAAGCCAAAATGGGCCTCTCAGAGCGCATTCAAATTGATTCTAAGGACATTTAGATTGTCAAAATTTTCTTGGGGGAGGACATTCATCCCCAAAAGTTCAGAGATGTTGTCTCTCATGTGCTCTCCCCACTTGTACCTTTTGCGCTTGTTTGAATCAGCATTTTCAATGCTGCACCACTTTCAATAATAGCTTGAAAGCCCATGTGAATGCTTGAGACAATAATACTTTACTTTAACTCCTATATTTTAACTCAAAATGGGCTCAGAGCTCCAGTTTTTCTTTGAAAATATTCCTATTACAACTCCCTTTTTTAGAAGACTTGGTTGACAGCATGTAGTTCCTCGAAGCATGTCTCAATTCTCAATTCTCAATTCCCAGACTTGTTTGATGATACCATGGGATATCTCGTCAGTTGTTACAGCAACTTCACTGCCATAAGGGGTTCTACACAATTTGCTCTAATGAGCAAGGGAAAGCTGGTCCATAGAGTACATCTGGTATATTCCCTGCAACCTGTGTATTTTGTGACTGTCCTGCCATATGTAAAGGCCAGTTCAAAAAAGAATATCCGTGGAAATGTGAAACTGAAGATGCAGCATTATATATGAATTATGTGTGATAAAAGATGATAAAAACTGATAGCAAAAATCAGTGATATTGGCATGATAGCAAAAGAAGTCAAGTATCACCAAAGCTGCAAGGAAACCTGCATCATGGCAAGGGTCTGGTTGAGGAAGCCTACTAGTATCTAATGGACAAAACACCTTCAGCTGATGATCATAATGTTAATTTACTAAAGAATCTCATTCAGGAATCACTAGTAGAGTGCGATGGAGCTGAATTCTTGGCATCCCTGAACAAACTTTACATCAGCTTCTTGGATGATGAAGCTCAACAAATACAGGTTAGCAGTCTTGGAGTAAGAATCAGTAAGTGTTGCCCTGATTTACTACTTTAGAGGTTTAAGGAAGGATTTAGAGAAAGACCCCAAGCATCTGTCTGAACCTGTAACAGTGGAAGCCCTTGCCAAATGCCAAGCAGATCCCATAGGAAATTTAATTAGATTCTTCAATGTGCTTTACACATGGTAAAAAGGTGCCCTTAGAGTTTAAGATTGCTAGAGCCTAACCACCCTACAGTTTTGTCATTTAGGAAAGTGTTAAATAATAGGGCTGCTTTAAGACTAAACCTCCTAAGTAGTCGGTTGTCTCAACAATTGAGCTGTGATCAAAATCAAAACTAGAAGGACTACCTTTCTCTGGCACATCATAGAATTGTGTATGATTTTGACTCTTCTACAGTGTTAGATTGCCCTGTAGAATCCCTTATGACAGTGAAGTTGCTGTAGCAACTGATGTGATATACCATGGTATCATCAAACGAGTCTGGGAGAATAATCGAAGCATATTTGGAGGGACTACCTCTGGACAGTCTAACAGACGCATATGTTTGTGTTTTTAACCAGGTTTTTCCGTCAAATGGTTTCACTTCCCCAGGCCAGCAGTTTTACCCAATATATACATTTAAAGTACAATTCCTTGACATGTTGACCTCCTTTTTTGTCTTTAAATTTTGCAGCATTATATCAATTAGTTTGTGTACCTGGGAAACAGAAAGATATATTTTGAAGGTTATAGGATACTACTCGTACATTATAAAACTTTACAATGGGCACATCCTGGAAAAGGCAATATATTAAGTTTCTGTGTAACAAAAATAGAATTCCATCAGATGCATTGCTTTTCAAATTTGTAACATGTAATTTATGATTGTGACTCAGCCAGATATGAATCAAAAACATGCAGAATTGAATCAACAAAAAGCCATTTTGTATGATTAGGAAAACTTCCTATGAGTAAGCCCATTTCTACAACAGAATTCATCATGTAATTCTAAATTAACCAAAATGGTTGCCATATTGGAATCCATATTGGCGTTAGAATATTTTTCCGGGTGGTTATAATTATCCGTTATAATTGATTATGCGAAATGCATATTCAATGTATAATACACATGCATATTGAAAAGAATAAATCTGTTTGAAAATACCATAATCTACGGATCGAAAAGCTTTACGCAAAATTCTCAGGATTACGAAAATACAATTTGAGCTTAAAATTTGTTTAGAATACTATCTGCAACTTATTTTCCCTACTTTTCTGTGTTATAATAAGTCAATATTTATTAAGTACATGTACATTCTTAAAGATTCATATTAGCATAATATATATGCGTCCAGAAAAAATCTTATTTAAAAAACAACACCTTTTTGTTACGAAAAATAGACATTCTGGCGGCCATTTTGGATTTTTTTTTTTACCAAAAACATTCATTAAACATCATTAAAATATGTATGGAGATGATATGTGCATATATTTGCCAATTAAAAAGCATTTTGAATGAATCAATGCCCTAAAAGGAATGCATCGAAACGCTTTTCGGAAAAATTCTCAGGACATGAAAATGCAATTTAAGCTTAAAAATCCATTCAAATACTATCCAAAACTTATTTTTCCTAATTGCTAAGTTCCAATTGGTCAATATTTATTACATACGTGCATAAAAATTAATATCAACATACATGCGTCCCAGAAAAAAAACTTATTTAAAAAAAAGACCCTTTTGTTACTAAAAATAGACATTCTGGCGGCCATCTTGGATTATTATGGATCAAAAACTTTCACAAAACATCTTTAAAATATGTATGGGGATGAAATGTGCATATATTTGCCAATTAAAAACCATTTGTAATGAATCAATGCTTTAAAAGAAATGCCTAGTAAGATTTCCATTTTGGTTTAGAATCCAAGGGCAAACAACTTTGACCTCAATTTTCTCCCCTTATATCTAGGCGGATGCGCGTCAGACACGCATTTCCGAACTCCCGAGACAATTTCCTAGTTTATATTTATTAAAAACATGCATACAAATTCATATCAGCGTATATGCATCCCAGAAAAAATCTTATTTATAAAAAAAACCTTTTTGTTACGAAAAATAGACATTCTGGCAGCCATCTTGGATTTTCGTGGAACAATAACATTCATTAAACATTATTAAAATATGTATGGAGATTATATGTGCATATATTTACCAATTTTAAACCATTTGTAATGAATCAATGCATTAAAAGAAATGCCTAGTAAGATTTCCATTTTTGGCTTAAAATCCAAGGGCAGACAACTTTAACCTCAATTTTCTCCCCTTATATCTAGGTGGATGCGCGTCAGACGCGCATTTCCGAACTCCTGGGACAATTTGCTACAAGAATCAGTCTAAAAGTTGTATGGTGCTTTTACCGCAATTAAACCTCATCTACCTCCTAGACTATTCCCAAACGATAAAAAATATCGTCGGCGGGGAGTAAAAACCTCGTAACTCCAGCTTATTCAAGCTGTAGTTACGAGGTCTTGACTCCCCACCAGCGATATACTCTTTTTTTTATTTGAAGTCTTCTGCAGGCCACAAGCTGGTGTTGAAAACGATATGCATTGTCAATATAAATCCTGTCATTTGAGCGCAGTAAGACAAGAATATTTAACCCTTTCCCAAACAGCAAAATTTAAGGGTGATCCAATTGAAATACTGCCACAAATGACAAAATGGAAGTTATTAAAGAAAGAATATGTGTAAAATATGGCAAAGAAAATATTGAGACAAAAGGAGAAACTGCTGGTTATCAGCAGTTTCTTCTTTTGTTTCAATGTTTTCCCAAGCTTTTTCAACCAGGGACGTCAAAACCAGGTCTTGTTTGGAAAAGGGTTAAGGTGAAATCGCACTATTGTTTAATATGATAACATTTTCTAGATATGTGAGCATGAAGCATGTAGGCCTACTTTAAATCGTTCGGAGACAAAATTGTCAAAATAACAGCAAATAAAAGATACTAAACGCTGCTCTTCATAATACGAATCTATATCATGAGTACAACACGCATTTGCTAATATTGTCTCTAATATATAGAAACGCATATGGTACACCCTGATAAAATGATAAAGTCGACTTCAGGTAAGTCGATTTGTCATGATAACAAAAGAAAATTAACTCTACCGGTTGTCTACGTAAACTAATCTTTCCGACATAAGTTAGTGCATCATTATTTTAAAATATGTCATGTCGACGTATGCTTTGTCATCTTATCCACATAATTTGTACATCGATCTTCCCTGACTTATCTAGTTTTAGTAGGCATGTTGATAAAAATCCTTTATTTCTTTCCTACATCAATATTTTTGTCAAAAAGAAACAAGTCGCATTCACGTGGTAATCAAGCATCTGGAATATATATTTCCACTACTTGAACATTTAATATCAGCTTTGCGTCATAACCTACGACGACAAAAAGCTGCTGTGTATACTGTTTCGTACCACAGTAGGATACTTACCGTCTGGCAAAACTGAAGATATGCAGCGTAAATTCTTTGAACAACTTTAAAAGCCCTTCACCCTAGGATCATTCCTGTCAAGTTTCAAGAAGATTGGTCAACTGGTTTGGGAGAAGAAGATTTATAAAGAATTGGCTATCACCCCTTTTTTCATGCTGTGGCAGCCAGAGTTTTTCACGGAATCAAATTTTTGAACAACTTTGAAAGCCCTTCAACCTAGGATCATTCCTGCAAAGTTTCAAGAACATTGGCCCACTGCTTTGGCAGAAGAAGATTTTTAAAGAATTGGCTATTACCCCTTTTTTCATGCCACGGCAGCCAGAGTTTTTGATGGAATCAAATTCTTTTAACATCTTTGAAAGCCCTTTACCCAAGGATCATTCCTACGAAGTTTCAAGAAGATTAACCCACTGGTTGGGGAGGAGAAGATATTTGAAGAAATTGTGGACGGACGACCGGACCGAATTCCGTGACCTAATTTTTGACCCCAGATGACCCAATTTCGAAGTTGTCCGAGATATGACGAAAATAAAGTTTCTGAGCAAAAATGAATACATTAGGGCAAAAATTGTGGCCTCTAAAGTGCACACAAGGTTTTTCTAACATTTGATCCCGTGACCTTATTTTTGACCCCAGATGACCCTATTTCGAACCCGTTCGAGATATAATGGAAATAAAATTTCTGAGCAAAAATGAATATATTCAGAAAAAAATGTGGCCTCTAGAGTGCACACAAGGTTTTTCTATGATTTGACCTTGTGACCTAGTTTTTGATCCCAGATGACCCAATTTCTACATTGTCCAAGAAATCATCAAAACAAAGTTTCTGACAAAATATTAGAACATTTGGACAAAAAATGTGGCCTCTAGAGTGCACACAAGGTTTATCTAAGATTTGACCCTGTGACCTAGTTTTTGACCCGAGATGACCCAATTTCGAACTTGTCCCGAGAAATCATTAAACTAAAGTTTCTGACCATATGATAGTACATTTGGACAAAAAATGTGGCCTCTAGAATGCACACAAGGTTTTTCTAAAATTTGACCTAGTGACCTAGTTTATGACCCTAGATGTTAATAAACTTCCTGTGCAAAAATGAGTACATTCGGACACAAAATGTGGCCTCTAAAGTGCACACAAGGTTTTTGTAAGATTTGACCCAGTGACCTAGTTTTTGACCCCAGATGACCCATTTTCGAACTTGACTGAGAAATCATCAAAACAAAGTTTCTGACCAAATATTAGTACATTTGGACAAAAAATGTGGCCTCTAGAGTGCACACAAGGTTTTTCTAAAATTTGACCTAGTGACCTAGTTTATGACCCTTGATGACCCAATTTCGAACTTGTCCGAGATATGACGGAAATAAACTTCCTGAGCAAAAATGAGTACATTCGGACAAAAAATGCACACAAGGCAGAGTTTGACGGACGGACGATGGACGACGGACGGACGACGCACGACGGACGCCGGACACAGAGGTATCACAAGGTAAGTCGACTTGTCACTCAATGTCGTCTTAAATTACTATAGATGTCTACATGATACATACAAGACGACTTCACATTGTCGAAAAACCGCCATCAACAACGAATATTGTCATAATATACGTCGACGTGACTTGTTTATATAAATAAGTCGCGATGAAATTGAAGTAAAAATCAATATAAAGACAAAAGTCAACATAATTTGATAAGTCGACATGGGAACTAACACCTAATATGATAATGTCAGTTTTCAATGACATGAATATATTGTCATGATCTGTACTTGTCGTCTAAAACAAAAAATGACAAGGCAGTTAAATCCGACATCTCGACCTATAGCAAGTCATAAAGCCATAAACAACGAGCATAGTCAACATAGCAGTTTTTACAAAATGCGTTATTATGTAGTTATGTCGTTTTATTTTAAGACGACAAGTCGAGTTCTGTTATTGAGTAATGATCAGATTAAGACAACAAATCGTGTTCTGTTAATACGTCATGATCAAATTATCATATTATTCTTTAAATTTTATGACAACTTGGTGTGATCATGTCGTCCTATAAGCACACATCTTCGCATCCAATGACATCATCAGGGTGTACCATATACGTTTCCATACTAATATGACAAAAAGTAGGCGTTCTCCTTGCAATTTCCAAACATGGCTAGTTGATGTCGTTCTACATGAAAATGAGCCGCGCGAGACAAATAGTTCCCTTCAAATTGAAACATTAAAACATCATAATGAGTTGACGTCGCACGCAGTTTTTCAAGAACAGATAATCCAATGTCAGGCAAGTACTTTTATTGTGAAACGCAAAAAAATGGTTTTGTGGTTCTGAGAAAAGACGCAAACATGTGTTTTATGGTTCCGAGAAAATACTCCTCCAAAATATATACGAGGCACGAGGGGTGCAGCTTTTAAGCAGTATTGACTTTTTGCAAAACTAGACTGATGAATAACGTTTAAGAAGATGTTTAGGCAAAAGAAGAAAATTCTGGTTACCAGCATTTTCTCCTTTTACATCAAACTTTTCTGTTGTATTTTGCATCAACATTTTAGCGGCTTCAAAATAGAATTGCCTTTTTTTGCTTTTTGGAAAAGTGTTAAGAACTTCACAGGAATTAGCTTTATTCCCAAAACACAAGTTCCATGAAGCTTTATGAACTCGTCGTAATTTGGTTTTATTTGTTTTTGTTATTGTCATAATCTGCCAATCAAAATGAGCTTCGCGTATTTTTCTTGTCATTCCTCATTTTAATATGGAAACGTATATGGTACACCCTGATGATGTCATTGGATGCGAAGATGTGTGCTTATAGGACGACATGATCATACCAAGTTGTCATAAAATTTAAAGAATAATATGATAATTTGATCATGACGTATTAACAGAACACGATTTGTTGTCTTAATCTGATCATTACTCAATATCAGAACTCGACTTGTCGTCTTAAAATAAAACGACATAACTACATAATAACGTATTTTGTAAAAACTGCTATGTTGACTATGCTCGTTGTTTATGGCTTTATGACTTGCTATAGGTCGAGATGTCGGATTTAACTGCCTTGTCATTTTTTGTTTTAGACGACAAGTACAGATCATGACAATATATTCATGTCATTGAAAACTGACATTATCATATCATAGTTCCCATGTCGACTTATCAAATTATGTTGACTTTTGTCTTTATATTGATTCATAACTCAAAAAGTATGTAAGGTACAATCATGAAACTTTACAGGTGGATAGATTTCATTATGGAGAGGTGCAGTGCACAAGAACCGTAACTCTACTGATCATATTTTTGGAGTTATTGCCCTTTGTTGATTTTCAAAATGATTATTGTCCGGAGCATAACTCAAAAAGTATGTAAGGTAGAATCATGAAACTTTACAGGTGGATAGATTTCATTATGGGGAGGTGCAGTGCACAAGAACCGTAACTCTGCCGGTCATTTTTTTCAGTTATTGCCCTTTGTTGATTTTATAACTTGATTCTTGTCCGGAGCACAACTCAAAAAATATGTAAGGTAGAATCATGAAACTTTACAGGTGAATAGATTTTATTATGGAGAGGTGCAGTGCACAAGAACCGTAACTCTGCCAATCAAATTTTTGGAGTTATTGCCCTTTGTTGATTTTTACACTTAATTCTTAATCTTGTCTATATCTCATGTCCTTTTACACATACAGCCTTGATATCTCACACATAGATGCCTCCTATCAACATCGTTCACATTTAACCATGATCTTGGACCTTGTGACCTTGACCTTGGAGTTTGACCTACTTTTAAAAAAATAAACCCGGCATATATCTCATGACCTTTTACAAATACAGCCTTGATATTTCACACATGGACACATCTTACCAAGACCTTTCACAATTGACCATGACCTTGGACTTTGTGACCTTGACCTTGGAGTCTGACCTACTTTTAAAAAACTTTAACCTGGCCGATATATCATGTCCTTTTACACATACAGCCTTGATATTTGACACATGGAAACCTCTGACCAAGACCTATCACATACGACTATGACCTTCGACCATGTGGCCTTGACCTTGAAGTTTGACCTACTTTTAAAAAAATTAAACTGGGCCTATATCTTATGTGCTATTACACATACAGCCTTGATATTTGACATATGGACACCTACGACCAAGACCTTTCACATTTGACCATGACCTTGGACCTTGTGACCTTGACCTTGGTGTTTGACCTACTTAAATAATACATTAACGTTGTCTATATTTCATGTCATTTTACATATACAGCCTTGATATTTCACACATGGTCACTTCCAACCAAGATATTTCACTTTTGACCATGACCTTGGACCTTGACCTTGGAGTTTGACCTACTTTTAAAAAACTTAAACTAGGCCTATAACTCATGTCCCGTTACCTATACAGTCTCAATATTTTACTCATGGACACCTCCTACCAATACCTTGCACATTTGACCATGACCTTGGCCTGTGTGACCTTGACCTTTGATTTTTACATACTTTTAGAAATCTTTAACCTAGCCTTTATCTTATGTCCTATTACACCTACAGCCTTGATATTTCACTCATAGACACCTCCTACCAAGACCTTTCACATTTGACCATGACCTTGAATATTGCAACCTTGACCTTGGAGTTTGAACTACTTTTAAAAAGACTGAAACCAGACATATATATCATGTCCTTTTACACCTACAGCCTTGATATTTCACACATGGACACCTCCAACCAAGACCTTTCACATTTGACCATGACCTTAACCTTGGCATTTGGCCTACTTTTAAAAACTTTAACCTGGCCTATGTTTCATTTTACTTTTACATATACAGCTTTGATATTTCACACATAGACACCTCCTACCAAGACTTTTCATATTTGACCATGACCTTGGACCTTGTTAACTTGACCTTGGACTTTGACCTACATCAAATGTAGGCCCTAAAGGGGGCATATATGTTTTACAAACATCTCTTGTTTTCATATGGTAGCTTCTATTTGAGTAAAATTTGACATGAAAACATTGCACGTATATTCTACTAATGTCCAAACTTTTACAAAGATATTCCATAAAACAAAGAAATTATAGTCATTTGAACAAGCCTAGTAGGGGTGTGGGGAGCAGCCTGTTGACACTCGCACAGCAGCTTTTTGTCGTCGTAGGTTATGACGCAAAGCTGATATTAAATGTTCAAGTAGTGGAAATATATATCCCAGATGCTTGATTACCACGTGAATGCGACTTGTTTCTTTTTGACAAAAATATTGATGTAGGAAAGAAATAAAGGATTTTTGTCAATCGATGTACAAATTATGTGGATAAGATGACAAAGCATACGTCGACATGACATATTTTAAAATAATGATGCACTAACTTATGTCGGAAAGATTAGTTTACGTAGACAACCGGTAGAGTTAATTTTCTTTTGTTATCATGACAAGTCGACTTACCTGAAGTCGACTTTATCATTTTATCAGGGTGTACCATATGCGTTTCCATATTTTAAAACACAAAAAATTGTTTCGTGATTCCGATGAAATTTTCATTTAAAGATATACGAGGCACGAGGGTAAAACTATGGAAACGCATATGGTACACCCTGATAAAATGATAAAGTCGACTTCAGGTAAGTCGACTTGTCATGATAACAAAAGAAAATTAACTCTACCGGTTGTCTACGTAAACTAATCTTTCCGACATAAGTTAGTGCATCATTATTTTAAAATATGTCATGTCGACGTATGCTTTGTCATCTTATCCACATAATTTGTACATCGATTGACAAAAATCCTTTATTTCTTTCCTACATCAATATTTTTGTCAAAAAGAAACAAGTCGCATTCACGTGGTAATCAAGCATCTGGAATATATATTTCCACTACTTGAACATTTAATATCAGCTTTGCGTCATAACCTACGACGACAAAAAGCTGCTGTGCGAGTGTCAACGGACTGCTCCCCCACCCCTACTAGGCTTGTTCAAATGACTATAATTTCTTTGTTTTATGGAATATCTTTGTAAAAGTTTGGACATTAGTAGAATATACGTGCAATGTTTTCATGTCAAATTTTACACAAATAGAAGCTACCATATGAAAACAAGAGATGTTTGTAAAACATATATGCCCCCTTTAGGGCCTACATTTGATGTAGGTCAAAGTCCAAGGTCAAGTTAACAAGGTCCAAGGTCATGGTCAAATATGAAAAGTCTTGGTAGGAGGTGTCTATGTGTGAAATATCAAAGCTGTATATGTAAAAGTAAAATGAAACATAGGCCAGGTTAAAGTTTTTAAAAGTAGGCCAAATGCCAAGGTTAAGGTCATGGTCAAATGTGAAAGGTCTTGGTTGGAGGTGTCCATGTGTGAAATATCAAGGCTGTAGGTGTAAAAGGACATGATATATATGTCTGGTTTCAGTCTTTTTAAAAGTATTTCAAACTCCAAGGTCAAGGTTGCAATATTCAAGGTCATGGTCAAATGTGAAAGGTCTTGGTAGGAGGTGTCTATGTGTGAAATATCAAGGCTGTAGGTGTAATAGGACATAAGATAAAGGCTAGGTTAAAGATTTCTAAAAGTATGTAAAAATCAAAGGTCAAGGTCACACAGGCCAAGGTCATGGTCAAATGTGCAAGGTATTGGTAGGAGGTGTCCATGTGTAAAATATTGAGACTGTATAGGTAACAGGACATGAGATAGAGGCCTAGTTTAAGTTTTTTAAAAGTAGGTCAAACTCCAAGGTCAAGGTCCAAGGTCATGGTCAAAAGTGAAATGTCTTGGTTGGAAGTGACCATGTGTGAAATATCAAGGCTGTATATGTAAAATGACATGAAATATAGACAACGTTAATGTATTGTTTAAGTAGGTCAAACACCAAGGTCAATGTCACAAGGTCCAAGGTCATGGTCAAATGTGAAAGGTCTTGGTCGTAGGTGTCCATATGTCAAATATCAAGGCTGTATGTGTAATAGCACATAAGATATAGGCCCAGTTTAATTTTTTTAAAAGTAGGTCAAACTTCAAGGTCAAGGCCACATGGTCAAAGGTCATAGTCGTATATGATAGGTCTTGGTCAGAGGTTTCCATGTGTCAAATATCAAGGCTGTATGTGTAAAAGGACATGATATATCGGCCAGGTTAAAGTTTTTTAAAAGTAGGTCAGACTCCAAGGTCAAGGTCACAAAGTCCAAGGTCATGGTCAATTGTGAAAGGTCTTGGTAAGATGTGTCCATGTGTGAAATATCAAGGCTGTATTTGTAAAAGGTCATGAGATATATGCCGGGTTTATTTTTTTAAAGTAGGTCAAACTCCAAGGTCAAGGTCACAAGGTCCAAGATCATGGTTAAATGTGAACGATGTTGATAGGAGGCATCTATGTGTGAGATATCAAGGCTGTATGTGTAAAAGGACATGAGATATAGGCAAGATTAAGAATTAAGTGTAAAAATCAACAAAGGGCAATAACTCCAAAAATTTGATTGGCAGAGTTACGGTTCTTGTGCACTGCACCTCTCCATAATAAAATCTATTCACCTGTAAAGTTTCATGATTCTACCTTACATATTTTTTGAGTTGTGCTCCGGACAAGAATCAAGTTATAAAATCAACAAAGGGCAATAACTGAAAAAAATTGATCGGCAGAGTTACGGTTCTTGTGCACTGCACCTTTCCATAATGAAATCTATCCACCTGTAAAGTTTCATGATTCTACCTTACATACTTTTTGAGTTATGCTCCGGAAAATAATCAAGTTTGAAAATCAACAAAGGGCAATAACTCCAAAAATATGATCGGCAGAGTTACAGTTCTTGTGCACTGCACCTCTCCATAATGAGATCTATTCACCTGTAAAGTTTCATAATTCTACCTTACATACTTTTTGAGTTATGCTCCGGACAAGAATCAAGTTCGAAAATCAACAAAGGGCAATAATTCAAAAAATATTATCAGTAGAGTTACGGTTCTTGTGCACTGCACCTCTCCATAATGAAATCTATCCACCTGTAAAGTTTCATGATTGTACCTTACATACTTTTTGAGTTATGAACCAATATAAAGACAAAAGTCAACATAATTTGATAAGTCGACATGGGAACTAACACCTAATATGATAATGTCAGTTTTCAATGACATGAATATATTGTCATGATCTGTACTTGTCGTCTAAAACAAAAAATGACTAGGCAATTAAATCCGACATCTCGACCTATAGCAAGTCATAAAGCCATAAACAACGAGCATAGTCAACATAGCAGATTTTACAAAATACGTTATTATGTAGTTATGTCGTTTTATTTTAAGACGACAAGTCGAGTTCTGTTATTGAGTAATGATCAGATTAAGACAACAAATCGTGTTCTGTTAATACGTCATGATCAAATTATCATATTATTCTTTAAATTTTATGACAACTTGGTGTGATCATGTCGTCCTATAAGCACACATCTTCGCATCCAATGACATCATCAGGGTGTACCATATACGTTTCCATATAAAACTCGTTAGCTCTGATACAAAAAGAAATTATCAAATGAATTAGCAATGAATGCAACAGCCTGACTGAATATATTGTCCAAATATATTTGAGCTGGAAAAGGGGTCCCTAAAGGCTTTTAATCCAAGCATGGTTCAAGATCAGCCTACGTATACACGCAGTCTGATCAGGATCGAATAACTTCTTCGTGATCTGCAAAAACCATAAAAGGGCAGCATGGGTATCTGTACGTTTCCATTTAGGCACTGACTGATCTTGAAATATGACTGCTTCAAATGCTATTAGGGACCTTTTTCCAGATCCGGGCTCATTTATACGGGTCCCACCTGTTTAAAGAAGTTATATACTGAGAATTTGGCGCGGACCATTTTCGTGGAGGCGCGTTAGAAAACTGATTTATTATTTAGGATTTTATTTTACAGGAATCTCTTTGATTGTCTAACGTGGTTCTAAACTACCGAAATTCAATCTGTTGAATTTTCTCAGTATATCTATTTATACAGGTGCAAAACAGTAGACGATGTTTAACCAGACTAACGCTCAGTTTAGTAATTTTCTATCAAATCCAATCGACGCCCCGTAAATTATGAGGTTGTCGAAACTGCTGACTTGATTCCACAGTAAAGACTTGCTTTATTGCAACACCTGTTTGTTAGGATTTTCACGAATAAATCCAGTCAAAATTTCTTTGAGTATAGCTCCTGCCAAATACTGTGGAGCCAATCAATTAAATTGTGGGAATCCGAAGTTAAAAGTGATCACTTTTCGACTTGGTGGCCTTTATTTACGATTAAATCTATATTTTGTTTTCGAAAATAGCAAAGTTTTACCCAATACATAATAAAAGAATAAAAGAGGGATACATACATCGTCGGTGTTCTTGCAAAACCTCGCAACTACAGTTTGATTAAAGAAATAGTTACGAGGTTTTGCAATAACAGCGACGATATATTCTTCACCCTTACCCAAACAGGACCTGAGTTTGATGTCCGTGAAAGTAAAGTATTGGGAAAACATTTAGGTAAAAGAAAAAATATGCTTGAAAATCAGCAGTTTTTCCCTTTGTCTCGATTTTTTCGAACTACATTTCTTACAAACTATAATTTTATTAACATCAATTATGCTGCTTGTAGTAGCTTTTCAATTGATACAGTTACATATTTTGGCTGCTTGGGAAAGAGCAACTTTACAAACGGACAGATAAGCACGAGCTTGAAGCATGAGTTTATGGGTACTTTCATGAAAGTTTTCAGTGGACGAGATTTTTTTTGTACATTGCGCTCTGTTGGGTGGAAAATGAACACTTATTATTGACGTCAAGGCTACACATTAGCTGGATGATTTCGTTAAGGAATCACCTCTATGGCTGAATTAAATCCTTCACCTCTATGGCTGAATTAAATCAAACAAAATCGATGACTGACGTAAACACTTAATTGGACATCATCCCGTGTAAAAACTGTTGAGACTGTCCTCTATAGAGACAACTTTGGAAAAATATTGAGTCAAAAATAGAAAATGCTGATAACCGGTATTTTCTTTTTTTGCCTAAATATCTTAATGTGCAAATTCCAACCTGAATTACATCCCTTGCAAATATGTCAACTACGACAGGTTTCGAATTCAACTACACTGATAAATTTTGATATTTGGATTGAGTTCATTAGAACAATGCATTACAAAATCACCGAATTGAAGCATTCGTCGCTTTTCAACGAAAACCTCGTGACTGCAGCTTGTTTTAAGCTGCAGTTACGAGGTTTTTGTTGAAAAGCAGCATTTTAGCGTATCTACAAGTGTTAAAACAACTCTAAATTACGCCCGAATTATTAATCTTGTTAATGCCTGCCAGTGACAGTTTCATATGCCTTCTACTGTTTAATTATTAATTTTCATTCACTTAACCAACAGTTGATTAGAGAACATGGTAATTGGCTTTCTAAAGAAGGCATGTTTATAGTGCTGTAATTACATTGTACATTGTTAATGAAAAATGCTGCATGAAACTGCTTTACCATGAAATAATACTGGTGTATGTTTTACAGCCATCAAAATTCATTTTCCTGCTGAAATGACCCATTTCCAATCGGCAAAATATCTAAGCGGTCTAATTTGAAAGCTGTTGCGGGAGGGCAAAATTTATGTTAGTAAAGATGGATTCTGTGTACAATATGGGACATAAAATATTGACAAAATAGTTGTTGATTTTCAGCAATAAAAGCCATTTTCTTCTACTGCACAAGGTGAAAGGTCATGATCCAAAATGAAGTCTTGGCAATAGGTATCCATGCGTGAAATATCGAAATATCAAGGCTATATCTCAAACAGTTAATAAATTATAGGCCAGGTTATAGGATTATATAGATATAGGCTACATTTAAGTATAAAAATAAAAGCCTAAACTCCAAGGACAAGGTCACAAGGTCAAAGTCCAAAACTAAAGGCCTGGGCAGGAGATATCCATGTGAGAAGTATGAAGGCTCTATCTCATAGTTTATAGGATAATGACCAGGTTAAGATTTTTGTCAATACAACCAATGTAAACGTTGATGCCAACACTAGGACTGTGGTATTAGTTCCACAGAAATTTGAAAGCTGCTGAAAATAACAAAATGGAAACTTCTAAGAAAGTATTTGTGTACAATACAGCAAAGAAAATATTGCAATAAAAAAAGAAATGCCAATTATCATATTTTTTTCTTTTGCTTCAATGTTCTCTGAAGCCATGTCTTAGTGGAATCTCAAAACAAGACCTTGTTAGGTAAAGGGTTCAAGCTCTTGACCTTACTCTTTGGCATATGACCAATCTGGAGAAGCTCACTTGTCTGTCATACACATTAAGTATACCGCTGCATTTCAACAAAAACTTTGTGATTGCATATTGTTTAAAGCTGCAGTTTTGGGGTTTTGTTGAAAAGCAACAATATTCTATTACATAAATGTTTTCTATAAACTAGTAAAATAAAACAATACCAACTATTTCTAAAATAATATTTATTAATTAATCTTTCATTAAGACTGATAAGCAAGTTTTGGATTCCTGACAAGTTTTTTGAAGTAGCTCTTTTTCCTTTCCTTCTGTTTTCTAGTCTTGGAGTCCCATATTTTTCCCGCCTCTTTTTGATGTTTGCGGACCCTCTCCACATTTCTCTGATGGTCGAGGAGCTGCTTGTGTTCATGTAGGGTCTTCATCATCTTTAGTACCTTGGCAATCTGTAGAGGACATTGAGGGTTTCAAGTAAAACTTAAGTAAGCACAGTCACTTTACCCATTACCAAACGACAAAATTTTAGGGTTGTTCAAATAGAAAGATCTTGCAGACACCAATTTCAAGTGAATAAAAGTTTTAATTTTTGGGTCTTTTTGAATGGAAAGCATTGTGGGAAATGGAGAAATTGCTTGGCACAAGCAATTTCTTCATTTTCCACCATGACTTCCATTGCCATTATTTTGTGGAAAGTCAAAAAGAGTTATTGTCTGGAAATGGGTTAATGGTCACTTATCTTACTTTTTTATTGACCAAAGTTTTACATAACCTGTCAAAGTATTTCATGTATAATGCTATTGCTTTGATAGAGCTTATTGTCACATTCCATATTTTTACTATATGCAATGAATGTTGCACCCATCCAAGTGTTTCTGTCATTTGTAATAACAGTTCAGGTGCAATATGGAATCAAGGTTAAATCCGCTAATATACAGTTGAGAACATCATGAAATTGACATTCATACCATTCCATTCGGATCAAAATCATTCCAATCCAGCGTTCATTCATTCCGATCACAAAAACATTCAAAACGCTCATAAAACATTCACACCACTCAATAAACGTTCACTATTTAACTGGTTGTTATAAAAAGAAGGCATTTCATTGGCCGAAATATTATCGTGGGCGTTTTATCGATAAATCTTCATACCTATAATATTGGTAAATTTCCAATATCGGGCTGTTACTATATAAAGATCATGTTTGATTGGTTGAACGGTTATCGTGGGCGTGTTATCGATTTTTTACATACACAAAATCATTCCAAACGCTCATTCCATTCATCCATTCATTTGCTCATAAAACATTCCCATTCCGCTCAGAATGTCAATTTCATGATGTTCTCAACTGTACTTGCACATGTAGTTTGTCAAATGCTGAGATTCAAGTGACTGATTGAATGGATTTTTTACAGCCCACTTTACAGCTAAGGTCACATGGACATGGATCCTTGGATTAGAGTCTAATCAAAAGGAGTTGATAGGAGGGGGATCAAACTGCGACCCCTGAGGTTTGAAATTCCACTACGACATTTGATCTCTAGTCTACCTAGATGTCACACATGGCAGTTTCAATGACATGATATCAACATTGAAGAATATGAGCTAAAAGCAAAGACTAAAAGAATATTTACATTGTTACAATGAATCTAGTAAACTAACATTAACCCAGATCTATTCATTTTTTAGAAGATGAGAGACAAATCATTAACCATTTTTATGCTTAAGCCAAAACAACTTGAATAGTCTGGGATTTGCAATGGGTTAACCCTTTCCCAAACAAGACCTGGTTTTGACGTCCCCAATTAAAAGGGCTTGGGAAAACATTGAGACAAAAGAAGAAACTGCTGATAACCAGCAGTTTCTCCTTTTGTCTCAATATTTTCTGTTCTTTGATATACACAAATCCTTTTCTTTTTAACATCAAATTTGTCCTCTTAAGAGGCTTTTGAATAGGGCCGCCCTAAAATTTTGTCGTTTGGAAAAGGGTTAATATGTGCTTACCTTCTTTTCATGTGGTTCCCTGACCACTGCTATCCTGTCTATAGAATCTTGTGGTTTAATCTCCTTGGGTGTAACTTTAAATGGCAGATTCTTCTTAAGGTTCTTTGGAATGACTAGAGGGTTGTAGGTCTTCTTAGGTCGCACAATCTCCTGTAAATAAATGACGATAAAGAATGAAAAAATTGGTTTAGAGCAAGGAATGATATTATACAATAAATCATTTCAAACTTTTGACGTATTGTAAGCATTTTCTTTCTTTTTTCTCAATGTTATTCCAAGCTGTTGAAACCAGGTCTTCTTTGGGAAAAGGTTAAAACAGAGCCATTAAAGGGACCAGAAAATGATTTCCAAAGAGCATCACAAAAACTTGAAGGCAAATTGACAGTTGCATATTGAGGGAACAAAATAATGTAAATATTTTTCTAAGAATAATTCTGAAATTTATTGAAAATTTGTTGTATATTAGATCTAAATAAGCCTAAGTACATGCACTTTTAAATCTGTCTATTCAACAAATATAAGATCCTTTTCTAAACAAAATGGCCATTATCATTAAGTACATAATTAATTCACGACTAACTAACCTTATAAGTAGAATCTTGGTTATTGTCAGGTTTGAGACTTCTCTCATACTGTAACTGACCCAGCGTCTTCATACCAGTCCAAGTCTGCTTATCTCCCTTAGGTAACAAAAGACTGGTTACTGGATTATAGAACTGAGGAACTTCTACAGGGAACCAAGATCGCAGAAACACAATATCTGAAAATGGATTAGAGCATAAATTTGAAACGCTTTCTAGCAACAACTTTTTTTCTTTTCTTTTTTATTTTTTGAAAATCTGTTTCAAAAGAATTTTCATTATTTAGAGAACCATTAGGACATTAGTAAAATATATGGGAAACCATGACCATTAGAATGCATATCTGAAGACAAGGGATTAAACTCTGGATACGAGTCAAAGTCTTTTTCTCTTTTTCTCTCCCTTCATAATAGACTGGTTATAGGTAGTTGAGCCAGGGAACTTTTACTGGGAACCTTGAGGCTGAGCCATTTTGTAATCTGTTTAACATATGACAAATGACAAGTTTAGGACATGATTTGCATATCGCCAATCTCTCAATACCTAAGTATTGAGATTGTTGTTGTAAGTGTTTTGTAGGACATTTGTAGCCTGTAGGACAAAATTATGTATTGAATGCATTGGTGAAACAGGCTCCATGTTTACATAAATACAATTTAAATGTTAAGAAAGTCATGTTAAAGGAATTTGGAACATACCGTATTTCACCTAATAGACGCGCCCCGGCGCGATGCAAAACACTGTGGGGGCACGCTTATTTCGTACCACTTTTCCTGAATTCTAAATTGCTTCGCTGAATGTAGATAAGAAAGGGAAAAATCAAAATACAATCCCATAATGCAATGTAGGGTAGAGAAGATTAGTGTTGATCTGAAAGTGATTTGAGTATCTTAAAATACATATCGTAACACACACCGGGTACACGTATAAATCAGCGGAGACAAAGCGATATCCCGTCGCGTAAGGTCATCCAGTCTACAGTTATCTGCCAGTCTATAGTATATATCGCTTCGTCTCGCTGATTTATACATGTACCCGGTGTGTGTTACGATATGTATTTTAAGATACTCAAAGCACTATCAGATCAACACTAATCTTCTCTACCCTGCATTGCATTATGGTCCTTTGTCTCGAAAAGGTGGGTGTGTTCTACTTTCGTTTTCGGAATGTTTTGATTTCTTCTTCTTCTTCACTGGAAGTTCGAGTTTGGAATTTGTCATTACTGTCTACTCTACAGTCAAGGTAAGGTCGGGTGAAGGTGGGAGGGGTGTCCCATGGCTTCTGAGATTGTTAAATATAGTGGGGGCGCGTCTATTAGGGAGGGTGCGTCTATAAGGTGAAATACGGTATTCATTCTTTTATCAAAAGAAGATTTATTTAGACTCACAACAGTCAGTTAAGCAAACCAAACAAATAATTCTTTAACTGTTACAATTTGAAAGGTGATCCAGAAAACAAATGGATTAAACACAGATAATTTTGAGGCAAAAAGAGAAAATACTGGTTATTAGTATTTCATTCTTTTACCACAAAGTTTCCCAAGACTTTTCCACTAGTCTATGTGCATCAAACCAGGTATCGTTTGGTAAAGATAACACAAGCTAAGACAAAACAACACATAAGAGGGGTTGAAGACATTCTAACTTTGTTTTTTCAATTCTAAACCATATGTTGTGGGTACTCATTGGAATCGTCTAAACAAGACGATTCCAATGAGTACCCACAACATATGGTTTCATGAACAATAAAAGAAATATTGCAGTTTGAAAAACCATCACTCTTTTCTGTAGCTCTGCTAACACAATACTTTACCTACCTCCTATGACAATGTAGCCCTATAACAACCCTCAGGATTAGACATGGCCTTCTTGATCTGCCCTAGAATACCACTCACTGTACATATACTGGCCCCTTCAAACTTTGATACTTACAAGGAGTTGTTAAAGGGTTAAGATAACACAATACTTTACCTCCCATTACAATCTGGTCCTCAAATGTAGCCCTGTAACAACCCTCGGGATTAGACATGGCCTTCTTTATCTGTCCTCGAATACCGCTAACTGTTCGTATACTAGCTCCTTCAAACTTTGATACTAACAAGGACGAAATAAACAATACGATATTTACCTCCCATTACTATCTGGTCCTCAAATGTAGCCCTGTAACAACCCTCGGGATTAGACATGGCTTTCTTTATCTGTCCTCGAATACCGCTCACTGTTCTTATACTAGCTCCTTCAAACTTTGATACTAACAAGGACGAAATAAACAATACGATACTCACCTCCCATTACTATCTGGTCCTCAAATGTAGCCCTGTAACAACCCTCGGGATTGGACATGGCCTTCTTTATCTGTCCTCGAATACCGCTCACTGTTCGTATACTGGCTCCTTAAAACTTGGATACTTATAAGGAGTTGTTAAAGGGTTAAGATAACTCAATACTTTACCTCCCATTACTATCTGGTCCTCAAATGTAGCCCTGTAACAACCCTCGGGATTAGACATGGCCTTCTTTATCTGTCCTCGTATACCACTCAATGTTCGTGTACTAGCTCCTTCAAACTTGGATACTAACAAGGACGAAAATAAACAATACAATACATTACCTCCCATGACTATCTGGTCCTCAAACGTAGCCCTATAACAACCCTTGGGATTAGACATGGCCTTCTTTATCTGTCCTCGTATACCGCTCACTGTTCGTATACTAGCTCCTTCAAACTTGGATACTAACAAGGACGAAAATAAACAATACAATACATTACCTCCCATGACTATCTGGTCCTCAAATGTAGCTCTATAACAACCCTCGGGATTAGACATGGCTTTCTTTATCTGTCCTCGAATACCACTCACTGTTGTTATACTGGCCCTTTAAAACTTAGATACTTCTAACAAGTTGGTAAAGGGTTAAGATAACACAATACTTTACCTCCCATGACAATCTGGTCCTCAAACGTAGCCCTGTAACAACCCTCGGGATTGGACATAGCCTTCTTTATCTGTCCTCGAATACCACTCACTGTTCGTATACTGGCCCCTTAAAACTTCGATACTTCTAACAAGTTGTTAAAGGGTTAAGATAACACAATACTTTACCTCCCATTACTATCTGGTCCTCAAATGTAGCCCTGTAACAACCCTCGGGATTAGACATGGCCTTCTTTATCTGTCCTCATATACCACTCACTGTTCGTATACTGGCCCCTTAAAACTTGGATATTGACAAGGACGAAATATACAATACGATACTCACCTCCCATTACTATCTGGTCCTCAAACGTAGCCCTATAACAACCCTCGGGATTAGACATAGCCTTCTTTATCTGTCCTCGAATACCACTCACTGTTCGTATACTGGCCCCTTCAAACTTTGATACTTCTAACAAGTTGTTAAAGGGTTAAGATAACACAATACTTTACCTCCCATTACTATCTGGTCCTCAAATGTAGCCCTGTAACAACCCTCGGGATTAGACATGGCCTTCTTTATCTGTCCTCATATACCACTCACTGTTCGTATACTGGCCCCTTAAAACTTGGATATTGACAAGGACGAAATATACAATACGATACTCACCTCCCATTACTATCTGGTCCTCAAACGTAGCCCTATAACAACCCTCGGGATTAGACATAGCCTTCTTTATCTGTCCTCGAATACCACTCACTGTTCGTATACTGGCCCCTTCAAACTTTGATACTAACAAGTACGAAATAAACAATACGATACTCACCTCCCATTACAATCTGGTCCTCAAATGTAGCTCTGTAACAACCCTCGGGGTTAGACATAGCCTTCTTCATCTGTCCTCGTATACCGCTCACTGTTCTTATACTTGCCCCTTCGAACTTTGATACTTATAAGGAGTTATTAAAGGGTTAAGATAACACAATACTTTACCTCCCATTACAATCTGGTCCTCAAACGTAGCCCTGTAACATCCCTCGGGATTAGACATAGCCTTCTTTATCTGTCCTCGAATACCACTCACTGTTCTTATACTAGCCCCTTCAAACTTTGATACTAACAAGTACGAAATAAACAATACGATACTCACCTCCCATTACAATCTGGTCCTCAAATGTAGCTCTGTAACAACCCTCGGGATTGGACATGGCCTTCTTTATCTGTCCGCAAATACCACTCACTGTTCTTATACTGGCTCCTTCAAACTTTGATACTTCTAACAAGTTGTTAAAGGGTTAAGATAACACAATACTTTACCTCCCATTACTATCTGGTCCTCAAACGTAGCCCTGTAACATCCCTCGGGGTTAGACATGGCCTTCTTTATCTGTCCTCGTATACCGCTCACTGTTCGTATACTAGCCCCTTCAAACTTTGATACTTCTAACGAGGAATTGAACATACCCTAAAACATTTAAGAAACATCATTTAACACAAATGTTTCATATAAATCTTTCAATGTTCAAACAAACTATGTTCCAAGAAACATTTGGTCAAAAGGCTAACATTTAACTCTGAGCCTGAAATTTCATCAAGAACCTTTACTTTTTAAGAACTCATAATTCAGGCAAGAATTTCAATACAAACAAAAGCATGGTATTTGAATAACTTCCTACCTCTTACTATATACATGTTTAATTTCAATGTCTAATCATCTTGCAATTTGTGTATGTTCTTGTTTCATTCCTTTTATAACCATGTAAATCCAAATGGATACCATACTTAGCTTATGTAAAACATGTACATGCATAATGAAATGTCCATTCTTACCTCTATAAATGCTGTTTTCTTGTATATTTTATTTGGGGTCCCTGTGAGTTTGAGTTTCTTCACAATTTGCATAGATTTGTCTAGCTCTAGTACTACACCCGTACCAGCAATTCTGAACCCAGGCTGAAACATGCAATATAGTTCCTCAGATAAACAAAATGTGTTTGTGAAACACTAATGCCCTGAAATGGTCAATGTTAAGTTTTCTGACCGACAGATGGAAAGACAGATGGACAAGAGTAAAACAATATGCCCCCGATCTTTCGATACAGGGGCATAAAAATGGCAAGTTTTTATAAGTAAATTTGAATTCATTTATAAACTACAGTAGATCATCAAGTGCAAGTACTAAATCTATATTACCCCTCTATAAAAGATAAAATAACATTAGACAAATTTATTCAGAACTTGCAGAAATACCATGACAAGTTGAAGGATGGCCTTGATTTCGAGTTTATTGGGGTTTTATGCCGTTTTCAACTGCCAGGGTCATATTGCTGCCGCTGGAGCACCTAACAATGGATTTCTGTCATTTCTCAAACCAGTTCTACCACATCACCCTTACCAAGCCTCGAGCTGCTCGCCCACTTAGGTTATTGGTTTTATACCAATTGGTGGGTGACAATTTTATCAGAAAGGGTATTTGCCGCAGCCAGGTATCAAACCTGGAACCTCTCGAATAAAGGCAGATGCGCTACCAACTGCGCTAAGGCCGCTGCTGATGGCCTTGAGACAACACATGAACAAATCATGATGATTATTGTATCTTTTATTAAATCACACATGAAATAACAATTTTGGAAATGCTCTCACATGGAGTGTCATTGTTGAATCTTTCATTGGTATGACAAACAAGATAACACTCAGGGCCCAGTTGCATAAACATTGGTTAGCGCTTACAAAATGGTTAAATACCTGTTTTGGTTAAAATTGCATGTGTAATTATAGGGAAATCTAATCAAACCAGGTATTTAATCATTCAGTTATAGCTAACCAAAGTTTGTACAACCGGGCCTTGATGGGAAAAATGTTAGGAAAATTCTTACCTGTGTTCCTGAGACAGATTCCACAGCAAGCAGACCAGTACCCTGGGGAGTAATAGGCCCTGAAATACAAACAACATAATGATCAATTCAGGACAACAGATTAGAGGGGGTACAAAATTCATTGATTGGGGTTTAACCCCTTTTTAAACTGCTACAGTCATATTAAGTGGCTGGAGCACTTAACCAAGGATTACTGTCACTCATCATATCAGTGCTACAACAACATCCTAACTGAGCCTTCAGCTGCTCGCCCACGTAGGTCAACAAATATCAAACCATTGATGGGAGACAATTCTGTCTGAAAGGATATTTACCATGGCCTGCCCGGGGATGGAACCTGGGACCTCATGAGTATGAGTCTGATGTGCTAACAACTGCCCTATGGTTGCTACTACCTTTTGAATATTTCAATTCAAAACCAAACCCTATATTGAGTGTACTCATTTGAATCCTCTAAAGGAGATTTGATTACCATGTAAAAATATTGTGCACTTTTAAAAAGTCATGAACCCTCTTATATATACATGTAGCTAAGCCTATGTCAATTGACATTACCAAAGGTTCTCAGTTACATGTTTGGGCAAGGCAACTAATTTTTCAGAGTTTGAATTATTGTGTGATAACGGGCTTACCAAGCTCTGTACTAAAATCACAGCGAGACATTCTTGCTTACTTACCCCATAAAGAAGCATGACAGTGTAAATGTTCTGGTGTATATTTCAGCAGTCTATTTCTCATATTGTGATCTTGTATAGAGTATATGGGTATGGACTGAAAACGACGCCATCCTAGTGACACAATCAGGGGATTCTTGGTCTTCAATATCTTCTTATGCCATCTATGTTTCTTGAATCTGGTCTGGAAAATTTGATTAGAAAATATCATATACAGTAAGTTATTTAAAATATTTTCACGTCTTTAGAAGCTATCTTTCTCAAAATTGTTAAAATATATAGTGGTTGTTCAATCATTAATCTATTTATCTTTTTGTCAATGCTTGCAGTTATCTGCAGATAAAATTATGTACACAGATTTGGAACTTCACTGACACACAAAAAGAGGTTTTGACCAGAGCAACAACTAAGAGAGTGTAAAGACTTTTTAAAATGCAAAATTTGATTTATTGTCAATCAAACACTGTGTAATGGGTCCTTATTGGAATCATTTCAACAAGACGATTCAAAAGAGTACCAACATTTTAGGGTTTAGATTTGAAATAACATATAGAACCCCTCTTATCTGTTGCTCTGAATTCATTATACATGTACATATCCAATGTTAATCTCCCGACTCAACAGTTCACCCAGAATAAGCTGGTATGTTGGATCAAAATTGGTGACAAGTTCACATGGTAAATTGTTGATTTCTACCCTCACATACAGTTGAGAACATCATGAAATTCACATTTATACCATTCCATTCTGATCAAAATCATTCCACTCCAGTGTTCATTCATTCCGATCACAAAAACATTCAAAACGCTCATAAAACATTCACACCACTCAATAAACATTCACTAGTTTAATTGGTTGTTATAAAAAGAAGGCATTTCATTGGCCGAAATATTATCGTGTGAGTTTTATCGATAAACCTTCATAACTATAATATTGGTAATATTCCAATATCGGGCTGTTACTTTTTATAGATAACATTTAATTGGTTGAATGGTTATCGTGAGCGTGTTATCGATTTTTTAGATACACAAAATCATTCCAAACGCTCATTCCATTCATCCATTCATTCGCTCATAAAACATTGCCATTCCACTCAGAATGTCAATTTCATGATGTTCTCAACTGTACATGCCTAATCCTGGTCTATATTTATTTTTACTACACAAATTATAAACTAACCTGTACATATCCAATATTGCTCTCGCCACTAAGTAACCCACCCAGTATAAGTGGATAAGTTGGATCAAAATTGGTGACAAGTTCACAAGGAACATTGTTGATCTCTACACACACATACATGCCTGGTCTGTATCCCTCATATTGCACACGTATATCATCATCCAAGTCTTCAAACTCAGATCTGTTCATCTGAAACGAAGTTCATATTTTATCACTGTGAATTTTAAAAGAACAGTCATAGTCTAGGGGCCAACCCCAAAAAGAGGCCTAGAAAGTGGTTTTCTTTGGATCAATAGTCCAGAAAGATTCCGATGGTACAGTGAGTTAGGGTAACCATTGGGGCTTTATTTTATGGTGGATGCCAGAACTGAAAAAGGTGCAGATTTTTTCCAGGGGCAGATAACTCTACCCACCAAAAAATGAAATAAACAGTTTTTTAGTTGACCATGAATCGAAATTGTCGTCAAATTTTCTTCTGTTACTTTTTTCCTCAATAACTTTATGTTTTAATTGAAATATTATGTATGCCAAAAAATAATTAGTAATAGAATAGTCCGTTTTTTTAAACGCATTTACCGTAATTGCCCTAATAAATGTTCATTCACCAAAATAGAAAAATCACTCTAAAATAATTAAGAAAAGTTTTTTTCAAACTTTATTATCTTTTTAAACGTTGATGATAGAAAAGTTTAGACACCATAGGGATATTTTGAAGTCAATTAGGTTTCGTTCCAGGATGACTTTTGCAACAAATGTCGGTGTAATTTTTTTCTGGGGGCAGACAACTCTTATCATCAATAAGGGCATGTTCAAAGAAAGGCTTTATGACAAAACATGTTTACAATCTAGTTCTCGCAAAAGTAAACCAATATTCATTAAACTAAAGCAGAACAAGTATGATAATAGGTTCTTCAATTAGTTTGATTATTGGCCAGATCGGACCAGAAAGTCTTGAGTTATCTGCCCTTGAACATCAAAAATAGCTATTTTAGACTTTGTTTACCATCTAGCATCCACAAATACTGACCAATGAAAATTAAACTTCTGCATAATGATGAGGACCATAAGATCTCTAATGAGTGTGATTTTCGGTCTGATCGGAGAAGAAAATTATGAGTTATTTGCCCTTGAATTTGACAAAATTGACGTTTTTGACTGTTTTCGACTTTGTTTACACTCTAGCATTTATATAAATATTAACCAATCAAGTTGAAATCTGGACATTATGTTGCTGACTATAAGATCTCTGAGGCGTGTAATTCTCAGAATGATCAGAATAGAACATCGCGAGTTATATGCCCTTGAATTTAACAGATTTGCCATTTTCGACTATTTTCGACTTGATTTACACTCGAGAATCTTCAAGTATTGATCAATCCAAATAAAACTTATGCATAACGATCGGAGCCAAAAGATCTCAGATGAGTACAATTTTCAGAATGATCGGGACATAAATTCATGAGTTACTTGCCCTTGAATTTTCCAAAATTGCCGTTTTACGACTATTTACGACTTCGTTTACACTTTAGTATCTACAACTAGAGACCAATCAATTTGAAACTTGGTCATAATATTGTTGACCATGAGATCGCGACTGAGTACAATTTTCAGAATGATAGGGACATACAGTCATGAGTTATATGCCCTTGAATTTTACAAGATAGCCATTTTCAACTATTTTCAACTCCGTGTACACTCTAGAGTGTATAATTATTGACCAATCCAAATGAAACTCATACATAAGGATTGGGACTATAATATCTCGATTGAATACAATTTTCAGAATGATCGGGACATAAAGCTATGAGTTATATGCCCTTGAATTTTACAAGATAGCCATTTTCAACTATTTTCAACTCCGTGTACACTCTAGAGTGTATAATTATTGACCAATCCAAATGAAACTCATACATAAGGATTGGGACTATAATATCTCGATTGAATACAATTTTCAGAATGATCGGGACATAAAGCTATGAGTTATATGCCCTTGAATTTTACAAAATTGCCATTTTCGACTATTTTCGACTCCGTTTACACTCTAGCATGTATAATAATTGACCAATCCAAATGAAACTTATACATAAGGATTGGGACTATGATATCTCGATTGAATACAATTTTCAGAATGATCGGGACATTAAGTTATCAGTTATATGCCCTTGAATTTTACAAAATTGCCATTTTCGAATATTTTGACTTGGTTTACACTCTAGCATTTATAATTATTAATTAATCCAAATGAAACTTTTATACAATGTTGGAAACCATAAGATCTAGGACGAGTATAATTTTCAGAATGATCGGGACTGGAAGTCATGAAATATGCCCTTGAATTTTACAAAATTGCTGTTATAGACTATTTTCGACTTAGTTGACACTCTAGAATCTACACTTAATGACCAATCCAAATGAAATTTGGACACAATCTTGGTGACCATAAGATATAGAATGATTTTAATTTCAGTCCGGCAGGATCAGAAAGCTGTGTTTTTGTGCCCTTGAATTTGATAAAAACTGATGTTTTTCACTTTGGTTTTACTCTAACAACCACAGATTTTGGCCAGTCGAGACAAAAAACTAAAACATAATGTTGGTGACCATTCTTATAAGATGAATACAAATTTCGACATAATTGGACCAGAAGTTGTTAAGTTATCTTCTGTTGAATTGGACAAAATTTCCATTTTGACTTTATTTTCAGTCAAATAACCAGATAGATTGACAAATCAAGACGATATTTGATGGGTAGAATGTTTCCGACGTTGTTTTTACTCTAAAAACCATCATAGTGAACAATCAAGACAAAACTTGGACACCAAGATAACGACAACGAGATTTTGGATTAGTTTGGCATTCAGTTATTTAGTCAGGATAGAAAGTCTAGAGTTATTTGCTCTTGAATTCTGTAAAATTGACTTTTTCGACCCTGTTGTCACCCTAGCTACCACAAACATTGACAAAGCTAGACAAATCTCAGTCTGTGACTGTGAGATATATTTTATAATGTTAATGTGAATCTGACATCCTGAGTTATAAGCCTTTAATTTTGACAAAATTACCATTTTTGACTTTGTTTTCATTGCAAAAGACACACATGTTGATCGGTCGATACAAAACGTGGACAAAATGTAAGTGACCACAAGATATGGTTCAGTTTTCAGCCTGATCATGATCCAACAATTTTAATTGCTTTCCCTTGAACTTGACAAAACTGCTGTTTACGAGTGTTCAGTTTTGCAGTCACAACTATTAATTGATTCGAATAAATCTTGGGCTCATATTATCTTGGTTCAGGTGAGCGATTTAGGACCATCATGGTCCTCCTCATGTTATCTATTAAGAATATCTGACAATCAAAACTCTTTTTCAAGGATTTGCGTTAAATGTCATTTGAAAACGCGAAATTCGAAAGTTACAGGTAAATATTGATTACGTTTTAACCCTTTCCCAAACCACAGAATTTTAGGGTGGTCCACTTCAAAAACTGCCACAAATGACAAAATGGAAGGTATTAAAGATAGAATTTGTGTATTATATGGCAAAAGAAAATATTGAGACAAAAGGAGAAACTGCTGGTTATCAGCAGTTTCTTCTTTTGTTTCAATGTTTTCCCAAGCCTTTTCTATTAGGGACGTCAAAACCAGGTCTTGTTTGGGAAAGGGTTAAGCACATAAAGTCTGGGCGATGAAAGACGTACAGACGATCGGACGGACAAAATGGACAGTAGAATTCATTAACATATTCTAAATTATCTCCTTCTACATTACTTCTATCAGTCTTTTTCGAAGATTTGGGTGCAAAATTGTGACTTATCTGAATTATCTGCCAATAAATAAGCAATCAGCCATTTCCGACAGAAAACTTCAAATTTTCAAAAAATATATCAACTTGCTGACATGGATTAAACATGTTTTTATCAAATGGCATGTCATGTTAGAAGTTTAAAAACATTTCCGGGTACTTAGAAATGCATTTTCACAGTTTTAAGCAGATCTATGAGTTTTTGGCTTTTAAACGACATCATGAAGTGGAAGGGGGTAGACATAGCTTAAACTGGTGGGTGGGGTAAGGACAATTGTAGATCTCTTAGAATTCAAGATGATTTTTGGTATAAGAAAATTACAATCACGAAGACTATTCAAATGTGATTTCTTTCCATAAAAATAATTTATCAATTAGATAAAAATGGTAGTATAAAAACAATTTCTGACGACTACTATTTAACCTTAATTTCAAGTGGGTGGGGTAAGAAAAGTGCTTGTAAAAAAAAATTGCACCACTTTTGATTATGGCATCCACCCTATTCCAACGTACCATTGAACTAACAATCACCTGGTACCAACAGATTTTTTCTGGACGATTGGTCCAATAAAAATTCATTTTGCGGGACGGGCCCCTAGACTATCAGGAATTACCATTGCAAAAAAATGTCCCCTCGTAGTCATTGAGTATTTAATTTGCAAAGACCACTAAATCATTGTTAGAAAATATGTCTTCGTGAAAAACAAATGCCCCAGTTCCCCCCCCCCCCCCCCAAAGGCCAATGTTAAGTTTTCAGAAAGACAGACAGAGAGACATGAGTAAAACAATATGCCCCCCGAATCTTTTTGATACGGGCATTAAAATAATTTGGTAATTTCATAATTAATATCAAAGTCAATTCATAATCAGAATACAATAAAGCTTTAACCCTTTCCTAAATGCTGAAAATTTAGAATGTTTGCATTTGAAAGTTGCAGATGACAAAACAATTCATGAAATTTCAGCAATTTCTTCTATCCTCTCAATATTGTCCTATAGCTATTCACCAAGGGATATCTAAACCAGGTTTTATTCAGGAATGGGTTGAAATTAGTACAAATTGTCACTTGAAAGTTCACAAAGCATTTATACCTGGGCTTGTTGTTCAGTCTATGCTTTCCTAGCATCATAGAAATCTGTACTAGCCTTATCATCATACTGAGCATTAAACATCTCTTTCAACAAGACTTGATTTTGACATCCCTAAAAGAAATAGCTTGGGAAAAACAATGCGACAAAAGAAGAAAATGATGATAATCAGCATTTTCTCCTTTTGCCTCAATATTTTCTGTACTATATTTTACAAAAATTTGATATTTATCATCATAAATTTTGTAGTCTGCAGCTGCCTTTAAATTCAACTTACCTAAAATTGAGTTGTTTGGGAAAAGGTTACATACGGTCAACAAAGGCAATAAATGAATATACAATTTCAAAGAGCAATATATACCTGGGCTTGTTGTTCAGTCTGTGCTTTCCATGCATCATAGAAATCTGTACTGCCCTTATCATCATACTGAGCATTAAACATCTCTTTCAACTTGCGCTTCTTTTCCGCCCTACGTTCATCAGCAGTCATCTCTGCCTTTGTTTTACGCTGTGTGGTTTCTTCTGAATTCTCTGCAGCATCTAAATAATAACCATCAATGATATCTTAGTCTTTTCTTCAAAAAGATCCTTAACCCTTTCCCAAACGGCAAAATTTTAGGGTGATCAACTTCAAATACTGCCACAAATGACAAAATGGAAGGTATTAAAGATAGAATATGTGTAAAATATGGTATAGAAAATATTGAGACAAAAGGAGAAACTGCTGGTTATCAGCAGTTTCTTCTTTTGTTTCAATGTTTTCCCAAGCCTTTCCTATTAGGGACGTCAAAACCAGGTCTTGTTTGGGAAAGGGTTAATTGAAATAAACAAATTACATACACATGATAATTCCCAAGTATATGTTGCATGTTTGTCTATAAAATTTTAAACCTTCTTGTGTTTTGTCTTGTGTTTTGTAAGTATTTTTGTAATATTAAGGTCATTCATATTAGACTTGCTAAAAGGAGGACACCTAATTTCTAAATGTCCATGGTGCAAGAATTATTTGTTAAAGGTTCCATCTTGATCCTTTTCTTATCCATAATATTATTACAAACACAAGTACCTGCATTATCCATGGCAGAATCTTCTTCTCGTTTCACTTTATCCTTGTCTACTGCAGCATGTTTTTCTCCAGTTTCTAGATCTTCAAAATCACCATACAGCTCATCTGAAATGATAATGAGAGAGTAATGAAAATTCAATCTTTAACCCTTTTCAAAACAATGATGCCTTTTGATGGGCTATATAGAAAAGGCTATGGAAAACATTGAGACAAAACAAGATGTGTTTGTGAAACACAAATGCCCCCGAAATGGCCATTTTTCTAAAATGTTAAGTATTCGTGGAGTAAAAGGTTATTAAGGGTTAAGGGATGACCTTGAGGAAGGTCAAATTGCATGGAACAGATAGATATCATTGAAAGGAAGTTGCATACCAAATTTGAGCTTTGTATGTCAAATACTTTTGGAGAAAAGGCAAAGGTTAAGTTTTCCGACAGACGGATGGACAGACGGACAGACAGACAGCCAGACAGACGGAAAGACATGAGTAAAACAATATGCCCCCAATCTCTCGATACAGGGGCATAAAAACTAATAATCAGCTTTTTCTCCTTTGTCTCAATGTTTTCTAAGCTATATGTCACACAATTCCAATCTTTATCAAAACCCATTTTTTGTCTGCAGCTGCTTTTGAATTGAACCACTGTAAAGTATCACAAAGAGTAGTATAGGAAAGGGATAAAGGATAGAAATAAAACATGAAGGTCTAAAAACTGACGATTCTTACCATCCATATTAAGTTGTGCTTCCGCATCATTGGACTGGTCCCATTTTCCTGTGACAAAGCAGTCAGCAATGGCCTCTCGAAGCTGAAGAAAAACAATGTATGTCTATGAAAAATATTTAACTTTAACATGAAATACAATTTTGTCAAAATAAACCCTTAATACTGATTCTAGTCTTGAACAATATGGGTAGTTCCAAAAAAAATGCAGCAAAAGCGTGACATTGGGGGTATAAATTCAAACCCATTTCGTCAAAGTTTTCTCTACTGTATTTGATCCAGGAAATGTTGAATTTTGAGAAACTAGAAATGGTTTTAGGGTAGAAAATGAGCAAGATACTAAAATTTTTAGATTCTAAGCATTTTGAAATCAAATTTTCACTGATATTAGATTATTTTAACTCAATATCTGAAGTCAAATATCAAGAAGAATATGAAAATTTCCCATGCTATTAATGAGGGATATATGAATACATGTTTTGAAACAAATCTTTCAAAGATAACATGCTTATTTGTGTTTTTCAAGTTTTTTCCTGAATATTTGGCCCAATTTTTTACATGTGTACTTACAAAAGTTTTTCTGTACGAAAAAATGCACATCTTACAGCAAAAACAAGTAAATTTTATTAAACTTATGACTTTTCTCAGATCATATGCTAAATTTTAAAGGAATTGGACCAGGGTGACTGAAGTTACTATGTGGCCAAAGTTTTCACAGAATGTGTTTCACTTGTGACAATTTCAATGAAGTCAATCTAGAATTCCTTTACATTGAATATTATCAAGACAAAACTTAAACAAAATGTTTGTGACTTTAAGATCTTAAAAGAGTCTGACTTTTGACCTGTTTTTATTTGCATATCCTGAGTTGTTTGCCCTTGAGTTTGACAAAATTGCTGTTTTTGACTGTTTTCACTGTAGCACCCTTAAATATTGAGAAATCAAGACTAAACTTTGAATATTTGGTCATATTGAGATTTTTGATCAGCTTAACTTTGAGTCTGACTGAACTTTCACTTTCAGCCTGATAAATGTAGCACTTCTGAGTTATGGGCCCTTGAGTTGACATTACGACAGAATTGACATTTTTTCACTGCTGCAATAACAAATATCGGCAATTCAATTTCTCTGCTGTAATTTAGCAATCATAGATATTGATCATTCAAGATGTGCTTGACAATGAGATCTGGTGGACTTTGACAATTCTGGCTTGATCAGAGCTGAAAAGCATGAAATTTGAACCATTGGCTTACACAAAACTTATGTTTTTGACTTTATTTCACCAAGACTCTAGCACGAAGGAGTATTAACCAAGTCAAAAATTGGACCTAATATTAAATTACAAAAAGTTCCAAAAAGATTTAAACTTTCAGCCTTATCAGAAACACATATCCTAACTTAAAGGCACAGATTTTTGACAAAATATTTTTTTAAATTTGTTTTTGCTCTAGCACCCACAAAATTGGCCAATTAAGAAAATAATTCTATGTAACATGTTGACATTAAAACCTTGGAGAAACAAGTGCACAAATTATCATAAAAAGTTTATCATTACAATCTTTGAGACAAAACTGTTGTTTTACTCTAACTTCAAATACCGGTAATGTCCAGTGATGATCAAGAAAAAAAAAGTTATTGGCAAAAACTAGTGACCAGATCCTGGATAAGTTTGATATATGGCCTGATTAGAATCATACATGAAAGTATCTAAAGTTATTTGCCTTAGAATGACAATTTAAATTTCTCCCTTTTTACTTTGATTGCACTTTAGTTTCCAGAAAATTGATACTGACAAATCAAGCCAAACATCTGTAAGCCTAAGACCTCTGATGAGATTGATTTTTTGGTCTGCTAGGAATCTCATCGTTTTAGACAAATAAGTGCCATTGAATCAGACAAATTTGCTGTTTATTACATAAATTTGTTCTTATTCTGCATTCCAATATATTCTTTATTGATGACCTTGATGCCATGTAGCATGTCGGTGTCAGGTAAGCCACTTAGGGCCACCATTATCTTCTGATTTATTAGTTTTTCTCTGTTTTTTCTTAAAGAATCCCTTTGAGCTTAAATACCTGCTATTTTCACTAATATTTCTGTAAGAAATCCTTCAAATGATACATTTTATTTCGGGCCTTTACTGTCTTTTCAATATATATCTTGTCTGAGAGAAATAAAAAAAGAATTGTGCAAAAAAAGTAGAATTTTGTAATTTTTGTCACAAGTGAAACACTTATAGTAAGGTACAATACTTGTGTACAATATTTCCTGCATGTTTTTCTTTTTGTGCTTTTAATTACATTCAGAAAATAAATATCCTAAACTATCTTTTGGTGGTAAATATGCTTACATTACATGTCACACAAATAAAACATGCTACTCTAAAATCACATAGTTGAAAAATTTCAATGTTTTTCTTAAAATATTTTTTCTTGAATAAGTTTTCATGGTTAGAATTATATTAAATCTATTCCTTTATCATATTTGAATAATTAGAAAGAAAGAAAACCGTAAATCTTTTGGAAAAACTCAAATTACATGAGTTTACCTAAGGTGCCAAAAGAGCGTTTCACTTGTGACGGCCAAAAAACTCAGATGGTGAAGCTATTACCTCAAGTTATTTATTGAGCTTCTCTCCAGATTTTCTTTAAACCTACTGGATCTAAAAACTAGTAAAAGAAGATAAATCTACCAATGATTAACAAAATGCTGTCACCTGAAACACCAAATGTTTCACTTGTGACAATTGTGAATATCAGTTATATCAAAACCATTCTTTTAGCCATATACTTTACAATAGCTTAAATATGACACTTGCAATGCTAACCATTGGAAAATTTACATCAATTTAAGTTCAAGGGGTATGCTCACGATATATCAACATATGTGAATATATCACACCATATTACCATAAAAACCAGTCTCTCTTACAGCCTAAATGTTAAAGTATTTCTGCAAAGAAAATTATACTAGTAAAGCCATAGGTGCATTTAAAATCAAATGTTGAATTGAGGAGCAATTTCAAAATGTCACGCAAAAAGTGTTTCACTTGTGACATTTTGACCACCTTTTTGCTCATAACTTTTGAATGGCTTGTGATAGAGGCATGAAATTTTCCACACTTATAGAGAACTACAAGATACACATTCTGGTGCATAATTCAGTTATTTTTGTGCCAAAACCATAAAGTTATTCTCTCTTATTAAAAAGGAGGCATTTTTTTTTGGAACCACCCATATCGATGGCTCAGTGCGAAACGGTTGTAACTGTCTATATGTTTATAGGCAGTTACAACTGTTTCACGCTGAGCCATCGATATGTGCTTGTGAAATATCAATACCACTGTAACTGTAAACAGCAATGCTTTGCATCTGAGTATTTGTCAATTGGCAACAGCTGAGTACGCACAACTACATGAATATTTTCATGTGTGGTTACATTTGAATTTGCCAGAAGTCCAATAAGCTGTACAGTGGTTAGGAATTCAATGTGATAGATGATATAATATGAAGATTACGAAATATACCTGATCCAAAGACAAATCCTTCACTGTAGATTTCTGTCTCTTTGAGCAGTCAGTTCTGTCTATACCAACTCTAGCCTGTTTTGTCTTCTCATTCTTCTCCTTGATAATTCTGAACAAACCACCAATCTCATCTGTGTCTGCTTCTGTCTGATCTCCTTCTATAACTTCTAAAATGGATAATGCATTGTAAGATGAGTGAACAATAAGTAAACTGTAAAGAGCAATGGTATTTTTGTGCTTAACCCCATTGATATTAAATCAATGATGATGATATGGTTATAAAGGATGTCATGACACCTGAACTGAAAGCTAGTAAATTAGAATTGACTCAGCATTTTTGTGACATTTATTTAAGAATTTCAACAAGTTGGTAATAAAATATTCATATCGCACATGTTCGCAGAAAAATCTTTTTTCAAAGTATATCTTATTTGCCATATTACATGTTTAACCCTTTCCCAAACAAGACCTGGTTTTGATGTCCCTAATAGAATGGTATTGGGAAAGAATTGAGGCAAAAGAAGAAAATGCTGATAATCAGAATTTTCTCCTTTAGCCTAAATGTTTTCAGAGCTATATCACTCACAAAGTTTATCTTCAGTAACATACGTTTTTTGCCTTTAATTTTTGGTCTGCAGCAACTTTCAAATTGGACTAGTACGTCTAGAAGTTTGTTATTTGGGAAAGGATTAATCACTTTATGTATGTCTTTGAATTTCATAATTGATGTACAATGTTTGAGAAAATACTAGAACTGTCGCAAAGCGGACGAATACCCCCCACTAGGGCCTTGTCACTGAAAAAGTGCTATCGGTCAAAAGGTTCTTGACTTAGAGCATGGAAATGGATTTTAAACTCCCCCCCATTAAAAAGTTCAAAGTGGCATAACTCTGAAACTAATGACTGGATCAAGATTAAAATTGCAGGTGCACAACTTCATATGATAGGAAACATCCTGATAAAATTTCAGAAAGATTGGTTAAAAACTGTGGGAGGAGAAGAGGACACAAGATTAAGTCCACGGACGGACGGACAGACGGACGGACGGACGGACAGACGGACAACCTGATTCCAGTATACCCCCCCATAACTTTGTTGTGGGGGGTATAATAAAGTACCTTCTCCATAGATGATTTTTCTGTAGTTTTTCCTACTGGCCTGTCTGGCTCTAAATGATGCTGCAGCCTCTTCTGCTAGATTAGACTTCCATCTTATACTTGCATCACCTGTATATGTAAACAAGTACACAGAGTCACATTTGTGCAAATTCTATAAGTAACCTGGACTTTTATAAACTTGGAATAAATAAATTCATGATATAGACATGTTTTGTCTTGTCTGAAATTCAAGTTCAGTTTGGATGAAAAGGGTAATGTTAGTTCTTGAGCATGTAACTTCATGCAGACAATCATGTTTTAGTACTTGTAGGGAAATTGAAATAAAATGGGAAATTTTTAACCTCATGAACAGAGTATCAAGTATTTCAACCCTTTCCAAACAACAAAATTTTAGTCCAAATCAAACTTGAAGGCCACTACACTGCAGATGACAAAATCAGTGATTCATTTACCTGCGCGTCCTGCGATTATCTCGCACAAAATCCGCCGAGGACGCATATTATTGAAAGATGTGAAACCCGCGGACGCAAACATTTTATAGTCAACGAGTCCTGTCGTCAAACAAAACTTCTGAAAATTATTCGTACATCGTATAATGAAGCAAATGCACACCGATAATAATTTACTTAAACACCGGTTCGGCTGGTTTCCTTCCTCAACTACAACGCATTATAATAAACATGCAGCGCGGGGACCCAGGTCCAAAAAGTCAAATCGATTTTTTATTGGTCTTTCAGGGCATTTACAGCCAATCAGCGCGTGCGGTTGACATCTCGCGGGCTAAAAACGAAAGTAGCGATGCCCCCGAAAAAAACTTAAACCTCTCTCTGATGCCAAACAAAGGACGATCAGCGGTCTGTTTAATATTAACAAGAGGACCATGATGGTCCTATATCGCTCACCTGAACCAAAATGATATGAGCAACTCTTTTGTTCAATTCAATTAATATTTATGACTTTAAGACTGAGAACAAACTTATGGTCAATAACATATGAAAATCCAACTTATACGAGATCTAATGGGCCAAACTGTGAACATTTTTGTCCAGGTTTTGTCTTGATTGATAAATAATTGTAAATTCTAGAGTATAAATAAGGTCGAATGCAGCCGCAAACAGCATTTTTTTTCAAATTCAAGGGCACATAACTCTCGACTTCCTGATCAGATCAGACTGAAAATCGAACTCATCTGAGATCTTATGGTCCAAAACATTGTGTCAAAGTTTTATCTTTATTGATTAATAATTGTAGATTCTAGAGCGTAAACAAGGTCGAAAACAGCGAAAATGGCAATTTTATCAAATTCAAGGGCACATATCTCTGGACTTTCTGGTCAGATCCAACTGAAAATCTAACTCATCCGAGATATTATGATCTCCAATATTATGTCCTAAATTGGTCTTGATTGGTCCGTAAATGTAGATTCTAGAGCGTAAACAAGGTCGAAAAGAGTCAAAAACAGCAATTTTGTCAAATTCAAGGGCACATAACTCTCGACTTTCTGATCAGATCAGACTGAAAATCAAACTCATCCGAGATCTTATGATCCCAAACATTGTGTCCAAGTTTTGTCTTCATTGATTAATGATTGTAGATTCTAGAGTGTTAACAAGGTCGAAACAAGCCGAAAATGGCACTAACTTTTATCAAATTCAAGGGCACGTAACTCTGGACTTTCTGTTCAGATCAAACTGAAAATCATACTCATGTGAGATCTTATGGTCCCCAACATTGTGTCCAAGTTTTGTATTGATTGATTAATAATTGTAGATTCTAGAGTGTTAACAAGGTCGAAACCAGCTGAAAATAGCAATTTTGTCAAATTCAAGGGCATGTAACTCTGAACTTTCTGTTCAGATCAGACTGAAAATTAAAGTCATCAAAGATCTTATGGTCCTTAACATTGTATTCAAATTTTGTCTTGATTTGTCAATAATTGTAGATTCTAGAGAGTAAACAAGGTTGAAAACTGCCAAAAATGGCAATTTTGTCGAATTCAAGGGCACAGAACTCTCGTCTTTCTGATCAGATCAGACTGAAAATTGAAGTCATGCAAGATCTTATGGTCTCCAACACTATGTCCAAGTTTTGTCTTGATTGATCAATAATTGTAGATGCAAGAGTGTAAACAAAGTCAAAACTAGCTATTTTTTGCGTTCAAGGGCAAATAACTCCAGACTTCCAGGTCCGATCAGGCCCATAATCGAACTCATCCGAGAACATATGACCATACTTGCTTTGACCAAGTTTGATCAAGATTGGCCAACTTTTGTGGATGCTAGAGTGTTAACACCAAATTGTTGACAGACGGACGGACGGACAGACGGACGGACGGACGGACGACGGACATTGAGTGACCACAATAGCTCACCTTGAGCACTTCGTGCTCAGGTGAGCTAATAAGGGTCAGACCGGAGAAACGGCCGCGAAAAATGGTACTCAGATGAATGAGACCACTTCGAAAGAAAGTTCAGAAAAACGAGTCAAGCACCCCCAAAAAGGTTCGTACCTTTCAACAAAACTGGTTGTAAGATTTGCGCAGACGCCAATAAACAGAATGGGATGGTTAAAATGCACCAATTTCATGACGACGACCTTGCAGCGTCATATTGAACTTTCCGATCATAATTCAATTTCTTCTTGTCCCTCAATATTTTCTATTCAAATTCATTTTGTTTAGTGCAGCAGAAATACCTCTCTGAAATTTTTGTTACTTTGGAAAGATTTATTAACCCATTACCACACATTGACTCTTTTAGACTCCCCTCAAGAAAGTAGCTTCAAGAAAATAGCTTTGGAAAACATTGTGGAAAATGAAGAAATAGCTTGCAACAAGTCAAACTTCATCCGAGACTAAATGCATTCTAGTCATAATGCCAAATTTCTAGTCATACTCATACATGTGTCACAATCATGTGTTACAAGTTAAAACTCATGTTAGTGGAATTCTAGTCTGTTTTTTAACATGTTTGCCTAGTTCTCAAAATTATATATTAAAAAAACACTTTAATTTGTTGCTGTTGTTTTCGGTAGTTATCGAAAGTTGTCAAAATAGTGGGACTCATAAATTTCCAAAAGGACTCATGAAATTTTGGGGTAGCGAGTCCCAGGACTCACTGTTGCAATTTTGTAAAATAATCACTGCAAAATGGGTGTAAATGAAGATAGAATTTGTCTACATTATTGCACATCAACTATTAAGGAAAGGGAGAAAAGACTGTTTAACATCATTCTCTTCTATTCCCCCAGTCTTTTCCCAACCTTATTTACTGGAAGTCAAATTAAGGTCTTGCTTGGAGAAGGGTTTTCAAATTGTTGGTAAAAAAGAAACAACCTTTTGCATGTTGTTTGACTCAAAGCCCTTGAAGGTGAGCGATAAAGGACCATATTGCTTTGTATCTAACTAAACAAATGTACCTGAATCAAAGTCATCCATAGTTTCATCATCAAAATCCTCTTCATCTTCATCTTCCTGATGCTCAGATTCATCTTCGCTATCACTTCCTGATTCTTCACCACCAGAGTCATCTTCCTTGACTGACACATTTTTCTTTGAACTACTTGATGATACAGGAGATTTACTGTCTTTAATATTCATGTCTTCTTCCTTACTCAAAACTTTTTTCTTTGCACTACTTGATAATACAGGAGATTTATTATCACAAGGTAGCAATTCCATTGTTTCATCTCCATCACTGTCACTTTCATCATCCCCACTATCACTACTTGAACCATCACTATCACTTAAGTCTTTTTTAGCTGTGGACACAATTTTCTGTGAACTACTAGTCAATGCAGGAGATTTACCCTTGGCACTTTGTGAAGAATTATCCTTTTTCTCATCACCGCCTAAAATGTTGTCTTCATCACTTTCACTCTCTGAACTTTCCTCATCACTTGAGTCTTCTACTTCTCCCAAATATTCTTTTTTATCTCCAGATTTTCTATCTCCAGACATTTTCTTCTGTGAACCAGTAGACAATGAGGGTGATTTAGATTTAGCTGATGTGTTTTTTGAAGATCCTTCTATTGAACTTTTATTTATTAAAGGAGATTTACTATTGCCACTTTTTGATGATGTATCCTTTTCATTAATTTCATTGTCACTATCAATTTCGTCATCACTAGAATCATTATCATAATCAATGGAATCATCACTGTTGTCACTCTTTATAGATTGACCAGGAGTAAGTACAAGTTTATTACTGGGTTTTGGTGTTGCTACAGTTGAGGTTGAGAAGATACTGATGTCTGCCATTTCATCATCCGTGTCTGCGTAGGCTAGGTCTTCATTGGGCACCTGTTGAAGATAATTGACATAATTGAGTGTAAGAGCTACACATGAAAGGAGGAATAGATATTCTGACTAAATTGCTTTGTTACTACAATTCCAAACCCTATGTCATGGGTACTCATTTGAATCATCTCATTGAGAGGATTCAAATGAGTACCCACAACATAGGATTTAATAAACGTAAACAAAATTTTGCATTTTGAAAAGCAGAACAAGTCAGTACAAGATTGCTATTTTGTTTTGGTGTCACTACACTGACTACAGTTGAGGTAGAGAAGATAGTGATGTCTGTCATTTCATCGTCGGTGTCTGCATAGACCAGGTCTTCATCGGGCACCTGTTGGTGATAATTGACAAATGAGTTTAAGTTATTTTCAGTTATCTATAAACAAATTCTTAACTAGACTTAACCTTACTTTTGCCGACTTACAGAAACGTTCAGACTACATGTACGGACAGGTAAATCAATTCTCTACTACCTGCTAAACCATCAAAATATTCAGAAATCAGCATGCTAAGTGTTAATTTATTCTGGAAGTTACTCCCTGTATAAGGACTTTGTATTCTTATAATGAAAGGCATTTCATTGAAACTAAACATTGAAATTAGAACACATACTTTTTCCATTTTGTCTTTCATTTTTGGAGTTTCCATTTTATGTTTCTTTCTCGGAGGTTCAATTGGGTCCTCTAGATCTTCTTCTTCTTCAGAATCCATCTTAAAATAAATGAGCATCAGTTATCATACTAGAGAGCTTCAGGTTAGCTTTCCCTTTAACTCTTTCCCAAACGACAAAATTTTAGCATGATCCACAGGGGTTGAAAAATCCACTCGCCCGCTCGCATTGGCGAGTAGAAAATGCCGTAGGACGAGTAGATTTGGGGACGAACTAGTCCGACGGGGCGAGTGCAAATTTAGGACTTGAATCACGCTGATTGAGGGGAAAAAATAAAGGATCGAAAAGAATGTATTTATTTCAAACTTCATATCGGAAACAATAATATTCGCTGTAAAATAAGACCTTTCCCTGTTTATGTCGATCAATCCCGAAAGTGAAACTAAACAAGGACACTAGAGTAAATCTGAGTTACTCATATGCGATGAGCGAGAGATCAAAGACGCCGCAAACACAGTCAATTGATGACGTAGTCATTCCAGTTTCAATATAATCATGTGATTTTCCGCACCCAAATAAGGTTACGTTTTACTATGATTTGTTTACAAAAGTCGCGCGTGCCACTAAAGCGCGGGGAAAATTGGATGAAACAATGAAAACAAAACGCTATCTACCACTGACTTAACACAGACGCTTTGTCTCTTTCTGTTATGCCGCCTCGCGATTACACAAAGAAATTCTTTCACATTTACCGGGTAGTTGTACATGTTAAACTGGTGTGCTTACTTGACCATTTCGACAGCTAATCTATCTTTCGAATTGAATAAAAAGTAAGTGTTTACAGTAATGTTTAATCGGCGATTGATTAATGGTAAAAGATGGAGTCAAGTCTGATACACATTCGATTTATTGACCATCTTTTTTAATAAAATTTTTGCCTTATTCGCCTATGACTTTTGAAGTGGCGATCGCCAGCGTGAGCCCCGTCTGTCATTTATACCGAAGAAACTTTATTTGTAGAGTCAAAGAGTTATGTTATTTGCATAATAATGCATCCGTAAGAGCCAACAGTCTAAAATTTTCTTCATCTTTAAGGGCGAGTTGGGTTGCCTTAAGGGCGAGTAGAAATTCAGAGCTACTAGTCCTACAGGACTAGTAGGTTTGAAGAAATTTTTCAACCCCTGATCCACCTCATAAACTGCCACAAAAGACAAAATGGATGCTACCAAATATAGAATTTGTGTAACATATGGCACAGAAAATATTGAGACAAAAGGAGAAACTGCTGGTTATAAGCAGTTTCTTCTTTTGTTTCAATGTTTTCCCAAGCCTTTTCTATTAGGGACGTCAAAACCAGGTCTTGTTTGGAAAAGGGTTAATCCTTCCCAAACAAGACCTGGTTTTGACGTCCATAAGGCTTGGGAAAAAATTGAAACAAAAGAAGAAAGTGCTAATAACCAGCAGTTTCTCCTTCTGTCTCAATATTTTCTATGACATATTTTACACAAAGTATATCTTTAACAACTTCCATTTTGTCATTTGTGGCAGTTTTTGAAGTGGATCACCCTAAAACTTTGCAGTTTGGGAAAGGGTCAATTTATGTTGGATGTAAAGAAGTTTAAAACTAACACTAAAGGTAGCCCACACCTTATGAGATTCACATAAGGTCTGAATTATTCCGGCGACAACATTTGGCAGTGGAATGTTCAACCACCACAAATTTAATGTTTATAAAGTCACCAAAATAGATTGAAATTTTGGTTGATAAGTAAGAATGATAACTTTGTTGCACGAAAAATTCAAATGTCGCATTAATCTCATTAGGGTTGGACTACCTTTATCATGCACACAATACAAGATTTAACCATTTCCAGTATGACAAAATTCTAGATTAAGTGTACAAGCAGTTCCATCTTGATCAAGTCAGTCTCAATTATGTTAAAGGCCATTTTCCCATTAATTAAAGATATTTAAATAAATGCATCTATTTCAGATACTTTCAGCGGATCTATTAACCAATTTCCAGACAACGAAATTTTAGACTCCTCTAAATCTAAAGGTGTTGCAGACAAAACATTTTTACAGTGAATGAAATCTTACATTTATTGCATCTTTTGGTTGGAAAACATTTTCCACAATGCTTTCCAAGCCCTTATCTAAAGGGGTGTCAAAATGCAACACTGAACAGTAATGGGTTAAATATGTAAAAAGAGGAAGATCTCAAGTAGAAGTAAAACAGCCATCACTGCATCCATTTCTCTTTGATTTTTACATAATTGCTATTTCTCATGTAATTTATCTCCCTTAGACCATTTTCCAAACAAGACTTAGTTTTGACATTCCTTAAACCAATAGCTTGGGAAAACATTGTGACAAAAGAAGAAAATGCAGAATTTCCTCCCTCTGCCTCAAAATTGTCTTTGCTATATTCAAAACAAATCTTTTCTTGGTCAATTCATTCTGATTAAAATCCAGTCCTATCTTTCAGTAACATCTGACAGGCACCCATCTTCAATGACCCTTTCTTCTGACCTATCAAATTAATGCTTTCAAGATTCTGAAAGCAATCAAAACCAAAGACTAGACCACAAGGACATCCTATTTCAGGGTAGAACCATGTGATTGCATGCACTGGTCATGGAATATCATAAGCCTGGTTAACCCATTACAAAACAAAACCTGGTTTGATGTCCCTAATAGAATAGACATGTGAAAATATTGAGACAAAAGAAGAAAATGCTGATAATCAGCATTTTCTTCCTTTGCCTCAATATTTTCTTGTGCTCCATTATACAAAAATCTATCTTAATCAGCATGAGTTTTGTCGTATGCAACTCATTGCAAATTGGAGTCTGAAGTCTAACAAGAGCTGTCCGAAGACAGCGCGCTCGACTTTCTAAGTTGCTTAGTATAAAGGGGGCATAACTCCAAATAGAGTGGTCCCAGGGTCATGGGCCCTGATAGTAAGGTAGAGGGTGTGATGATGAATAAGTATTCCAAGTTTGGGTTGAATCCCTTTGATAGTATGGAAGTTATTGATGTTTGAAAAACTTTAACCTTGGTTGCAACGCCAACGCCGACGCCGACACCCGGGTGACAGTATAAGCTCTCATTTTCTTCGAAAAGTCGAGCTAAAAAATGCTATTTGGGAAAGGGTTAATCTATACCTCATCCTCATCATCCTCCTGCTCATCCTCATTGTCATCATCATCATCATCACTTTCATCATCATTATCATCATCGGCAGGACTTTTCTCTTCTTTCCCCTTTGTTTCGTCATCAAATACAGCTAATCTACGGAATCTCCCATCAGCTGTTTGTACAAACTTCACTGCTGGACTCTCACTGCAAACAGGAGATATTTCAATTAACTCTTTTTTCTCAAACAGCAAAATATTAGGGTATTCCAATGATTCAGTCAAAAGATACATGCCAATAAAGACGAGATGTGTGTACTATATTGCCTCAATGTTTACCCCAGCCTTTTCTATTAGGGAAGCCAAACCCGGTCTTGTTTGGGAAAGCGGTTTACTCTTTCTCACAAATTGTCACCAACTATTTCTTCACAATGTCTCTTCCAATAAAGTTGTTAAATTCTAAGCATTTCATCAACTTGAGAATGTTATCTTTCAAACTGACTAGTCTTAAATTTTGCAGTTTGAGAACGGGATAATGCAATGGTTCGTCATTCTTTATAAAATGCTACTGGACAGGGTTCTCGGGCCGTATTATCAACCATCACGCGATAATTTTTTGCGTTTTTACTTGTATCAACAAACCCGATTGGCCCAATCTGATTTCTCATGCTATCAAAGGCTTGTTACAAAGTTTACAAAAAATTGTGGTCGCAAGATTGTTGATAATACAGGCCCCTGTTCTTTTGAGGAGTTTAGACAATGAAAACTGATTGTTTGAAGGGTTGACCAATTCTGAGTTCTCAAAGAGTGACTCCTTTTTGATAACCCCATCTGGATCCTGATATGGGTTTGGAAAACCATGCAGAAAAAGAAGAAATTGCCAATGGACATTTTCTTCTTTTCCGAAAAGGTGTTCTGAGCTAAATAAAAACATGGAAATACTGTGCATATGTAGGCAATAATTAATGACAATATTTCAATAATTGTTCATCAAACACAGTGTAGAGGACACTCATTATAATTGTCTTATTGAGACAATTAAAATGAGTACCAACAACATAGGGTTAGGAGTTCAAATAACAAATTTCGAATGCCTTTATTGCCTCTTATCTGTTGCTCTGACTAACCCTTTCCCAAACAAGACCTGGTTTTGATGTTCCTATTAGAAAGGGCTTGGGAAAACATTGAAACAAAAGGAGAAACTGCTGATAACCAGCAGTTTCTCCTTTTGTCTCAATATTTTCTGTTCCATATTTTACACAAATCATGTCTATATTATTATCATTTTTGTCGTCTGCAGCAGCTTTCCAAGTGGATAACCAAAAAATTTCGCCATTTGGGAAAGGGTTAAACCTACCACAAAACTCTGCCAACAGTCCTCGATTTTTCTGTAGACTCAGAAAACATGGCTACATCACTGGCCGATATCTTTTCATCCAGTGTGTTGCTCAAACCCATCAATGATGAGACCAGCTCATTGCTAGGGTTCTGTTGCTGTAATACAAACAGATATATACTATATTACATTGAAACAGAATACGGACTACATTCTTGACTGCTCTAAAAAGAAATTGTTCAATGAATACATTTTACAACAGGCTTCACAAAATACTAAATTTTTCCATATAGTTAACCAGCATATATTCTTTTTTCTTCAATACTTTCTAAATGCTAATTCAGTTATATAGCTTGTAAAAGTAGTCATAAAAAGTTACCTCCTGCTCTCCTGTTTGTGACTGCTGCCCAGCTACATCAATATAAACAGCATCTTTATCATAGACAATACCCCCTACACCTGACATTGGAGCATATATAATCCTATCTTTCTGCGTCAATGATCGAACTTTTTTCTCTTTATCCGGTGTCGGACATGGATCGGAGATGAGCTGTATTTCGTTGATAGAGAAGTCTCCGCAGCCGGGTATGTGTATATTCACATTGTTTTTCATCATGGTGCCGTGTACGTAGCCGTAAACGGAGACATTTCTGTCTGTCTTCTCGTTCTTTCTGACCGTCTCTGGGTCTGTAATGTCCTCCATCCTACAATTTTAACAATATGCATTAATATTTTTTTTATCTTAACCCATTACCCAACAACAGAATATTAGACATTTCCAAATTCAAAGATGTTGCAGACATTTTCTATGCATAAAACATTGTGTCACACACTATTTTTTTCAATTTCAACAATGTTTTCAAAAGCCATTATCTTGTGAGGCATTAAAAAGGGTTGATGTGTGGGAAACAGCAAAGTGCAACTATCAAGTGCTGAGTAGTGATAAAATTTGAACTCCAAAAAAGTTTAAAATTACACTAAGTCAAATGTAAGAGTAAAGGAACTTTGCCTAGAGGCTGATATTAGGGACACAAAGCATGCACAATGTTTGAAAGGAATGGCTATAGCAGAAAGATTACGAGAGATGGAAGGGACTGGAAAATATCAATTTCTGAAACCAGAGACAGGAAAAAGTGAAGACCAGGCCCGTATTTCTCGAAAAAACTAAAGTACGTTCTCATGCTCAAATCTGAGCACCGTGCTCAAATCACACGAAATCCACGAGAAGTTCAATCGAATACCGGTCAACGTTGGAGAGTATCCCTTTGAAGTTGAGCATGTTCTCATGAGAATATACCTAAGTTTTTTTTTCGAGAAACCGGGGCCAGACGTTAAATCTGCCCGGCATCTGGACGGGATTCCCCTGGTCACTAGTACCTTGGTCACTAGTACCGTTATTTTCTTCATTTGCCTCAGTTTTTCCAAGATGTTTTTCTAACAAGAGCTACAATATGTCTCAAATAAATCAAACCAAGGAATGAGATAGCTCACCTATCAGCTAGTATATAAGGATGCGTCGTTCTCCAGGTGAGAGGTCTAAATTTCATCACAGATATAAATCTACACAAATTAAACACCTGCTGTTTTGGGTACTCCCCATACACCATTCCCGATAAATAAAACAACTTTGCACCCTGTAAGATCAAAAGCATAGCATATAAACTGAATGAACCCTAAGCTTCAGAGCAACAGATAAGAGGGGGTGGGGGTGCGGTGGGGGTGATGGATTTTCAAAATGCAATATTTCATTTGCTGTTTCTCAACCCTTTTGTTGCGGGTACTCATTGTAATTGACCAAACGCCGACTGTCAATCAAAAACATCGATTAGCCAATGGGCGATCAGAAAAAATGTCATGCCCCAATTGTTCTTCGTTGCATGTGTTATTGTACCGATTTATCGACTGACAATCAAAACAATCAACATGCCTATGGCAAAGAATTTTGTGCTAATAATAGACTAGGTTTAACGTATGTTTTGATAAACCTTCGTTGTTGTTATAAAATCTCGTAACTACGGCTTAAGGTAGTTCACCCCTAATGAGATTGACGCGACGTCGGAATTATTCGGGCGATGTCGAAAACATTCGGCGGTGGAACGTTCCACCACCGAATGTTTTCGACGTCGCCCGAATAGGTTCGGAGACGTACCGAATGTTAAACGACGTCGCACGAATAATCCCGACGTCAAATGAATCTCATTAGGGGTGGTATACCTTAAATAAAGCCGTAGTTACGAAATTTTATAACAACACCTACGAATTATTATTTTGTTTGTCCGAATTTACTTCACGATTAACTTGATAAAATGGTTCCCTATAAACGAACATATGTCCATTGTTTGTATTGAATTATATGTTGGGCGGAGCGATCTGTCGATTGGCGTTTGGTCAATTGTCTCGAGACAATTCAAATGAGTACCCACAACATAAGGTTTGGATTTGAAATAACAAATTCAGAATTATTTCGCTCCTTCTTATCTATGGCTCAACTCAGCCTACAAAGAACATTTCAGGAAAACATTTATACTTTTTGATCTTATATATTATGAAAATTTGTTATTATAGCAGAACATACGTCCAGCAGTGATCGTTTGTTGGTCTCACTTTTCATCTCTGTAACCAGACTATTTGCCAAATGAAGTCAGCATTTTCTTTTTTTGCTTCAATATTTTCTGGGCTACATGGTACATAAATCCTATCTTAACCCATTACCACACAGTGACTCTTTTTGACTTCCCACAATAAACTGGCTATGGAAAACATTGTGGAAAATGAAGAAATTGCTTGCGACAAGCAATTTCTTCATTTCACACAATATTTTCCACACAAAATTATTAACAAATAAAACAAGATGTGTTTGTGAAACACAAATGCCCCCGAAATGGCCATTTTTCTGAAATGTTAAGTTTTCGTAGAGTAAAGGGTTATTAAAGGTTAAGGGATGACCTTGAGGAAGGTCAAATTGCATGGAACAGATAGATATCATTGAAAGGAAGTTGCATACCAAATTTGAACTTTGTATGTAAAATAGTTTTGGAGAAAAGGCAAAGGTTAAGTTTTCGGAATAAAAGGTTAAGTTTTCGTAGAGTAAAGGGTTGATAAGGGTTAACGAATGACCTTGAGGAAGGCCAAATTGCATGGAACAGATAGATATCATTGAAAGCAAGTTGCATACCAAATTTGAGCTTTGTATGTCAAATACTTTTGGAGAAAAGGCAAAGGTTAAGTTTTCGGAATAAAAGGTTAAGTTTTCGTAGAGTAAAGGGTTGATAAGGGTTAACGAATGACCTTGAGGAAGGCCAAATTGCATGGAACAGATAGATATCATTGAAAGCAAGTTGCATACCAAATTTGAGCTTTGTATGTCAAATACTTTTGGAGAAAAGGCAAAGGTTAAGTTTTCAGGTTAAGTTTTCGGACAGACAGACGGACAGACAGACAGACAGACAGACAGACGGATAGACAGACGGACGGACAGACAGACAGACAGACAGACAGACGGACACGAGTAAAACAATATGCCCCCGATCTCTCGATACGGGGGCATAAAAATACTTTTTCATCCATTTTTAGTTGCTGTCTGCAACATCTTGGAATTTGGACAAGTCAATTTTTTGTCGTTTGGTAATGGCTTAATTGACATCCATTTTGGCCTCAGCAGGAGCTTTTGAATTAGACCCCCTTTAACTTCTGCGGTTTTGGAAAGGGTTACAGAATTTACTTACAGCATAGACTTCTGTCCAGAACCTGTGCTTGAATCGTTTCTTCATTTTTCTCATCTTTTTGTTATCTTTGTATCTGTCTAGATGTGTTAGGACACCCATAATCTTTGGGAACCCGTGAACTTGGCAGATATTCAGGAACTCAAATGTCTCCATCTCAAAACCAAAACTGGCATCCACTAGTAGCAAAACCTGGTGAATTTAATAATTGATTGATTAATTGATTGGGATGTAACATCTCTTATAACTGTTATGGTAATATTGCATAAGCTGGAGCACCTAAGCATGGATTCCTGTCGTTTCTAATACCAGTACTACAACATCCTTATCCAGCTTCTAGTTGTTCACCCACAAAGGTTAACAAATATCAAACCATCGGTGGGTGACAAGCAAAAGCTGTTGAAGGTAGATTTTGGAATAAGAAGAATTTAGAATCAAAAGTATTTGTACTAGATCTAGTCAACAGAGTTCTGCCGAGGACGCGCCATTGCGGGATCGGCGCAAAAAAATTTCAGACGGCCCCATAAAAATATGTCGAAGGGGCCAGCCGGCGCGTTGAAAACACGAACCGTGCGCCGCTGGTACGAAACATTATTGGGGCGAATTGTCGGAAGTCTTGCATATTTATTTTTATCCGGGCACTTCCACATGTTTTTATCGATCGTAACGGCGATTCTCATTGGTCTAGATTTTACTGTAAGTTGGTTTTCCAAATTATGAGCCAATCAATAGCGTTTTAATAAAAGATCGGAGAAACTCAATTCGTCACAATTTCGTTCTGCATCGGGTGTCCGCTTGTTTCAGTCGCGATGGCAGAGAAAAAAACACTAAAAGCAGATCCATTCTTAGTTATTTCGGGCAATCCGAGCCGAAAAAGGCGAGAACCGACACTGACACTCAAAATGATCAACCGGGACCGTCGAAATCCACAGAAGAGCCGGCGGCAAGTGAGAAAGAGAACAAGAGCTGTCATAGACGGATAATGCTCCCCGAATAAGTGTTTGTCACAAAAAAAAAACTATCATACATTAAGCCCCCTTTTCACATGACCGATTTTTTGTACACGCATTATTTATAGAATATAGACTAGAACATCTCATTCCTCACATAAGAAGAAAATTTCATTCAATTCTGCCCATTAGATAAAGAGAAATTGGAGAAAAACTAATTTTTACATTAAGGCCCCTTTTTCCATGACGCAGCCTCAAATTAAGAAACGGAAAAAAAGGTCTCTAGGTATTGACCCCACGAGTTCACATGTGAAGTTTCATTGAATTTGGTCCAAGGGTTGCTGAGATCTGGCTGTGGACGGACGGATGGAAGGATGGACGGACGGACGGACGGACGGACGGAAGGACAGCGTGGCGACTATATGCTCCCCCGAAATTTTTTCGGGGAGCATAAAAAATCATACGAGAAAAAATTTCAGAATAAGTGGCTAGCTGAGTTTCCCTGGCTGTCGTACGATGCTGGTAAAAACGCGATGACATGTTCTCTTTGTATGAAACATAAAAAAACATAATTCTCTAACTGATCCAAACACAAACTTTCGTAACAGTACGTTGACAAGGCATGCAGATAGTGCTGATCATAAAGCTTCCGTGCTAGCTGATTCTATGACAGATGACTTTCTTCTGCTCACATTAATAACTTTCTTCTCACTCAATGTGATCATTATTTGTTCGTATAATAGGTGGCCCCATGTTGGGGAAAAGTGGCCCCACATTTTTGGCTTAGATGGGCCAATGGCCCCATAGGACAAAAAGCTTGGCAGAACTCTGAGTCAGCATAGTCTATTTTTTACCATTACATACAATTTATGGTAAAAGAGAATAGTGCATGAATTAGATTTAAAAGGTTTGGAATGTAATAACATCATAAAGATTATACCCATTAAGGTAGTCCACCCCTAATAAGATTCATGCGACATCTGAATTATTAGGATGAGGTTGTGAACATTCCACATTGAATTGTTCCACCAGCAAATGGTTACAACATCAGCAGAATAAGTTTGAATAAGTTAGAAATGGTAACGATGTCGCATGAAAAATCATGATGTTGCACGAATCTCATAAGGGGTGAACTACCAAAATATTTGTAAGACACAAAAATCAAAATCCAAAGACTTCATCATATTAAAAAGAAATTATTTTAAGCAATGACCATTTTCATCTTCCTTTCAACAATAACTAGTGCATTAAGAAAAGTTTGTAAAAAATAAAAGTAGAACCATACCAAATCAGCAACTTTAGCAATGTCAATCATAGAGTTGATATCATTGTTGCATTCCATCAACGTCAATCGTCTCTTTTTACCTGCAAATAAGCCAAGTTTGATATTAACTGTTTCCCTAAAAGAAAATAATAAGTTGAAAAGTTAAGGTCCTGCTCAGGAAAGAGTCAAACCAACATTCCTCCCCCCTCCCCCCAAACTGTTTTGAAACCCTCTGATAAGTTGTCATAGAATAATGCTTTTATCATTTTTTTAAACTTTGTTAAACCTTCCTCAAGTTCTTGTTTTGATGTCTTAAAAAACACTGTGTTGTAAGTTGTCCGTTAGGTTTGTGCAGTCATTCAAAGATGGCGACAACAATACAACTTGAGAGGTAGGTGTCATAGTTTTTCATCTATAAATTGCTTAAACGGTCGTATCTTGCCTTGATACTGATATCATTATACAGGGGAAATGTATACCTATCAACGGTTCTACATATCAAAGTACCAGTGTTGTCCTATCGTACTCAGTCGTTAAGCAAAGACAGCCCAACACGGCAAACTTTTTTCGAAGCGAGAAAGTTGCCCTTTGAATGATGATTACATAGTAATCAGCGAACTAGGGAACAAACTATTGCTCTAACTTGGATGTTTTTAACATGCTCTTTTCTATGGTTACCGTTATTTTACACAAAAATGTCCAGAATGACCACAAACTCTGTGTTTACTAAATGGTCAAACAACGGTGTAGTCACAGTGAAAATATGCAGACACAACGGTGCAGTTTCTGTGTTTTATGTACGGTGTGGTTGTATTTTCATAACAAATTGTGAACGGTGTAGACATAATGCAATTGTGAACGGTATAGACTTGAAGCAATTCAAAAATTATTATTTCTGGAATGATAATATTGTAATGTTTAATGATAACACTTTCATGGCTGGGAATCACGTTTTACAATTACTACCGAAATTCTTCAACAATTATGTTAATATATGACTGACTTGTAAATGCTTCGCAGTAAAGAAGGTGACAATATGTCTACAAAATATACTTTAATCAGAATACAGACAGAATCTAGTTTCTTCGCTATTTGTCAATGCAATCCGTAAGGGTCAAATAGTAGAAAATACCAAGAATCTGCCGGCGTCTGTTTTATTTTGTCTTTTATTTTCAGTTCCATGTTGTTCACTTGTTACTGCTGTCATTTCGAATGAAATTTCGAAAAGGTTGTGAAGCATTCGGAACAAGACCATTTCAGCCAGATATTAAAAGTGCGAAAGAGGGAGATCAATGATCAGACAGGCCAAAAAGGTTTGAAAACTCTGAGCTTTAGTATAGTTTGAATTTATTTGGGTTTTATGCCATTTTCAACTGCCAAGGGAACTTTAGTATAATTCCGGATATTATCAAGAAGTCAGACTAGGATATAATCCCCATTTGCGAGCAAAGAATACACAAGATATACACCATCAACGTAGAAAATCAAGGTTTTGGAATTAACTATCTTTCTATCGATTATATACCCGATTTTGTATGCATGAGTCCTGTACATAAAAAATTACGAAGTTCAACACCCCATAAAGTCGTTCAAAAATCTCCGATCTTAATTCCTGATATTTCCATTGGACGTGCTGAATCAGGTGATACGGATAGGTACTCATGAGACATGGAAATAATGGCTGAAATGAATAGTTTATTCTTAGATGTAATTAAGTCATTGAGAAACATTGATCAACTTGACAATTGGTTATCTTTTCATAACATGGTCAAGGAAGGTCGGTTCCCGGTGGAAAACATTGTATTTCATTTATTTATGGATGTGTGTAAGTTCTACTCTCTTGAAAGCACGTCAATGCGTTTTACTCCAATAGTCAAACGGTTTTGGCGAATAGAAAATTATCTTTTTCATTGCAAATGGTAACATTTTATTAGTGGGCCCAAATAATCTTGGTCTGTCAGAAAATTGTCAGTCCGGAATTGTCAGTCTAAGAGGTTAATTACGCCTGAAAATGCCAAAATAAATTTTGCAGTTCCGTAATTCTATTTTCAAGACTTGATAACTTTAAGTCGAACAAGACGAAAAAAAAAGCCCAAACGTTTATGAAACAAATTTATAATTTATGTTTTGTTATTTATAATTTATGTTTTGTTGATGGAATCCTTTATTTTGGGTAAAATCGGACTTTTCAATGAGGGGTTAAGTTGAAAACAAGATACATGTCGATTTATAATTATCATACTCCATGAGTTGAAATCATTTCATTAATTACAAAAATTGATTGTAATAACCAATTAAAACAGTTACAAAGAAAAATTCAAAGCCAGAGCCGAAATTTCAAATCTACAAATAAAATGAACGGATGAACAAGAAACTGGCCATTGCACCCACATCGTATGGTAAGTCAGTAAACAGTGTTCTAAAATGACGTTTGCTACATGTTTTGTGATGGTATTCCTTGTGATTATCATGTCCGTCAGATGTTAACTCAATAACAAATAACAAAAAATGTCTTCCGAAAATTAAATTAAACATACATTGAACTGTTTTAGGCTTAGGTGAATGAAGAAAAGAGAAAACGGCATATTTCCACAGAATATGATCTGCTAGCTGTTAGAGCTAGTTCGCCCTATACAACATACCAAGTCTACACCGTTCACAATTTGTTGTGAAAATAATAACTACACCGTACAGATAACACAGAAACTGCACCGTTGTGTCTGCATATTTTCACTGTGACTACACCGTTGTTTGGCCATTTAGTAGTCTTTACACTACAACCAAAAGCGATAGGACAACACTGGTACTTGGCTATATAGCACCGTGAATAGGTATACATTTCTCCTGTACGATGATATCAGTATCAAGACAAGATACGGCCATTTAAGGAAATTATCGACGAAAAACTAAGACACCCACCTCTCACAATTTTCCACGGACGCCATCTTTGATTGACCACTCAAAACTTCCGTACAAACTACACAAATCTAACGGACAGCTTACAACACAGTGAAAAAGACTTTGTAAAAATTGAGCTAAAAGAAAACAAGATGTGTTCAGGGCGTCAACTCAAAATTTTGAAAAAAATATAGTAATATAGGACATTTTGAAGCAAAAATATAGGACATATATAGGACATTACTAACAGCCTCAACCTTCTCAAAAGACACCTAAAATTACCTTGTTAATGTAGTTTCTCTATTGTACCACTCAAAGGAAGGCATCAAGACATGTTGTTACACACAAAAAAAGTTAAATTTCTCATGAGTCTGGTAATGATCACTGCCAATGGCTAAATGCCATTATGGGCCTTACACGCATGTTTCTGGGAAAGAGAATATTGTGAATTTGTCAATGATTTCCCTCTTTATTTCTCACTGAAACCTTAAAACCTATGAAAGGGCTAATTTCATTGCAAAGTAATATTTTAAGTGTTCCAGAAGAGGCCCATTAGGTGATGCTACATGAATAAACCTTTCAGTTTAATTTAGTAAGGCAAAGGAAAGTTTGTCACAGACATACTTCTTTATCTCTATGTAAATTCCAGGAACCTACAACATAGGACCAATCTTGATAATTTGAGGCATCTTTTAGACCATCATACACACAAAATTTCACAGCTCTTGGCTGGATATTCTGGATAGTTTGGGAAAGTTTCTATGCCCTGTATGTTGTACTGGTGTTAGCAGTAACATCCCATGCATTGGTTGCAGAAAGTGACAGGGCCCCTAAGAAATGCATTGCTATTAAAAAGCTCATAGAGGATCCAGACTTTAGATGCACCAGTTTAACAGAAGACTCTAGTCTGAGATGCAAGTTGGGCAAGATAAGCCAGAGGTAGTGGCATCATTTTGCTATGTTGGATACACACTTTCTGTAGCCAGTGGATGTGACTTAGCCACAATGTCCAGAGTCAAATCTGCATGGAAGAACAGATACCAATCCTCATATCACCCCATCTCAATACCAAACACCAGGGCAAATATCTTTAACCCTGTCTGTAGCTGATGATTTATGCAAGTGAGACATAGCCCCAATCTAATCTGAAATAACAATGTCTGCAGCATAGTGATCCAGTGCTGATCAGACAGAATGCAAAAGACCACCACAGGATCTCCAATACCATATCCAGCAAGCTTCACAAACAGATGTGCCTCTAGGACATGGAACAGAGCTTACAGGAAAGGAGTTTATGTGGTATGGACATTGTGGAGAGATCAAGTTGGACAATTAAAATAGATTTTATAGTGCAGGTCACTTGCATTGGCATACCAGGAATGTCTACGATGATTGATGTAGAAGCAACTATCAGAAAGGGACAGCAGAGAATGGAACTTATTACTTATTAGACATACACTCTCAAAAGAAAGACAGAAGGAGATTGTGAAAGAGGACATCAAGATAGCTGGAGGAGATCTCACAGATGTGGACAAAGCCTCCTATAAAACCTAGAAGACAGTGAGTGTAGGCCTAAGGGTTTGGAAGAAGATTATCCTCTTTATCTCTCTAAAATCTGGGAACCCACAATATAGGACTTTAATCAAAACATAAATTAAATTTGACATTTCCTGGTAGACTTCCATGAGACAATACTAGACAAAGTTTAAATAGCTGGGGTGAAATAATTGTCCTGTTCATGAAATTGGGGAGCATGCAACATAGGGCTATTTTTTCAAAATTAAAAGCAAAGTAATAATTTTTAAGTATTCTGGTAAGTTGATGCTACAACCAAAATTAGAAAGCTCTATGCCTTATGATTCGGGAGAGAAAGATTGTCAAGGTCTCTCTATTTTTCCTATGTAAAATCAGGGAACCTACAACATGATTGCTAATTTCCAAGGCATAGTGATAATTTGAAGAAATCATAAATTCTGTTAGTATTCATAGTTCTATGTGATGATTCTACTCAAAATTTCAAAGCTCTAAATTGTAGAACAGAAGAATATGGTATAGATTTTCCATCTTCATCAAATCTGGACACCATTAATATTGGGCTAAATTTCAATTCATGGATATAATTTTAAATATACTGATACAAGGAATCCAATTTAACTGTTGTGCAATGCAAAATTTTAAAGCTAGTGGTTTGTGATTAGAAGTTTTTTATAAGTGTATACAGACAGAGACTGGACAGACAGCATTTATGCCTAGGTCAACTAAAAGGCACCATCTTATATTTTGAATCAAAATTCATGTTGCTGATACATGTATTCATCCAGCAATTTATGTACATTGGTTAGTAAAAAGACACAGTAACTATGATCTGAATATGGTACTAAATCATTTTAATCTGCATCTGTTTTAAGTCTATTACTATCTTTATTTCTTCAATTTCTTTTCCACACTATATTTTCCCATGAAAATATAGTATTGGTGATGACTATATAGGACACATTTTAAATATAGGACAATATAGGACAGCCATGAAAATATAGGACAAATATAGGATATAGGACAGAAGTTGACGCCCTGTGTGTTTGTGAAACATGAATGCCCCCAAAATGGCCATTTTTCTAAAAAGTTAAGTTTTCATGTAAAGGCAGGGTTTTCCCGGACGAAGGATATTGCGTCCTAGACTCTCAAAATTGTGTTCAGGACTCTTAAAAATATAGTCTGTGCGTCCCATGGGACTCCCAAATAAAAGTACAAATACTAGCTTACTTGAAGTGTTGTGTTCGTCTAGTTTGAAGAAATTACACCTGCTAAACATTCGTGTAGAAGTTTTTAAGCAGACAGTATGAGCATGACATCTCTACTATTCTTGACAGACGCTTGCATAAGGTTCCGTTTTTATTAATTACAATAAGAAATACTCCTATAGGCAGGGGGGTAGAAGGGGTTTGTACCCAAATTGTTTTGTACTTTTGACTTTTTCTAATTTTTATAAGATTTGATAAAATCAACACTACTTCCAGACTGGGAATGGGTTATACAAAAATCCAAACGTATTCCCGTTTTCTGGGTAGCATTGGAACTCTGAATCATCAAATTCCAGTCCTAAATGTTCTTTGTAGTAATAAACTAAATCATTATAGAATATACAATAGATCTATTGCTGTTTAGTAGACAGTTCCACTTCTGTTTGCTACATCTGACTGGTCATATATGAATGAATAGTTAACTTATGAATTAAATTTGATTTTGATATTCAGGATGATTCCACCATTTTGTTCAATACATTTACCCTTTGACAGGCTGGATGCCTATATTTTGTTAAACCTACAAAACCAAATCCTATTAATGGGTCTGCGTTTGCTCCTGTCTTTTTAAAATATGGCCAATATTTGGGGTTTTATAGTTCACTGATTTTTCCAAGATAGGACTCTTAAAATTAACACAGGGACTCTCAAAAATCATAGCTGAGAGTCCCAAGGACTCCTTCTTTACAAGATCCAGGGAAAACCCTGTAAAGGGTTGATAAGGATTAACAGATGACATTGAGGATGGTCATATTGCATGGAACAGATAGCTATCATTGAAAGGATTTGAGCTTTGTATGTCCAATACTTTTGGAGAAAAGGCAAAATGTTAAGTTGACGGACAGACAGATGGACAGACACAAGTAAAACAATATGCCCCAGATCTTTCGATACAGGGGCATAAAAATTGCTGAAAACCAGCATTTTCTTTTTATGCCTCAATGTTTTCTTTGCACTGCTTAAGTGCTAGAACAAAACCCAAATTGTTTCAAATTGATAGAGTATATATTTTTGCTTTTACAGTGACAGGGAAAGGTCTGCGCCATACGCCATATTCACATTGAAATCTCAAATGTCAAATTGTTATAGCCAAAGAGTTGGCCATTGTCACATTAAAATTTGAAATTTCACATTCAAATTTCAAAATACACTATAATTGTCACTAAATGACAGTCACAAACTGATTTTCAAAGAGGAAGGGGCATTGTCTCATTGAAGAAATTCTTCCCTAATCACTGTATCAGGGAAAATGTTACAGGTGTTTTCAAAGGATTGACAATAAAATACTGTATGTGTAGATATTTTCGCGGAGCGAAATTTTCGCGGAAGGGCCCCATTTTCGAGTTTTACAAATATTCGCGCAACTTTGAATTCGCGGAGAGACAAAATAAGAATTCTTAAATTCGCTCTCAACAAAATGAATGTAAGTGCTGGGTTAATACTCTTTCTTATTTGCAGTATCTCAATCACTCGGGAGTAGGAGATTAAACGGATATTGCTCCACTGTAACTAATTATTTTCTTTATGCATTCTAATAAAGGGTTTGTTACATATATGAGCACGTTTTTTTTGTCCAGCCCGTTTTGGTTACATCACCAATAATTCTACAAATGTAAAAATATCTTTTCTCTAGTGTGTCATACACAACAAAACTTAATTGGAATAGACAGAATTCTAGTTTTTTCAAAAGCTCACTCTTTCAAACTGCAACTTATAAAATAGCCATTTATTAATGGCATTACAAATAAAATCAAATTCCAAAATTAAATTGGTGACGTAATTTTTCACGTCCAAGAAGTTACGTCGTGGTTTTGAGTACCAAACCCCAATAATATTGAGAACATTAAGTATTTAACCATTTCCAATAGAGACAAGAGGACCATGATGGTCCTATATCGCTCACCTGAACCAAAATGATATGAGCAACATTTTTGTTCAATTCAATTGATATTTATGACTTTAAGACTGAAAACGAACTTATGATCAATAACATTGTGAAAATCAAACTCATCCGAGATGTAACGGTGCCCAACATTGTGTCAAAGTTTTGCTTTGAATGATAAATAATGGTAGATTCTAGAGTATAAACAAGGTCGATAACCGCCATAAACAGCATTTTATCAAATTTAAGGGCACATAACTCTCGACATTCTGATCAGATCCATTTGAAAATCCAACTCATCCAAGATCTTATGGTCCCCAAGAATGTGTCCAAGATTTGTCTTGATTGGTCAATAATTGTAGATTCTAGAGTGTAAACAAGGTCGAAAACAGCCAAAAACAGCAATTTTGTCAAATTCAAGGGCACGCAACTCTCGATTTTCTGATCAGATCAGACTGGAAATCATCCTGAACAGAGATCTTATGGTCCCAAACATTGTGTCCAAGCTTTGTCTTGATTGATTGATAATTGTAGATTCTAGAGTGTAAACAAGGTCGAAAACAGCCGAAAATGGCAATATCGTCAAATTCAGGGGCACATAACTCTGGACTTTCTGATCAGATCAAACTGAAAATCAAGCTCATCCGAGATCTTATGGTCCCCAACATTGTGTCCAAGTTTTGTTTTCATTGATTGATAATTGTAGATTCTAGAGTGTAAACAAGGTCGAAAAAAGCCGAAAATGGCAATTTTCAAGGGCACGTAACTCTTGACTTTCTCATCAGATCAAAAAGAAAATCGAACTCATCCGAGATGTTATGGTCCCCAACATTGTGTCCAAGTTTTGTATTGATTGATATATAATTGTAGATTCTAGAGTGTAAACAAGGTCGAAAACAGCCGAAAATGACAATTTTGTCAAATTCAAGGGCACGTAACTCTGGACTTTCTGATCAGATCAGACTGAAAATCGAACTCATCCAAGATCTTATGGTCCCAAACATTATGTCTTAGTTTTGTCTTGATTGATCAATAATTGTAGATTCTATAGTGTTAACAAGGTCAAAACCAGCCGAATATGGCAATTTTGTCAAATTCAAGGGCAAATAACTCTGGACTTTTTGATCAGATCATACTGAAAACCAAACTCATCCGAGATCTTATGGTCTCCAACATTGTCTCTAAGTTTTGTTTTGATTGATCAATAATTGTAGATGCTAGAATGTAAACAAAGTCAAAAACGGCTTTTTTGGACATTCAAGGGCAGATAACTCAGCACATTCTGGTCCGATCTGGCCCCAGGGATAAAGATTAGCAGGGGCCCAGTCGCCCATGGCCCCTAGAAATTGGGCTGGGCCCCTGAATATTTAGAGAAAATGCCCATACCCTTAATGTTAAGAATCAAATTTTGCTATTCTGGGCCCCTAAGTTAAAATTGTCAGTCTTTATCCCTGGGCCCATAATCGAACTCATCCGAGAACTTATGACCATACTTGTTTTGACTAAGTTTGATCAAGATTGATTAATATTTGTGGATGCTAGAGCGTAAACACCAAATTGTGGACGGACAGACGGACAGACGGACAGACGGTCAGACGGACGGACGGACGGACAGACGGACGACGGACAAAAAGCGATCACAATAGCTCACCTTGAGCACTTTGTGCTCAGGTGAGCTAATAAACGTGTACGAAACGTGCCGGTGGCGAATCGATATGCTTACAACGTTGAACAAAACAAATAAAGAGCAAATCACAATCGATTGGGTATAATTTTTGTCCAGTATGTTACGTCGCAAATTTTTGAAAAAATCGATTTTGTAACCTTACAGTGCGAATTATCACCGAAAAGATCGCGTGATTTTGTTCATTGGCGCCAAACTACTGTTTTACGCGTTGTAAGCGGCTAGAATCAACGAGCATGGCGGACGCACAAGCTGGGAAGAAGAAGCAGTTGTAAGTTTTTCAAATGTTACGTCGTGGATGAAGAAAAAATGTCGGGTTGTTTAATTCAGTGCAGCAAAAGCATGCGAATGTACCGATGAATTACACATTGCACCTCTGTGCTTGTAATTGATGCGGAGAAAGATGCCATTTCGCGGCGAGTTCTGGCCACAATACGACGTTGAATACCCCACACTCGAGCCACACTGTGTATGAAATATTTTTGATCAATAAATCGTGTACGAATGGGCTATGGTAATAGCACTGAAATGGAAGCAGTTTCAAATCAGCCAAACTCTCCCTTTTTAATGTTTTTCTTCGAAATTGTGACCAGCATTCAGGATAAATTTATAATAAGATGCAAAGATGTAACTGGACAACAAAATTTTAATGTTGTTTTCTCGTCCTGTTACATCTTTGCTTAAAATGGATGATAACTGAATTGAAGATGCTTTACACATGATGAAGTTATGTTAAAATGTCCTTAAATGAAGTTAGTTAACTAACCCTGCAAATAAAAAATGTCTACATTTTAAACTTTTTATGCAAAAGAAGTCCGGGTACTAAGACTAACAAAGACACAACCAGGGTTTTTTCCCCTACTATAATTAGTACCTGTAAAAGGAACCTTTCCCAATGACTACAGGCTCTTTCCCAATTTTAGTACAGGCCATTTCCCAATCTCCATAGCTACCGTTCCCAATGATCTTATGTGCCGTTCCCAATGGCCAATCATGCCATACATTTTAGTTTGACTAGAAATATCTCATCCAAACAGTTTATATGGCTTACTGAGAAGTTGAATTCTTTTTAGACATCCAAATTCAAAGTTCTAAGCTTTCAACAGACCAAGGCATCATTTCCCAAAATAGAAACACTTCCAAAGTAGCTAGGAAAAGATTTAGATTAGAACATATAGAAGAATTTACATCTACAAACATTTTGTGTTTAGCTCCAATGCTTCCTTAACCCTTTCCACAATGTCTTGGAATGGTGTCACTGTGAAAATAACAGGATTTTTTTATGCAGACAACACAATTAATGTTACTTTAAATGCCTGGAAAGTATTGAGAGAATTGGAGTGAATGCTGGATTTCAGCATTATCTACCTTTCAACAATTTCTAAATAAATAGATATAATAAATGGTCAAAATATATGGTCACAAGTATGTTCCTGTTTAAACCAAGACCTTACAATGATATGTGGTGCAAAATTTAGCCGCTAATGATAGATTAAGATGCACCTTTAAGATTCCCAATTCATCAATTTTGCGAATTAATCTTTTCCCAATTTGAAGATTTCACGACGCGAAAAATTCCCAATCGTAGGGGTATAGGTACCTTTCCCAATTGGCGAGAAAAAACGCTGACAACTGAAAACTAGACAGCCCTGGCGGTCTGGAAGCGCTCCACAGGCCTGATTGTTTGTCTTGTTGAATGCAATTTCAAAGGTTCAGGCTGCACAAACAAGCAAGCTGAAAATTTCAAGCAAGTAAGATCTTATGGTCAGTAAAATTCTGTGAAAGTTTTTGTATTGATTTATTAATACTAATGGTTGTAAAAGTGAAAGTAAAGCCGAAAATGGCAATTTTGTCAATTTCAAGGGCACATAACTCATGACGTAAAGTTAAGATCAAGCTGAAAATTATACCAATGTAAGATCTTATGATCACCAACATTCTGTACAAGTATATTGTCTTGATTAGTCAATATTTGTAGTTGATTGAGTGAAAACAAAGTCAAAATAGAGCCGAAAATGGCAATTTTGTCAAATTCAAGGGCACATAACTCATGACGTAAAATTCAGATCAAGCGGAAAACTATACCAAGGTAAGATCTTATAGTCACCAATATTCTGTACAAGTTTTGTCTTGATTGGTCAATATTTGTAGTTGCTAAAGTGAAAACAAAGTCAAAATAAAGCCGAAAATGGCAATTTTGTCAATTTCAAGGGCACATAACTCATGATGTAAAATTAATTTCAGGCTGAAAATTATACCCAGGCAAGATCTTATAGTCACCATCATTCTGTCCAAGTTCTGTCTTGATTAGTCAATATTTGTAGTTGTTAGAGTGAAAATAAAGTCAAAACGGCCATTTTTTGACATTCAAGGGCAGATAACTCCAGAATTTCTACTTCAATCAGAATTCTTTGAAGGAATCTGAGAGAGGGTCACCCAAGGATCATTCCTGTGAAGTTTGGTTGAAATCCATCTGGTAGTTTTTGAGAAGAAGATTTTTAAAGGAAAAGTTTACGGACGGACGGATGCACGGACGGACAGACGGACGCAGGACGGACACAGCGCCATGATAATAGCCCGCTGGCCTGTCGGCCAGTGGAGCTAAAAACACTGTGTCCCAGTTACATCTAAGCAAGAAAGTTTGCAATAAATTTGGTAAAATCATTTTCAAAAGGTTGTAACTATAAGCAGTACTATATCTTGATACATTTTTTTCTTTTGAAGTTCTTTTGAAGACTCTACAAGAGGTCTAATTTTATTTGGAACACTGTTACAGGATATATTTGGTTTACGAAAGATGATGTAACCATGACCCAAAATTTTCCAGTTACCTCCCAAATGCTTTCGGTACAGTCCATCCATTAGTTTTGTGTTAACTAGCACAAATTATGCAGATTTCAAGTTCAATAACAAAATGATTTCAATAAACATTGAAAACTAAAGCAGAAAGAGGCAATTCATTTGTCTACAGACCTGATTTTATTGTGTCGTCCAGTGCGACGTCCATTGTTACATCACTAATTATTGTGAATTTTAAGTCGCAAATAAATTCAAAACTACTGGAAAGTTTTGCTTCTTCTGTGGAAAAGTGTTTGTATATGACTTTGCCTCGACACTACAGTAAATACTAATCGCAGCAAAACATGTTATTTTTGTGGAAAAAGTTGGACACAAAAAGATTTATGATGTAACCAAAAAGGGCTGGACAAAAAAAACGTGCCCATATTTTAAACCAAACAATGTCAAACAATACACTGTCTGATAAAGTGTTAAACGATTATACACAGTTTAATTGTTCAATTAGTTTTGATATCTTGTCACCTTCTTTATTCAACATATTTAGTCAATAAAACATTTACATGTACGAACTGAATGTATATTCATGTAATGTTTGTAACAAACATACATTTCAACTTACGCGAAAATTAAACTTTTCGGGAAGAATTGGGAGTACAAATACTTGCGCAATCATGAATTCGCGGGCCGATGGTCTAGCACGAATATAGCGAAAATTAGAAGCCCGCGAATATTTCTACGCATACAGTAATTACCTGAGACTATAGTAACTGGCCCTTGTACATTTGTCAGTTTTTGTTTGGCATAATTCTTTACTATTCCCTGTAGCAAAGTAGTTTTTCCAACTTTGGGAGGTCCAACCACGCCTATTATAACAGGGGGCGGATCTAGTGGAGTTCTGTCAACCAATGGGATGTGGTGCTTCTTGTTTTTGATTTCCTGAGATCTGAAAATGAAAGGTATTTCGTATCATTGGGCAAATTTTTATCAAGAGCTGTTAAAAAGAACAGCTAAGAACAACTATAATGTGTTGGGTCCTGAAAAAAAAATCTAATTTTCTGTGCTATATTGTACACAATTTGACAAATCTTATATTGATCTACATCCAGTTTGTTGTCGACAGTATCTTAACCCTTGTCCTGCTGCCATTAAATTTTGTTTCAAACAAATTGCCTATTTAAGATATATTTCAATGAGTATATCACATGTTAGTGCTACAATAATTCAGTAGAAAGCAGGCAGTGTAGGCTAAGGTCAGACTGCACGTCTGTGCAGGCTGATCTTAGTCTATTCTGTCTGCCTAACCTTTGGTCACAGCAGGAATATAATGCAAACAGCATGAGAAGAGTTAACCCATTACAACACAGTGACGCCTATTGACGCTCTATAACACAATGGGTTTGGAAAACATTGTGGAAAATGAAGAAATTGCTTTTGACAAGCAATTTCTTCATTTCCCACAATATTTTCTACCCCAAAAGACCAATATATTTTAGATTTCTTTGATTTGAAAATGTTGTCTGCAACATCTTTGAATTTGGAACAGTCCATAATTTTGCCGTCTGGAAGTGGGTTAAAAGGTTTGTAAATACCTCTGAGCATAACGAGCTGTTTTCTGAGCATGTTGAACTGAGAATGCTTTAGGGTTCCTTTGTATAGGGGTCAAATTAGGGTCTGGCTTGACCTTCGCTTTCTTCTTCTCTGCTTTAACACCAGACTGTCTCTCTTTGTGTTTCTTTCTTTCCGTGTGAATATCGTCCATCTTGTTTGCCTACAAGCTTCTCTGAAATTCAAGCAAAGCAACTGATAAGAGGGGGAGTGAATATCAGTGAAACCATTCTAAATTTGTTATTACCAGACGGACAAATTTTAGACCAGGCAACGGTTTCTCGAAAAAACTTAAGTATATTCACATGAGAACATGCTCAACTTCAAAGGGATACTCTCCACGTTGAAGGGTATTCGATTGAAATTCACGTGGATTTCATGCAATTTGAGCACAAGCTCAGATTAAAGCATGAAAATGTACTTAAATTTTTTCGAGAAACCGGGGCCAGCCCAATATCAAAGATGTTGCAGATGATAATTTCAATAAAGTGAATGACATTTCATAATCTTTGACTTTTAGTGAAGAAAATTTTGTGGGAAATGAAGAAATTGCTTGTCACAAGCAATTTCTTCATTTTCCACAATGTTTTCCAAATCAATTATCTTGATAATAGTGATGTGAAAACCCAAGTAGATCATCTTATTTAAAGGAAATTTCTGGGCCTACGAATTTCGATTTTCAATCGGACCTTGTACTCTGTATTGTATGCCGGACATTTAGGGCCGACGAGGTAAGGAATTCAATCAGACCTTGCCAATTTTTGTCAGTCAGGTACGTAGATCCGACGGAGTTTCGGGAAGTCTGTTAACTACAGCTTAACACCAACTGTACTAACAAGGCATTCTTTAAAAAGCGACATTATGCTATTCCTTTCGCTGATAAAAAGGAACCAGTCTATTTCTCGTATATATCAAAACAATAAAATCTGTGTGTTCTGATTCGCTACCAGAAAAGATCTAAAAATAGGTCAACGGAATTCCCTATCGCATGAAAAAACAAAAACTGCTCATTTGAATCGCTAAATAGTAAATAACCATCTTCTTGATTACACCTTAAGATGCTGATCCAATTTTTTTGTGCGTGAAATCACCTACGGGACTCAGGGCTTTTTCTCCTTCTTTAGTAGAGGCCGATCTTCGGTGACTTCACAATCACGAAAAGCCTGTTTTTTTCACAACTGTGGCAAGAAAATTTCACAAAAATCGGAAATAAAATTCCCAATCACGGGGTTTTCATTCAATCTTATTACGAAATATTTCGTTCATGTGTAAAATATCTGAACCATTTTTCACATTTTCGGATCTTTACTCATCTAAAGATTAAACTACAGATCCAAAAGTTCTCCATTTAGTGTGTTGATATAGCTTCGGCTGCAAAGTGAAAGTAGAAATTGTCAAATCTCGACAAAAACGAGAGATCATGATAGGCAGTGTAATCGATTGTACTCTCCTGCCAACTAAATCGAACATATTGAAAAACTTATTATTTTTTAAATGTTATAGCATTTACACATAAATAGTGTTAAGTAATGAGTATTATTTAATCGGTTTTGATTTACAATGCATGTTTTAAAAGTATAAATAATCTAACTGTTTTAATCGCGTCTTTTAAAGAACATAATTCTTGTCATACTGGCCTGACAAAATAGAGCAGACATAAACAAAGATAAGCGAAGACTAGTTAGTTTACGCGGATTTCGATCTTCGTTAAAAGCAAACCACACAACAGAAAAGATATGAAACAAGTTATGAAGTTGTTAAAATGCTTACATCGGCGTATCCCATAGCTAGCCTACTTTTGTATTTTTGGAAATGCCAACGCTGCCGATCATTGTTTTCTTTCTTTGAAGATTCACGTAGAGCGTGACTGACTGAAGGATTTTTTGACAGTTCATAGAAACGATGTTTTGTATTTTTAGGGACGAAGTGCTGATAAGTGCCAGTGATTTTGTTACAAATTTATGCGGAAGAGTCCTGGGACTCGCTGGTTCCCAAAACAACGAGTCCAATATCGAAACATATTCATGAGTCTTTGTAAGACAATGTTGATTACACATTGAAAATCTTAGCATTCTGGGACTCACTTAAATATTTATCAATGAGTCCTGAGACAAAAATATGAGTCAGGGACTCGGGACTTGTAGGTGACAAAATCCCTGAAGTGCTACATATAGTTAATTAATAATGACTAAATACCTATCTCGCTCATGTTTTCATACCATTTTTCTGCTTGAAAAATGATTTCTTTCAAATGAAAACTAGCACATCTATGGTTAGTGTCTTTTTTGTGGATTTCTTAAGAACATTTGATGACAAGTCAATATAAATCCAAAGACAAAAACTGATACTTTTTCCTGAAAAGCTACTTTTGATGTAGATGTTGAATCACAACTTAATGAAAATTTCAAAGGGCCCATGCTTTTGTTGTGTCATATATCCTGTATTTTCATTATGATTCCAAATGAGTCTGAACAGTCGGTCCTACATGTTGGTGATCTGACTATCCCTGACCAAGCAGCAGGCAGGTAATGTCTGTCGGGCACTGGTTAATGTTGAACCCTGGAATAATTTGCTATTTTCAACATTCCATCCATTCTTATTCAAACAGGCATTTGTCAATTTCGGGAAGACTCAAAATTGTGTCTCTGAGAGCTCATCTAAGGAATATTAAAGTGCAAAAAATTCATTTTCGGCTGTGGGCCTTTCGGCCTCCTGGGCCTGCGGACAAGGGGGGGGGGGGGGGGGGGGGGGGGCCTCCTACTTCAAATCTTATTGAAAACCCTGCAATCTGTAATTTCGTTGTTTACATAGATAAACCTATTTTAAGTATATTTTTCACAATTTGGCCAAATTTTACGCGAAATTTCACAAAACGACAGACTAGGGCCTCTTCACAATTTCTGGAAAAAAAGCCCTGGGACTGTAGTTTTGTACGTTATTTTTTTTTCAGATATGCGCATTTCACACACAATTTGCAAATGTGAGAGACCCTCTAAGAATAATCAGCTTAGACATAGAGAGAAACAACGTTACAGTAGGCATGACCCGCTTATTGAAAGACCAGGGGGGCTCTCAAAAGGTTAAGGGAAAACACTGCAGAACGTGAAATGAAAATTGTCCGAAATATACGTGTTGTCCGAAAACCATACCTGTTGCTAAATAAGGCACAAATGGATGGACCTCACATCATTTGACAAATTCTGTTGTATTTCTGAATCATTGTAATGATTGGCGCTTAACTAGATATATTTCTGTGTTCAAAAATGCCAGATAATGAAATAATTCACGTTATTTCTCAAAACATGTGCAATTTGGCAAGTGCTAAACTACAACCACTAGATCCAAAACATTACCGTTTGAACCGGTACTGTAATAATAACCTGCGTGTGATATTTATTTTCCGCTTGGTACTTTCTTTAAACTTGGAATTTTCTTTCCCTGAATTATGCAATTCTAATTTCACATTTGAAACAAAAAAATGATTTATCGATTCGTAAAAATAATTATTAGGATAAATTGATTTTATCGTTCGTTCGTTCCTGTGTATTTTCCCCCGTTCACTTCGAGGCACTATCTTCGGGTAACTTGTCCAGGGCTAGATATATTTTGGTCCTGTTGTCATAAAATAACTACATAAACATACTAAGTATAATATATTTACAATGATAAGCAATACAGTTTAGATACAGTTTGAAGATCACCCATTAGGGGTCATCTTCTATGACCTGGGAAAGTCCGGTTTTTTTTCTATTTTTACACCAACCAGTCAAAACGCTCGTTGCAAACGCAGGTCTATTGTCCCTGACAACAACACCAAAATGGCTGCGGTTGATAGACATGCGCTTGACACCGAGCAAAGAGCAAAGTCCGTTAATTTTGAGAGCAAAGATATGGCATTTATGAAGTAGATAGTTTATATAGATATACCTAAAGAGGGGTCGTCCCATACAACCAAAGAGACAAATAAGGTCATACAAATGTGCAGACTGGGCAAACTACAAAAAAGACCTACTATCCTTCAGCCAAATCTTTTTTGCAAAACAACACACAGACCCAAATTCAGCCTGGCTCAGTCTAAAGTCTGAATTGAATAGACTTAGCACAAAATACATACCATCCCGCACATGCAAAACAAGACAAGACCTACCCTGGATCTCACAAGATATTATAAAACTCATCCGAAAAAGAAACAAATTATATAGAAATATCAAAAGGTCACGTGCTGTGCATCCCGATAAAGTCACTTCCTTCAAAAACATCAAGAAAACCATCCAAAACAAAATAAGAAATGCTTATTGGTCATACCTGGACACAGTAATATTCTCAGACAGCTCATCCTCAGGTCAAAAGAAAAAAATTACTCCTTCATCAAACACAACAAAACAGAAAATTAATGGAATTGCCCCTCTACAAAGTGAAGGAGTCACACACACTGACCCCAAAGCCAAGGCAAATATTTTGAACAGGCAGTTTTAATCTGTCTTCTCCAGGCCCCAACCACTCAGATTAGCCCAACTTGCAAAGAGTGCTAGATATCAATTCTCCCTTACCCTCGCATGTCTCCCATCAAAATATCATTAGCTGGTGTCGACAAATTATTGACTGGTCTAAACCCAAGTAAGGCTTCCGGACCCGATGAGCTATCTCCGAGACTCCTTAAAGAGCTCCATGCAGAAATTGCCCCAGTGTTAACTTACATCTTTCAAATTTCTCTTGACTCTGGTATTGTCCCTGATGACTGGCGCCATGCCATCATCTCACCCGTTTACAAGAAAGGTGATAAATCAAAAGCCAGTAACTATCGTCCAATATCCCTGACCTGTATCGCCTCCAAACTTATGGAACATATTCTGGTCTCCAACATCATGTCTTATTTCGACACCCACAACATTTTTAGCCCAAAACAACATGGCTTTAGGTCAAAACATAGAACTTTGTGAGACCCAACTGCTCGGCTTCACCCAAGAAATTGCAGACTCCCTCGACCAAGGTCAACAAACTGATGTCATGGTCATGGACTTCAGTAAAGCTTTCGATAAGGTTGACCACCACAAACTAGTACACAAACTCCATCACCTTGGTCTCGACTCCAAAGTTACTTGCTGGGTCAAATCTTTCCTTTGTAATAGATCCCAACAAGTACTAGTTGAAGCAAATTGCTCCACCAGGTTACCAGTCTTGTCAGGGGTCCCCCAGGGCTCAGTCCTGGGCCCCTGCCTTTTTCTAGCATATATTAATGACCTGCCTGAGAGTGTCAAAAGTAGGGTTCGGTTATTTGCAGATGATACTATAGTCTATCTCACAATCTCCTCCTTATCCTGTGCAGAAAAACTACAACAAGACCTGAAATATCTTGAACTCTGGGAAAAGGATTGGGCTATGGAGTTCAATCCTGATAAATGTGAGGTCCTTCGAATCCACAGGAAAAGAAAGCCATTCCTGTTCCCCTACAAATTACATAATACAGAATTAAAATCCGCTAACCAAGCCAAATATCTTGGAGTAAACATTAGTAAGGACCTCAACTGGGCCCCGCACATAAATACAATCACATCAAAGGCAAACCAAACTCTCAGGTTCATAAAAAGAAATGTCAAAAAAAATAACGCCCGGGTCAAGGAAGCAGCTTACAAAACGTACGTTCGTCCCCAAGTTGAATACTGTTCCACGGTCTGGTGTCCCTGGCAGAAATACCTAAACCATAAGATAGAGATGGTACAAAGATCAGCTGCACGCTATGTTCTAAATGACTACAATTACACAAGTAGCGTGACAAACATGGTCAAGACCCTAAATTGGAAAACACTAGAACATCGAAGGAACATAGCGTCACTGATCATGCTTTATAAGATTAGGTCAAACTCTGTTGCTATAGAACATCACCATCTCTCCCCCACAAGAAACTTACAGTACAACATACCCCATTCTAAATCAAATTATCATGCAACATCATTTTTCCCCAGAACCATAAGGTTATGGAACAGCCTCCCATTATGTGTCCAGTCGAGCCATACTTTGCCCATTTTTGTTGGCAAGTTGGACTCAATATCTTTTAACTAATATGCCCTGTTTTTATCCTTGTAAGTAGAGTTCTTATCTTTTAAGGCTAGTCTTATCCCCGATTTTTAAACAACTTAATACCCTTTAATTCCATCTTAGATCATTTCCCATATTTTTACTGCCAGTTTTAAAATGTTCTTCTTTCCTTTTTTTAAAAAACACCCACCCCTTTAAGTAGACCTTAATACTATATGCACTCTTTATCTTTTATCTTCTTTATTGCACGTTTAACATCACAACTAACAATTTTACTTTTTAGACCTAACAGCTGCTCCAGACAGCGCTAGCCAACAGTAATCAGAATTGATTTTATGGCTGAAAAAGTTGAAGTTGAAGTATCTTTATACGATCATCGCGCTAACCCGAAATAAAGCGGTGTTTCATTTTGAACATACAGTATATATAAACTATACATTGACAATTTGAATATTGTTACAAGCAGATGTCTGATTAGCTCAGTGGTAGTCTAGAGCTGCCGACTTGAATGCTAGAGGTTACGTGTTCGAATTCCACGCCGGTTTCCCATTTTTGACCCCCTATTTTTTACATTTTTTTTTTCATACCAAATTATTCTAGAAAGTGCATAAACGTAATAAAAGCACAATTACCAATTATGCTTAAATTATTGCGTCCGCGATTTCAAGAATCGTTTAGTCTGAAAAATGTAAAATACATAGTAGGAAAAAATATATACGGGTAATACCCAATGTGGGTCTTGAACCCTAAACGTTTAAAGTACAGTTCTGACGCTATACCGACTAAGCTAACCAGGCATCTAAATTAACTGGAATCCAATTGCCAATACAGTCGACACTCGTTGTGTCGAAGTCAGAGGGGTCGTCAAAATACCTCGACATATCCGGAGCTCGACTTATCCAATTTTGATTATTTTCGATGAAAACGCTATTCGAACATTTTTTGATGGGCATCATATGTGTCCATGATTGAAATTTAGTAGGAAAAGGAAAGAAATTGCTCGAGACGAGCAATTTCTATCCTTTTCCTACTAAATTTCAATGACTGTATTTGTTTCGAAATTATTTTGATTAAACATTTTGATAACCCAATGTTGAGGACGGGACATGACTTTCACTTCGACTTAATCGGAATTTCGACTTATCCGATGTCGACATAACGAGTGTCGACTGTATATAGCTTATACGTTCATAAGTTAACGTCGCTTTATTTCGGGTTAGCTTGATGATCGTACAAAACTGTTACTGCTAGCGTTAAAAATATACCGAAAAATATCTACTTCATAAATGCCATATCTTTGCTCTCAAAATTAACGGACTTTGGTATTTGTCTTTGTCGTGAAATCGCCCCACTGGATGCGACCATGGCTACTGATCTTGTTATCGTTAGAAACGGAAGTCTATTGCGCATGCCCGTGTGCATGCCAAATTTCTTTCAACTTTTCCAAGCTAGAAGGGTTACAGAAGATGACCCCTAACGGGTGGTCGTTAGATGTTACTGAAAGATATAATATCTAAAAGATTAAGTAATTTGATTCAAATTTAAGTTCTACACGGAAGGAATTTTGAAAAGGCTTATGCAAGTAAGATTCCTGAGAAGTTTGGTTGAAATTAGTCCAGTAGTTTTGGAGAAGAAAATGTTTAGATTGCCTAACGGATATGATTAGGCTAATAACAACTATGTGACTCCGATCAGAGGCTTTGCATTTTTTGATAATCGTATGATCGTATAAAACGTTAAAGATATATGCTATATAAACTATCTACTTCATAAATGCCATATCTTCGCTCTCAAAATTAACGGACTTTGCTCTTTGCTCGGTGGCAAGCGCATGTCTATCAACCGCAGCCATTTTGGTGTTGTTGTCAGGGACAACAGACCTGCGTTTGCAACGAGCGTTTTGACTGGTTGGTGTAAAAATAGAAAAAAAACGGACTTTCCCAGGTCATAGAAGATGACCCCTAATGGGTGATCTTCAGATGTAACATCATGAAATAAGATGAAATAAGATGCATCTGAATTCATTCAGATTGATCCGTTTATCGATACTCGACAAAACTACTAACGCATCACCTTTTAAAATTGCATAAATTCTGTATTGTCAAAGACTTAGATTTATAATTTGGCATATATTTATCCGACAAATTTATGCGCACAACCATAAACATATTGTAAGTTTTCTGCCTTATGTGACCACGTCATACAAAAAGGGGACCAAAACGGGTTTTCGGCTCGTGTATCTTGTGGTCCTTTTTAATCATTTTTGTTTTAATTGATTTTGAAAACTGGTTGATTGTGTGATTGAAGCCTGTAAAAACAAAATCCTTATCTAACGTAACATGGGCTGTTCGCGGACAACGTAGCTCACATAGACGCGTCTTTTAAAAAGAAAGAGGTCAATCTTTCAAGGTCAATTTCGCAAAGTCAAATTCAATTGTCTCAAATGAAATGTTTTGGTGGGATCTGTCTATGTGTGAAATATCAAGAACAACATCTAATACAGTTCGTACGATAAAGACCAATAAGTTACCAACGACACAAGTGATGCGAAATTAGCTCCAAGTGCATAAAGTACGGGCTCTCAAAAGGACAAAAGCCGTCGGTTTGTTTAAGGTTTACGAACTGAGAATGAAAACACCACATTCTAGTCATACGAAATGCATCAAATTACACACACTTGTAAATACACTTCACATAATGCTTCAA